>OY744476.1:4790472-5390472 GCA_963556175.1 Tipula confusa
ACGGGTATATCCTTCTAACATTTGATTTGGTTATACGTAAAATGTAAAATGGTTCTCAGGATGTGGGTGCGACGCAGTTTTGATTTATTTTTAAATATCTTTTTGTGCCTTGAATATGCTAAGATGTCACGCATGAGCTTATTATGTAAAGTTTTATTCATGGAAAAAGAAAATTGTTTAATGGATATCCTAAGATGATTGATGAGCAAAATAATACAAAAGCTGGGCTTTTACAGTTTATTTAGGTTTCTGATTTACTTCAATTCGCTAATATTTACTTTGGTTTTATTTTTAGTCAATCAGAATATGGAGCCCGTGGAAAGATTTTTTTGTTATGCTTTATTACTTTGGTACATGACATTGTAGGTTTTGTTCACCAAAGGAGATCTTTTGGCAATGGAAATGGTATTTTCTCACCGATGAAATATGCTTTCCACCTATAGATGGATCCTGATGAAGCAGTCTACCAACAAATAAACCTTCCAGAGAACAAACAGTGCTCATAAATAGATAGTGCTGAGGTGGCATTAACACTAATTTATAATAGAGACAATGGTCAAAGGCAAAACAATGTTAGAAAGTGCATAAAGCTATATATTTCTGTCAACATCATTGATTATTTCAATTCTATGAACTAGCAATTCTCAATTCTGTGAACAATTGCGGATCTCATAAAGGTTGTCCATTGCCAAGAAAAGATTTTTCAAGCTAGATTTTTTTCCAGTACCTGGAGCTACCTTTCAAACTTAAACGTAACAATTTCTCATTAATTCAGAATTTGATATGACTAAAAACAAATCGCAAGGTCAAACAATGGAAAAAGTTGGAATATACCTGTCTGCCCTAAACTTTATGTTGTTGGTAGTCCATTATTTACCACTCCCACTAACTTATACATACTGCTATTTTAAAACTTTTACCTGTCAGTCATAAAATCCGTTATCTAGTATAGTACCTTTCAAAGTAGAATTAATTCTAATTAATTTGTATTATTCTTTAATTAACTTTTATTAAAAAACTTACTTTGCATAAAATCCGCAATCAAACAATGCTGAAATAAAAAAGAAAAGAAAAAATTATTTCCAATATCCACAAAATAGAGCCTATGATAAAACAACAAAAAATTTAGTAAGAACGACTAAACAATTTTCGTATTTTTCTCAGATCACCATAACAAAAGCTTTACAGTATAAAGGATTACGGCATCAATGAGTTCGATAATAAATTAAAAAATTTAATAATTTCCATTTCAATAATTTTTCGTGTTATTAAAATTTAATTTTATTTATTTAGTTTACGATTAAATTTAAAACATTTCAAAATGTCAAAAATTGTTTAAAAGATCCCTTTTCAACCTTTTCCAATTTAAATTTATTTTTCGCCTTCAAAAATCCCCATTTTTATTAGGACGAGATTTAATTGAAATATTTTCAATTAAAGTAATTTTTAACCTATTTTGGGATCTCGCAAATAATACATAAATCGGTATAAAAAGGATAAAAACGAAAGGTTTACATTGTGTTTAGTGTGCGATAGAATGAGACGGATATAGCAATTATAACATAATAATTAATGAAATTCATTAATCCATAAAGCTGTTTTGCTCTGTTTTTAGTGTCAAGACAATATCCTCATTTGTTTTTTGGTTTTTCTGTTGTTTTGTTTCTTGTATGTGGGGTGAGCTAAAATGTCTGTTCATTGGGTGGCTATGGTAAAAACTTGTAAATCTAAATCTTACTTAAGCTATATAGATTTGTAACTTTTGTTTTTGTTTCTTTTGTTTTTATTTATTTATCGTGAATAACAGATGAAGACTCGATTAATGAATACTGTTGTGAGACTTCAACTATACAATGAAACAAAACATATTCAAAATCAATAAATTTGACATTGTTTATTTTGGCGAAGTGCGACGTATTATCAAAATGTATACGATTGAAAGATACAAGTTAGTGACATATTATGTGGCTGCGAAAATATGCAAACAGATTTCACTTTAACAATTTTCTAAAATATTAAAGCTAAATCTTTGTTTTTATGACAAAACATAATGTAAAATTTAAGAGTTAAAATTAATTTTAACCGTAATACTATTTAATGGACATTAAAAACAATGCAAAAAGTTATTAACAAATACATTAACCTTTTTCTAATTATATTAATATGAGTTTTTCAATTTAGATTATTATCTTGGTGTAGAATGTGCTGTACCCAAAAATAATTGTCAGGCAGTCGACACAGGTAAATCGTGATCCGTGAGTGGCATCTAAAAATATTAAATATATTTAGTGTAATGGACGAAGAGTTAGAATACGGTACAACTATATTATAGAAGATTCATAAGCTAGCGCAATGTTCAACGAAACAATTAGAAGGTTCATACAACAAAAAGGGAACGCATGAGGGGCTCGTTTAAAGTGACCACATTAAGCAACTACACGGAATTTCCGTCTTTTAAGATTTTGTATATGAAGTAACAATTCATAATGCCAATTTATCAACAACCCACAAATGTAAATATGATTGATGAAGATGATGCAGCAGGGAAGATAACGGTGAAAATGGACAACAGCCGGGAAGAACTTCAACAACAGTTAGTTGTTGTGCATGGTTCTCCTCTCTGTTAAAATAAAAATAAAACCACTATCGTTTCGCACCCCTCTCTATCCTTTTTGGGTAACAAAATTTATTTTGCCTGCAAATCAAACAAATTTTAATTATGATATGCAATTTGCCATTTGATTTCGTTCATTGGTCTGATTTTTCGGAACTAGAAATAAAATTTAAAGAGAAATGGGATGCTGGTTGGTTAAATATGGATATCGTTGGAAAATAGTTATACATCGAGTTCCTTGGAAAGCATCGAGTTCCAAACGATACACTTTCATGATTGATACTGTACCGTTAAATGGGCCTAGTTATCTCATAATTCGCGTATCCGTTAACATGAGCCGGGGTCCAGTTAATTTTTGTCGGTATTCATTTTTCTCGTTTGTCGATTTCAAGGTCGAATTAAATTACCGCTGATTTTCTTACCGATTGCTAAGATACTTTTGATAATTTGTATGTTAAAACATTAAGCATATAAGCAATATTACCCTAAAGAATGTTGTTAGCGAATATACTAGAGTACAGTAAAAATGGTATAATTCTAACACAGTTAACTAAATTAAGCTCCTCCGCTCCAGCTAATACTGGAAATCCAACTACTGGCGTTAGAGACTGATTTTGGCCTCTTATACATACATACTTATGTAAAGCCTTCTGAAGCATATTATGTTAAATTTGTTACAATCCTTAACACATAAATGTTGATTAAAATAAGCTTGATCAAAGCTTGAAAAAATATTCAAAAGCAGTAAAACCATTGTGTTCCTGAAAATTTTGATGAATTATGATGAAACCTCCATAAATGCTCCGGGACTAAATAAAATTCATTACGTGGCTCTGATGGTATAAATCTAAGACTTAAAAATATCGACAACTGTACCAACTTTCAAAAAGGTAATAAAACCAGAAAGTAATAATATTGGTGACCTTCATGATCCGTCCGATTCTGTTTCTTGTTTAAAACAACTTGTCATTTCTAAGAATTTCTTCAGCCGAGGTAATATACAAAATAATCCCCTTACTAAAAATACTTAAGCATGGGTATGATACTTATTTAATAATCCTAAGTAATAAAACAAAAGATATATTTTCAAGATATGAACTATGGATTACTTACACACAATTTTATGCGTTCAGTAAAATGCTAAATTCAGTTAGAATTACAAAGGACCACTTATGCGAAATCTTTCAAATTAGTGAGATTAATTTACTGTAACTCAATCATATTCGGTGCTGATTGCTATAGACTGACAGATAACAGATCTATGATTGTAAATATATTATACATTATAAATTATGTAAATAGCCGCAGTTTTGATATAAATAAGGAATGATTTAAATAAAGAGGGAAACATTTATCCGATGAACTTTAACATTATAAATATTCGAGGTTCTCCATTAAAATTCGATCAATACCATTTCGTTATGGATAAAATATTGAAATCTTTTATAATTTTATAAATAAAAAATAATAATTTTCAACTTAAGTGTTTGGATTTTCCTATTCCGTTTTTTTTTTTTTTTGTTGAAATGTAATTTATTTTATCCAAGGTTTTATTTTTTTGGGTGATTTTTTATTAGTATTTTTTCATTTATTATTCCAGATAATAACTGTTCAAGATGTTTAACAGAATCTATGATTGTTGTTGCATAAATTATATATACTTAAACATTAAATGTCAGGTTTGCCACCAAATTTTATAAATAGGCGCACGGTAGGCAACCATAATATGTGCTATAAAATCTTTAAAGCCGATTAAACTCATCATCTTAAAATTAAAAAAGATTTAAATATTTTAATAAAAACACAACAGCAAAATTGTTATACAAAACGATCTGCTTTACGATTTAACTTTAAAATAATTTTGATGTTAAATTTCTTCAGAATCTGTGACGTCCTAATAAAGATAATATTAAATTTAATTATCCAGTTAAAATCTATATTTTTGTTTATGTTTAATTAAAACTTTTTATATCGTATTTTTATGCATTTCCATGTTTTGAAAATAAGTAGATGTCGCCACTATAAAAAAAAATATAAAAATCTCCATAATATTTGTAAAATACATAAAATCGACCTGCACTAGGGAGTTATTCGGCGAGATATTACAAAATATAAAACAACAAATCATATTTCATGCTTAGAGTGGAGGTGTAACATCCCACCGCCACCACATCCTTATCGATTGTATGTCTCTTTACTCGCGACAAACACATATCCGAACAAAAATGTATAACATAATTGATTCAAATTGATATAATATTTATGTTAGAGTTTTTAGGTTAGTCTTTTTTTCAATTTTCACTGCGATTTAATATGCTGGAAAAAATTACACATTTTTAAAATTTAATTTAAAATCAAAAATTCAATTTATTTACTGCAACAACAAAACAGGGTAAATTTAAATGTTAAAGTAAAAAAAAATTAAATTGTAATAACACAATTATATCGATACGTAAAATATACTCAAGCATCTGTAGGGGGGATTGTAAACGTTTGTGTTCTAGATTTAGATTTTGCGTATAATTTCACGTTTTATATTTATGTCTTGAATTGCTCGTTGGAATCATTTATGAAAACATCTCTCGAAACAAGAACGTCATATACAATGAAACCAAATATTTGTATTATTAAAATTTTAAAACGAAGCAGGAATACGACACAGCACAATGCTTAAAACAGTATAAAATTGGGTAGTTGTTATCGTAAAAATCCAATTTGTAAGCCATCTTTGGGATAAGTGTTTTGGTAGTTTTTAACTAGATTCAGTTTAAAAAACAATTTCTCTGTAAGAATAGTGTTGTAATATCCTTTCTTCCTTATCTTCCCATCTTCTTATCTTCTTATCTTTTTATCTTCCCTTCTTCCCCATTTTTCATCTTTCCATCTTTCTATCTTCCTCTCTTTCTATCTTCCTATCTTCCTATCTTCCTATCTTCCTATCTTCCTATCTTCCTATCTTCCTATCTTCCTATCTTCCTATCTTCCTATCTTCCTATCTTCCTATCTTCCTATCTTCCTATCTTCCTATCTTCCTATCTTCCTATCTTCCTATCTTCCTATCTTCCTATCTTCCTATCTTCCTATCTTCCTATCTTCCTATCTTCCTATCTTCCTATCTTCCTATCTTCCTATCTTCCTATCTTCCTATCTTCCTATCTTCCTATCTTCCTATCTTCCTATCTTCCTATCTTCCTATCTTCCTATCTTCCTATCTTCCTATCTTCCTATCTTCCTATCTTCCTATCTTCCTATCTTCCTATATTCCTATCTTCCTATCTTCCTATCTTCCTATCTTCCTATCTTCCTATCTTCCTATCTTCCTATCTTCCTATCTTCCTATCTTCCTATCTTTCTATCTTCCTATCTTCCTATCTTCCTATCTTCCTATCTTCCTATCTTCCTATCTTCCTATCTTCCTATCTTCCTATCTTCCTATCTTCCTATCTTCCTATCTTCCTATCTTCCTATCTTCCTATCTTCCTATCTTCCTATCTTCCTATCTTCCTATCTTCCTATCTTCCTATCTTCCTATCTTCCTATCTTCCTATCTTCCTATCTTCCTATCTTCCTATCTTCCTATCTTCCTATCTTCCTATCTTCCTATCTTCCTATCTTCCTATCTTCCTATCTTCCTATCTTCCTATCTTCCTATCTTCCTATCTTCCTATCTTCCTATATTCCTATCTTCCTATCTTCCTATCTTCCTATCTTCCTATCTTCCTATCTTCCTATCTTCCTATCTTCCTATCTTCCTATCTTCCTATCTTCCTATCTTCCTATCTTCCTATCTTCCTATCTTCCTATCTTCCTATCTTCCTATCTTCCTATCTTCCTATCTTCCTATCTTCCTATCTTCCTATCTTCCTATCTTCCTATCTTCCTATCTTCCTATCTTCCTATCTTCCTATCTTCCTATCTTCCTATCTTCCTATCTTCCTATCTTCCTATCTTCCTATCTTCCTATCTTCCTATCTTCCTATCTTCCTATCTTCCTATCTTCCTATATTCCTATCTTCCTATCTTCCTATCTTCCTATCTTCCTATCTTCCTATCTTCCTATCTTCCTATCTTCCTATCTTCCTATCTTCCTATCTTCCTATCTTCCTATCTTCCTATCTTCCTATATTCCTATCTTCCTATCTTCCTATCTTCCTATCTTCCTATCTTCCTATCTTCCTATCTTCCTATCTTCCTATCTTCCTATCTTCCTATCTTCCTATCTTCCTATCTTCCTATCTTCCTATCTTCCTATCTTCCTATCTTCCTATCTTCCTATCTTCCTATCTTCCTATCTTCCTATCTTCCTATCTTCCTATCTTCCTATCTTCCTATCTTCCTATCTTCCTATCTTCCTATCTTCCTATCTTCCTATCTTCCTATCTTCCTATCTTCCTATCTTCCTATCTTCCTATATTCCTATCTTCCTATCTTCCTATCTTCCTATCTTCCTATCTTCCTATCTTCCTATCTTCCTATCTTCCTATCTTCCTATCTTCCTATCTTCCTATCTTCCTATCTTCCTATCTTCCTATCTTCCTATCTTCCTATCTTCCTATCTTCCTATCTTCCTATCTTCCTATCTTCCTATCTTCCTATCTTCCTATCTTCCTATCTTCCTATCTTCCTATCTTCCTATCTTCCTATCTTCCTATCTTCCTATCTTCCTATCTTCCTATCTTCCTATCTTCCTATCTTCCTATCTTCCTATCTTCCTATCTTCCTATCTTCCTATCTTCCTATCTTCCTATCTTCCTATCTTCCTATCTTCCTATCTTCCTATCTTCCTATCTTCCTATCTTCCTATCTTCCTATCTTCCTATATTCCTATCTTCCTATCTTCCTATCTTCCTATCTTCCTATCTTCCTATCTTCCTATCTTCCTATCTTCCTATCTTCCTATCTTCCTATCTTCCTATCTTCCTATCTTCCTATCTTCCTATCTTCCTATCTTCCTATCTTCCTATCTTCCTATCTTCCTATCTTCCTATCTTCCTATCTTCCTATCTTCCTATCTTCCTATCTTCCTATCTTCCTATCTTCCTATCTTCCTATCTTCCTATCTTCCTATCTTCCTATCTTCCTATCTTCCTATATTCCTATCTTCCTATCTTCCTATCTTCCTATCTTCCTATCTTCCTATCTTCCTATCTTCCTATCTTCCTATCTTCCTATCTTCCTATCTTCCTATCTTCCTATCTTCCTATCTTCCTATCTTCCTATCTTCCTATCTTCCTATCTTCCTATCTTCCTATCTTCCTATCTTCCTATCTTCCTATCTTCCTATCTTCCTATCTTCCTATCTTCCTATCTTCCTATCTTCCCATCTTCCTATCTTTTTATATCTCCCTTAAAACACCAACAGCTCTCTGAGCTCAACAATAACGGCACAACGGATTTATATTTTGATAGTGGAACTATATAACTTTTAGTCACACCAAAGCCTTCAGCTGTCCATAACACCAATTTGAACTACACATACAAACGCCGTTACATTGTTGATCTCGAAATTATCAATTTTGGAATAGTTACAGAAGCAAACAAGTTTCAAAAAGCACGTCAAAATAATAATTTATACAACCTTTTTGTCTTACTTCTACATTTAACTCGAAAGAGAATTGCCAGAAACTACCACCAGTAACACAATAAAACATAAAATGGTTTTTAATAAAGAATAGCTTTATATAAGCACAATACACTCTTGCGGTAGCTCTTCAGACCAAACATCAGATTAAAATCTGTGTAAAAACCGAGTTTCCAGAAATATTGTCAATATTTTCAATGGTTCAAGATGTATTACACCCCAGCAAATTCGTCGTATGGTTTTCTTTAATTTTAAAATTTTAGGAAAAAGTCATTTTTTTCCTCTTAATTTTTTGACTTTTAAATAGATACATACCTTTATCTTACATAAAGTAATTAAACCTTTTAAATATGAGATCAAACGTAAATATTTTAAAAGTGGTTTCTTTGAAATGCGTATTTTATGCGAAGGTCAATTTTCTATTAAGTAAATAATTGTGTAATTAGGTGTCCCACCATGTCTTGTAACTTGTCTACCAAGAAAGGTTTTTGAACAATATTATCATGACAAGTTAATTTTTTTTTGTCTAGAAAAAGATTGTGCAAATCATGTTTCTCTTTTTCCATAAAAATTTTGCGCCTTTCATTCAAAGAAAATCTGAGATGATACACCCAGTGGACACAGAAAAAAGTTTCGAGAACCAGCCTTTAAAGGCCACATAAATAAAGTTTAATTTTTGGGTAAAGGCGAGGTGGCAGGTGTGGGTCGCAAGTATCTTAACCATCGCTTTACGTCCAGTGATCTAAAGTTTTATTGATAATTGCCGATGAGAAATTTGTAAAAAAAGACTTCAATTCTTGCTTTTTAAGTTTTTCCAAAATAATTTTAAATAGTTATCTGTAATGCAAAGAGCCTGTAATTATTATAGCACGTGTAATCCCGTTTCCACCACAAATGTGTCAAGTGCATCCTACATCACATCACTATATATACTATTCGCCGTTGCTCCTTTTTTCAGCGAACCCCATCATTTTTTTATTTTGTATCTCTTTGCCTTTTTTACTACAGGGTTCTCCAATCGGTTTTTTTGTCTAACCGGAACACTGGATAGAGCTATAGGTTACATTAGTCCATCCTGGTTTTTCTGACTTCCTTATCAGAATCTTCAAAATCTTAATTGCAAATTCAGTCACTGGAATGCTAACCTCCAGATTCGTCACTTGTTCATTTCGACCCAATATTATTTTACTCTGCAAAATCCTCCTTGGGTTATAGGACGAAATTTATTTTTGGTGTAATTTATTTTGTGATTACCAACTATTGCCAAAACGATCTTATTATAACGTTTACTTTCACTCAAGCGTCTGTAATCTACACACCATCTTGTTTCGCCGGATTTAATTTTCGTCAACACGATCGGAGTAGAGTATCATCTTTACATTATTTCCGATAATCGATAATCGGTATAGGATATAAACCACTGGATCAGGATTCGTCAGTTTTATCTCAATTTTAGCAGTCTCTGTTTTTGCCAAATCCAATTGGTTGCAAAACAGTCTCTAAATCGACTCTATTATATATTTACAAGGTGTCAAGGAAACGTTTATCTTGATTGTCCCTTCAAAAGATTCATCATTATTATGGCCACCAGCCTCACTTCATTAAAAACTCCTAATTTTTCTTGTTCACCGGTGACAATTCCAGCATTCGATATTTCCTCTCGCCCTTCGGTGTCCTTTTCCTTTTTCCCAGGTTAAAACCTTTAATTTTCATCCTGCACGGAATAATACCACCATCCGTTTTACTTTTGCATTCTCGTTTATTCTTATACCACACACGGGTGATTTCACTTTGAGGGCCTTTCACGTCGACTTGGTTTAGGACAATTCAGTGAAATGTGGCCGTAGTTATTACAATTAAAACATTGTGCCCTTTTGTTGTCTAATTTCCATCTGGTTAGTTGTTGCAGTTCATCTAAGAGCAAGTCAATGTCACCCTTATCAATGTTGTTTGTTTTTTATCGCTTTTGAGGCGCTACTTTTATTTATAAATAATCGGCCACCCATTTATAGCAAAACTGTGATCACTTATTCTGCTCCACAAAAGAAATTTTATTTTTCAAGAACTTTCCAATCAAGAAATGTCCTGATGTGAGTACCTCTAAATATTCTGAACCTTTAGTAAAAAGGTCACAAAGTGGCTAGTGCTGTCAATTCTTCAAAAATGAGCTTTGCTTCGCTTATACATTTTTTGAGATGTATTTTGATGTACTTCGCGCCCGTTTCTTACAGTTCACCGAAATAGAGTTATGACGGCTAATAGCTTCCTGGCTTCCATAAAATTGATTCTATTATCACTGTACATATATGGGAGACATTGGCGGTGACTCTGCGGAATATGATGCCACAGAAAATCGTGCCTTTTATAATCTACATCCAACGCCAAAATCAAAATACCTTGCAAACCCCGACCTGGTGTTGTTATACAAGGAGTTGATCATACCCGTTATCATCAGCCCCGAAATTATCATAAATCACTTTTCAAGAATTCTTAAACGCCATCGAAGTGGAGAGTTGAATTCACCATAAGGTGTAATAATCGGCATTCGGTCACTGGTGTATTCGCACCTTGGTTCTGTTATATTAGCGCTCAAGTTTGGCTATGAAATGTTTAGCTGCGTCACTTTGAACAAACGAACGAATGAACACCGGTCATTCCGGATGAAAATATCGATTTTGATTTCGAAGGTTATAATATTGTACAGATTGGGCATGAGCGACCTTCATGTGACCTCTCTCGTACCAGGTTTAATTGGTCGGGCTTTGTCGATACATGATAATAATTATCCTCTACTTTTCATAGCAACTGATGACTCATACCATTCGTCTGAGCCGATAATCAGACTTTTGAAGAATTATGTGTTGCCCGAAGACCAGGAAGTGAGGAGAGTATTGCATTTTGCAAAGCAGCGGTCAGTTCCGGTAGATATTTATTCCAACCAATATGATTTCGGTCTTTAATGTAAATGCAAACGGCCGACAATACGGCCAGACGTAATGAATTCTGGAACCGACAAATTCGGGAATATTACGTTTTCGAGGAAGCTACATAATAAGCTGACAGAAGCATCACGTTTGACGAGAAAATATTAAAAAAAGATATCCAACGCAATCACCAAGTAATAATTCCATGCTTTGAGCGCGGGTAGGGTCTTTAAAAGTCAACGTTTTAAACGTTGGAAAGATCGGATGGACTCACCCATCTCTGTTTGAGTATAAAAATTTGTTCTCTGGAGAATTTGTTCCTTCTGAGGAAACAACCTTCGTCCACAATATATTCGAGGTAGTTGACTTCCTTCAAAACAAATTTTGAATCATGATTTACAGTCAAAGCTGCCCGAGTCAACAAACTAGCGACTTTCTCTAGCAAAACGAAATGTTAGTTAATAGTGGCCAAGGTGATCAGTAGCTCGCCTAGATAAACAAAATCCGACCATGTAGGTCGTCAAGGATCATCCACTGTATCAGGCGACGGAATAGTTGACGAGCATTACACAGCCTAACTCTGACACAAGGGCCGTCCTGGTATTGTAACTTCGAAGAGTCAAACTGGACAGAAAAATTGTCGTCGAACACTAGTGGCTAATTTTTAGGAGCAATTCCAAACTTATTCCAGCAGTCAATCCCTATATAGAATAAAGATTGAAATTTTCTATTAGTCCAGAATCGGTTAGATCATACCAAACGATTAACAAAAGCCGAATTTTAGGAGTTTGGTGCTTTGAAGATATTGGCAGCACCTTTAAATAGACAGAGTGAAGATAAACGGTAGAAATATAGGCTAAACATTTGTAATTTGAATCTACAGACGGAATTGTGATGATACAATAGATCGGTTGTGGGTGGCATAAGGGGAACATTTCGCAGAATTTAAGCTTATTTCGAAGGATTTCTCTGCCTGATTTCAGAGTCAGTGTTGCTTGCTGCATCCTCTCAACTCATTCTGGATAAAGTTATCTTTGGTAGACCATGAATCCTGGAGAAGTCTTTAGTCTCTTGTACTATTGTATTACGAGGAGAATTTTGATATGCCGATTTATAGACTCACTAAGATTAACTTACATTCCATCTACGTTCGATAATGTACCTAACTCCGAAACATCACCAAACGATTCTGAAGCTTGTTGTTTACGGAGTTTTATCGATCGTTCAATTTCGAAATCCATTCGATAAAAACAAGCTTTGAATTGATCCAGGTAGTTTGGAGGTTTTATTTGCGGTACGTCCAATATCATTGCACTGCCACGTCTTTCAGTACCGTACTAATTTCGACCATCAACGTATCATCAAATAACGATTGATGACATTCGAGAGAAGAGCCATGAGCCCTTTCGCGACAGTGAGAGCACTTAGCGAATTATCTTCAACCACCAAATCAGGAATTTGTTTAAAAATAAAATGTTCGTAGTAAAAAAGCAGCGAGTACGCTAGTTTGGTCATGTTCTGGGAACGGATAGTGCAGGGATCCCTGAGAATAGAGTCAACGACGATGGTCGTCGACGTTGAGAGTGAAACAGATGGGGCTGGATTTCTCATCCTTTACAGGCAAGCAATGGCTTATGCAAACCGTATTATTATTATATGAAGTTTAACGCTAGTTTAACTTGGCTAAATAGACAAAGTAACAACGAGATCATGAACCCGAATTCAAAATGAAAATTAAAAGCTCGACAAAAACACCAAGAACACAAAACGTAGTGAAAATATAATAACAAATGTGGCATAAGCACCCTTCGAAAATATAAAAAGCTATAATTTCTTAACTTTTGACTGTCACAAGAATTTTAGATTTTTTACAAAGTTGAGTTGAAATAAACATAATTGTTGGAGTATGTAATACATATCGATCGACTCACACACTCGTATATACATATACATATATATATCTTTATATATACAGTGCAGTTCTATCGACTTTATGTAGTTTCGATTCGATACGGAATATATATAATAAATAAAATTCAATAAAGTAGCACTTACCATAGCAATTAAGGTGTACGTAACACGGGTAAAAAAAATATCCAATTATTTTCATTACAATAATGTAGAAAATATTGTGAAAATGAACAAAAAATATAGAGCAGGAGCTAGAACACAAAATGGATGTATGGGGATGGGTTAATTTCAATATCATGAGCACATATACACAATTTAATATTATGGGGATATTGAAACTAGACAACCTGGACGATTATAAAACTAATCTTCAAAAATATTAGACTGTGTGTCGCCCATAAATTGAATTCGAAGTACTCGAACTGTTACATGTATGGATTTTATATTGTAAAGATTTAATCCGTAAGATTTAATCCGTTTATATATATCGTTAAGACGATGTTACATTTCATAAAAATATCGTATTCAAGTGAATAAATGTAATATTATGGGACAAAATTAAAGGATTAAATGGACAGTTATAAGCGGCACACAAAAGAATTACTTTATGATTGTGCGAATATAACTAAACTTTGCTGGACTTATTATTTTTAACTGATTTGTTGCTACAGTTTGTGCTATAATAGTTATAGACAGGGCTATTTATTGAAAGGATTACTAGTAAAATCATAGCTAAATAAATTATAAATTCCATAATTTCGTCCAAGCGAACCGAATCTTTTCCATAAAAACAACAATGAGGGGAAAAAATCTTTAAACTTTCTAACCTTAGAGATGTAATTAACGCGACTATAGTCATTATCCTAACTAATGAGTCATAAGTAACCTGAAAACCTTGACTTTACTTCTAATTTTAATGCTTTTAACAGTTTATCACTTCTAACATTACATCATACTTTAATTTGATAAAGAAGAGACAATTGAGCTCTGTGAAAAGTGAATTTTTACTTGGCAGATTCCTTTTTTGACGAATCGACATCGATTTCAAGAAATCGAATAATTCAAAAATAATTTTATCTTTGCGAGCTACAATCAAATCGATTGATCGTAATACCAGTTAAACGTGGTAATATTTCCAAAACAAGAATCCAGGTGTAAAAGATGCAAATGTTTTGGTATCTTGAAATATTTAGCATTAGCCAATAAATTAGAATGTATATCTAATAAAATGAAGGCCATGCACCGATCCAACAACAAGAAGGAAGCAAAGACGAAGATTTCAAAGGCCACATGATTAAAGTACCTATATAAACTGGATCAGTTAAAGGTTCGATTACGACAGGAAAAGGCACTGGTAAGTGAATTCAACGGGATGGAAAACTAGAGGGGTTTTAGAGGTCCTTCATAAAAAGAGGTAGTGGCATCTTAAATTAAAGATTAATCAAGTAGATTGCGTGACCAAGAATTTAACTCCAAAGATTAACAACTCTGGTGGGATGAGCCAGAACTTTAAAGTTTAAATGAAAACCTATTTTTATGCTAGCCAATTTCTCATCCTCTTATAACCACACCCCAACCAAAACGAATATACAAGGTGCCAATTATGGATGTCATCCATTACCAAATCTCAAAACCACTTAGAAGAGTTATTCAGCAGATATTCCAGTTGTAACGAAATGGTTCGCGTGTTGGTGACAATTTAGAGATTAACTTGTGCAAATCGTAAAGTGTTAGCGAAAAATTCGAATCAGTAGGGTATGAAATTAAAATCGTAATCATAAGAAGTTCACAGTCATAGAGGTTTGCAGAGGAAATTTACAAAACCTTAAACATCATCATTTGGTTCCTCCCAAAAGTCCGTTAATTGGTCTTTGCTAGATAATTCATCTAGAAACTGTATCAAATTCAACAACCGCAGCATTTCTGGGTGCATTGAAATAATTTCTGAGGATGAGGAGCTCAAATTTTAACACGAGAAAAACTATACACCTTATTAGTAAAAAATTAAGTATTGCTGAACTCGAGGCCGGCCTCCGATGAGGATTTTGATCCACTAACGCCAGCACATTTCCTTATTAGACATCCAGTTACAATTATTCCACAGCATACATCACTGAAACAACTTTTATTAGACTATCACATATTGAGATGCTATGGTGTGAATAAAGCAGCTGTTTTGGAAGCCTTAGCGACAAGAGTATCTTATGTCAGTGCAAGCGCGCACTAAATGGACTAAAAATCAAAAAAACATAGAATTATGTTAGAATTAACATAGAATGATATTGATACCGACACATATCCAGAACAAGGAACGAGCAAATAGGTCCTATCCCCGAATTACAATTCTAAAATGAAGGCTATCAAATTGAAATTAACACAAAGCACCTCGACCAAATTTGTAATGCCGCATAGAGAGATCTGGTCATTTTCCTGCATCTTCCAATTAGTTTACTATCAACTATTTTAAAACTCTTCGAATAACTGTTCTTGAGAAACTTAAGTCAAGACTGCACGTGAAAAAAAAGTATGCCTTATCATCAATTTAGACTCATAGAAGAATTTGAACCTATTTTTTATAGCAGCAATAATTTTGTGGTATAATACCCAGCCAGTGGTCACAAGAGGTAGTGTAGTGGGACATATGTTATATTTGATTTTAAATATTTAACATTAAGACCTTTACAGTGAAATCATAGCAGAAACAGTCAAGCACTACAGCTTATTATGCTGGTGTGCGGTTCAAATTAGGTCTTAGCAAGACGACTGACTTTTCTGCTAGTGATATATGTTCCAGCCTGCTGAATATTTACTACCACAACTTTTAGAAACAAATTTTCTTGCAAATACTGGAATCAGATACGTTTTAAGGCATTAAACAATTTTAATATTTGATGCCTTTTGAAAGAGTATTATGAATTTGAAATTTACCGTTTAACATTATCTTATTACAGAAAATTGACCTTCTAGAAACGAGATTGTCTACCCATTAAAATCGGTTGCGTTAGTAATTTTGACCAACAACGAACATCAAGTAGATCCAACAGCCGTAAGCGAAAAACAAACAACATTTTGTGTAATTATATCTTCGAAACTTTGGTAACAAAGCCGGCAATTGTTTTTGCAACCTTGCCATTACTACGAACAAGTATCAACGAGACCACCTAAAACGGAAAATAGACACGACGATATTATCAATCTACGACAACGAGTCAAAATACCGTTTTTTAATCGACTAATAGGCGCCAGCGTTTCTGTAATTAAATATAACTAAACCAAAAATTCCAAGCAAAGTGATTTTGCTCATATGCAGCGAATCAAACAGATTGTCTGATTTTAGATTTCGTCATAATAAAGTCACAAAATGAACTTAGGTCATTAGACAATTTTAACTTTAAATTCAATAGTTCGTCACATCCATAATTAGTTCTATGAAAATCCAATTTCAGAAGGTTTCGAGTTACGAACTTACTATTATACCATCTAGCAAATCAACTATGAGAATAGTACCGGCATGCTGGTGGCGGATACCACTTGACATAAGTAGGACGGCCTTTTACATTTTCCCACCACATTTAGCCACGACCAAACCCAATAGGATTCATGCCATAGACAATTAAAAAAGATTTCTGAACCCTCTCAATTCTATTGATATGACTGATATACTGATATGACTATAACCCGGACATCATGTGACCATACAAATATAAGTTAAATTCGAGTTGAGAACGGATAAGAGATTGATATATACGAGTAGCAAGACAAAAACTTTCAGGTTAATAAACTCTTTCATCCGTTTCAGAAATTCAAACATAGAGTAAGCTTTTGCACTAATAATTAGCTTTCACTTTAACTATTTGTTACAAGAATGTGAGCAAGTGATAGCTGATTTACATTCAACGAATTTTGAAGAAGAAGTTGATTTTGAAATTAATTTTGTAAAATTGAAATAAAAACAAAAATTGCAAAACATTTGGTTTTGATTTGTGTGGGTGACCAAAACATAGTATATTAAACTAATTTTATACATGTATTGTAATCTTTTTATATTTATTGCTACAAAATAACCGTTTTGTGGGTTTGGATCTCGGGTTTCGCCTTTTTATTTTTACAAGATGACATTATTCTCATTTTTTTCAAGATGACAAAATTCGTTGAATGTAAATCGGCTATGACTGACATGATTAGTTGTATTCAAAAATAATAAATTCCTTTCACACCAACGGTTAGTTTCAAGAATGTCCTTCTGATCATCAGCACAAATTTTAAAGAACGAAAAAATTTGACACATTTGGTTATATCGTTTGAGAACATAACGTAGAATAGGGGCTCAAGATGTGAGCCTGGGGCAGTCCCGAATGTATTTTTATAACACATCAGTTTGAACCTTGTTGATATAGTTACTATCAGCTATCAACTCAGCTATTAACTCAGAGGATTTTTTGAAAATAAATGAAATTTCAATTACTATCCACACCAACATTATTCCTGTAGAAATAATAACAGATTTTTTTTTTTGTCTTTTGCTTAAAATTATATTCTTTAATAAGTTAACGTTCTGGCCATAGGTCGGCCTTCATTGCAGCGTCAAGTGTACTTTTTTCAATGAAATTTTAAACGAGAAATGAAGATCTATTTCCCAAGTGAAATGGCTCCTTAAGATGAATAATTAACACACCATTACTAAAAAATTTGGAAGTTTTACTTTTATTTTTTTGATTTACCAGTAATTTCTTGAACCAATTGAAACACCAATTGAACACAATTGATGTGATCCAGACCAAATCATTTATCGCGTCTTTGCGTTCTACAAATTCATGATCTGATTTAGATCACATTTTGCAAAGAAATAAAACTGTTATTTAGCTTTTTTGGAGTAATTTCAATAGATGAGTTTTAAATTAATAAATTGTCAGACCTTCAGAGTTTAGTTTTTTTTTATATGATCTCTTTTTAGAGTAATTCTGGTTATTTTACAATATGTTTTTGAATCATGACCTAGGGTTTAAATAATATAATAAAGTAATCGATTTAAAAATAGATTCTCAAAATGTATGTTAACAAACTTCTGCTAACATAATATTAGACACCATGAAAATCTATAAATAATTTTTTTTCAATTTATTTCCTTACTTCTATACAGGTCCCCCAACTGACAGACACAAATCTTACGGGTGAATTTTTTAATCAAAGCAAATACGACTTTACTTGTATCACTTTGCACGTAAAAGCTCCCCTGTCAAGTTATAAATGTTGAAATAGGAGCCTCACCACTTTGAATTATAATATTTATTCCAGTAATAATTCCAATAAAAGCCGATTAAGCAAAACTTTCAGACTTCTAGTTTTTTAAGAATTATTATTTTTTGTTTATTTACTTTAATTGGTACAAACAAATATTTACAGTGAATTGTCAAAATGATCAACGTTTAGTCAATTTCAAAAAGCCTGTTCTTAATGAATTGTCGTCTTTTACAAAAACATTTTTTTTTTGTATAACTTCGTTGCAAGCCTCAAAAAATTCTAAATATTTTAAAGCTTCTTTATCTGTGATAGATGAAAAATAAACTTTAGTTTTTAAATGGAAATTTAATTGACTTTCAAAATGGTTTAAAATTTTTAAAACCCTAAATCCATTCCATTCGTGTCAACCAGTTTGGAAAGACCCTTTGTAAATCTCACTTCCTTTTGTAATTTTTGGTAATTCAATTTTAAAAGAATTACCAGGCTTAATATTTTCCAAAACATAAAATTAGCAAAAACACTGTCAACATAATTTTTAAGTAAATTTCAACACATTTAATTATTACATGTAATTATGTTATGTGAAGCTTTTCACAAAATTAAGAATTTAATCTTTAAAAAAATTTAAACTTTAAGTTGATGAGGAGTATGAGGCTCCGTATGAGGTATATGAGATTTGTTATTTTTGTGAAAAACTAATATGATAAATACATCTGCTATTATGTTTATATGTTTTTCTTAGCATACATATTTGGTACACGCACGTGTTACACAAAAACATGTTCGTGTATGTCTTTTATTGACGTTTAAACAAACATTTT
Source organism: Tipula confusa (assembly GCA_963556175.1). Classification (NCBI taxonomy): domain Eukaryota; kingdom Metazoa; phylum Arthropoda; class Insecta; order Diptera; family Tipulidae; genus Tipula; species Tipula confusa. The sequence continues at coordinate 4,809,565 of OY744476.1, forward strand.
TATGACATTTGTGTAACATACAAAAAATTTAAATTAAAACGTAGCATTCTATGATTTAAATTACATTTTATAATCGTTCAATCAAAATCTGAATTAACTTACCTTTAAATTTATTCGATTAATTATCGAAACGATTTAATCGATCGATTAGTCGGCTATACTTGAAACATTAATTAAAAATTTGATTTGTGTCGCACAATCACATTTTATTTATTTTTTTTTAATTTATGATACGAATAATTAATTCAATTAAAATTTGCGATACCAAACCCAAAAAAAAAAGATTTGACCACAATTTTTATTATTATAAATAATTATAGCGATTAACCATTATATTTATTCAATTCGATTTCAACAATAAAAAAAAAATAAAATTTAATTTTTAATATTTTGTCGTGAACAAATAATTATTAATTAAATATAGCACACAGATTTATTAGCACCCACACACCGATACAAACACAGAAACATTAAATACTCGGATATATTTTATAATTTAATTTACAAGAATTAATTATTTTACCACCACACAAAAGACACCAAAGTTATAAATAATTTCACACGAAAACCACTAAAATGCAATCTCAAAAACTAAAAAAAATCACTAAAAATTAGAAAAAAAATTGTCACTAAAACTTTTATTTTTCTTAAGATTTGAATATTCCCAAATAAAACGGTTAACATGCGATCGCGTCCTTTCACTTCGAATACAAAAATTCAACTGAATATTGTTAACACAAAAAATAAAAGTGATTCGTTTATTTTGTTTAAAATGTGATACAAGAAAAAAAGAAAAACTAAAACTTCGAGGAAATGAGGAAAAACTCGAATAAAACAAAATTTATACTGTGCTGTACGTACAAATACAGTTTTTGCCCCGCTGTTTTTACAACGTGTGCGTCGATAACCGTCATCATAATTTTGATTGTGGCTGTACCGTTGTTCGTAGTAAAAACAAATCTCTCGTATTATTTGGAAAAAGATTATGTATTATCGGAAAATGTATGCTTATCTCTTTTTCGCTCACCCTCTGAGAAGAGAATTTCTCTAACAGTGGTATAGTATCACATATTCACATGCAACAAGTGGTTTTGTACATTTCATAACATTTAATTGAAAAAATTTTATAATGGGATGCGCATGCGGTTCCTAAATTATTGTTGGGTAACTGTTTTATTTAATTGTTGTTTAATTGCGAAATGTTTTTAATTTCCATATAAATGCTTTTCTTCTTTGTACTCGTATAAATGTAATGTTTGATAATATTTCTCTAGTGTTTTACGATGCAGAGTTTAAAAATGCACAATACTGAGAATATTGCATTACCTTTTGCTATTTCTAAAAATACTTAAAAAATATAATATAACATAAAATGAAGACATTGTTGTTTGACTAAATAACCACGACTTTATATTTCTTTAAAAGTAGAGGAGCTATAACAGTATAAAATCGTCGACAGTATATTTTATTGTCAAAACATTCATGTTGTTTGTTCTAAAGTTACATGTGTCCATAGATTTTATATTGTTAAGAACAACGGTAAAGGGGATTCCACTATACTATATTTTCTTATAAATCATCCTAATAGCATAATTCTGATCGACAATAAGTCAGTTTAAGTTTCTTAACTTAAAACTTCAATTAAGTGGAAAAGCTCAATGTATTCATAGTTTTTACCAATAGTTGAGAAATATTCCGATTTATTTTAGAATCCGGAATGAATCCGGAAAGAATAATTCACATCATTGTGAATAATACCAAGAACAAATAATCCAACATGCTCAAAAAACATTATGATTCCAGCTTGAAGTTATCATTCTTAACATTGCTCCACTAAAATCGCCATTCATAGATTTCGCTTAGAAATATAAAGGATGATTGATTATTGGTGCCCTCTCTTTTTTAATTTCTGAGTTTATGCTACTTTATAATAACTGTCTAGGACTTTGTGAAGTACAATTTGTGTTGGTGACGTCTGTAACAAAGATAGTAACAGTCTGCCTAATGTTTCTTTGACCTTGTTTTAAATAAGCTGTCGAGCATGTTCGCAGTCATTTTACTGTACTATAAAAAGAAATACTGCTCAATTACTTCTCTCAATACTACTCTCGTGATGGAGCTGATTTTCTGGAAATAGTGTATGCCAAATCAGTGCACAACATTAATCCATAAAAAAAATGTTTAAATTATTCATTCTTACTACCACTATTTAACATTTTAATCCAAACCCTGGATATCAGATCATCAAGAACCGCTTTACCCCAGAATCGCAGAATTCGACGGATGTTCAAGAAAAATGAGGTTCTAATTGGAATGATAATCTTCAAACTTCAAGACAAAGCTCATGAAAGCCTTAAACATAAGAACTTTAAAACTTATACGTGAAATAAAAACAGAATTTTCCGAGAGTAGGCCAATTGAATTCTCCCCAGGAGAACTAGTTCGGGCAAATCAACAACCAAACGAAGACGTCAAAACGTTTGCCAGAGGTTTTCAATCAAACCAATTTTTCAAAGCAACACAGAGTTGTTTGTGGTTATTGTAAGCAAATTGGACGCCATATATTAAACCGACAATTCAAACCATTAAAGAATCGGGAAACGAGAAATCACTCGTACAGGAACCATCGAACACAGCTGTTCGAGTGAAAGATTTGCCTTAAATTTGAACGACATTACAATTGCGGACACATTTTCTTTACGGATTATGGATATCTTAGATCAACTTGGAAGATCACTTCACAACTCTTAATTTAGCGGATGGTTACCATTGCGTTCCACTGAATGATCAAGATAAACAAAAAACTGCTTTCAGCACGAACCTGAGTCATTACCATTGCAACCGCATCCTGTTTGAAATTAAAGGAGACCCGGCAACCTTCCAACGGATGATGAATATTCTCCGGCTTAAATACTGTCAAATGCTTTGTTTACCTTGACGACATTGTAATTTATGGAAAGAACATAATCACAAATTAGTCGAAATGCTATCTTGTTTGCGACGACACAACCTAAAACTACAGCCAAAAAAATGTAATTTTGTGAGGAAAGAGATTAGCTATTTAGGACATTACCAAAGCTGATTACCAAATTGACCGAAAAAATAAAGTTGTTCATAACAATCGTTTAAAGGTGAAATCAAAATTACAAACTAAATCTTTTCGATATATTGTTAGTTCAAGCAATATGCCAACAGATGTTACTAGTACAAAAGTCTTTGTATATGCCTTACATTCGACTAAACTTTTGTAAAATAAACAGTTAAATATTTTAAAGATTTTAATTCTTATTCCAGTGCTAATGCGCTAATAAAATACATTAAAGGAAACGTTTGCACTTGGTAAAAAGTCAAAACAAATAAAATTACATAGAACAGAGTGTACCTGGCCATTTTTCCATTTTTCTTTTTATACTAACGTCAAAACAAAACCATTCATTCACGTCACACACAACAAAATGAAGGAAAGTCTTTGAAAAGTAACCTCGCAGATTGACTTTTCAACTTTCGCCTATGAGACAATAGTCGAAGCTTCGAATTTTGAAAAGTTTGGTTTGAAAAAGCTTCTGAGAACATAAGCATAAGAAGTAAAAAAGCAAAAAAAACTGGAGGTGGTTGCTCATTGATTTTATTTTTTGTATTCTGCTATCTGTTATTAATTATTTTTGAATTATAATTATAATTTATTCCATATCATTGCTTTCTTAGTATTTATTTTGAATATTTTAATAAGACCAAAAGACAGTAGCTTTCGGAGAATGTAGCTTTTCCAAGACTAAAAACTAAATTAAAAATTGATTACGTAATACCATGGGCAAAGAAAAGGTGGTAGATTTTGCTAGAATATCTATAGAAATGATTTTCTTAACTTGGATTATACTAAATATTTTTAAAACTTAAAGCACGGAAAGTATATACATTGTTGTTGATTTTGTTTTGTTTTTGTAATCGGTTTGTTCGAATATGATTTTCATCATTTCCGGTTTCATTCTTCTATGATATAATTTTTGTAGTTACTCCTGCCGCTAAAGATGTTTTCATACCAAAATCTTTTGAATCTAACGCTATAATTTCGGTTCTGGAGATTAAATTCTAAAGCTTACACTTTTTGCTATTTTTAATTTGGTTTTCTGCGCGGCATACGTTGTGGGAACAACAAAAATTTCAAGTTGTACTATTAAGATCTGCCTTTGCGGTTATCCCGAGAGTGAAACAAGGAAAAGCAAATTAGTATCCGAAATGTTTTCAAAATTCGATTATGTTTTTTTCACTTTAGTTATATACAGATTTTTATTTAATAAATTAAGTATTTACTCAAAATTTTTCAGAAGAGGAAGGACAAAAAATTAATTACAAATATTTTCAATTATTGTACGGTTGAGACATCTGTCAGAATAAATTCAAAGGTTTCCTATGAAATTTGTACAGTGTTAAAGAGACATGTAAATGGCAAAACAAATGATTTTGGAGGGACGTCTAGCATCCAAAATAGTAAACGGATATTGTATATGCAAATTTGACATCCGTATTTTGTTTCGAGAGTGCCAAGCAAATGTTCACAAATGACACTGGTAGATATAAATATGTAGGTATACTTCAATTCATCATCTACTTAATATTTTATTATTATTACATCACAACACAAACATCTTCATTTGACATTTGTTTACAAACAATTTTTTATAATAGGAGAATGGGGGCTGTAAAACTACAATATAAATCGATTACCACCAGAAGATGCGTAGTGGATTGGATTATTTAAAAAGAACAGATACAACACCAACTAAAGATGGAGAATATTAATAACTTTAACTTACCACCGACCACTATACAGTTTGATGACAGTAATTCTTGTTGAAGTAAGTCACGCATTAAACAAAACCGCAGGCACGAACATACGAAAACCATTTTAAATTGTGCTGAGATTATTATTAGAGTTTTAATCTCCTGTAATCTATAACATTGAATGTTTTTGTGTGCCTTCCTGTCAGGATGCTAAGTGTTGAAGTGTTCAGAATTGCTATAAATACATAAAGCATCTCTCGGTGCGAAGAAGTGATCTCATTTACGTTTTCATTTCAAATTTGTTCACGTTTGACCTTTTTAATACCTTTACAAATACTGTGCAAAATATTCAGTATCTTTGACTTAAATCATATAAACTATTTAAAACGAGACACAAATTCTTAAAAACTAATATTTATAAAATACAATATAAGCTAAATTAACAATTAAATTTATTACCACAATAAAACTTAAATTCATGTAACTATACACAAACAACTATATATACTTTCAAAATTGTTATAGTTTTACATATAACTAAAATATAATCTTAAGATGTTTTTATTAAACTTTTTCATTAAACCAACATTATTTTGTTATTTAATTTTAATTTCGAAACTTAAAAGTTTTTATTTTTATCTCTAAATATTAGTGTACAAGTATATTGTGTACTCGTATAGTAGTTCTACGAACTTGGTTTTATTCTTTTCATTTACTATTATTTACGAATAATTTTTTTTGACGTTATGCAACAGCAGACAAATTATATGTTCATATGAAATGGCACACCAAGAATAACTTAAAAATTGGACAAACGATTAAAAATAATTGAGAGACAAAAAATGGAATAAAACATTATATTTGCAACTAAAGGTAACTTAGTTTTTGTCGATTTAGTTTTATAATTTCTTTTATTTTAAGTAATATTTTTAAAAAAAAATGATGGCTAATGCGCGATTTACATTCAACGAAGGAAGTCACGTCACGACTTCTGTAAAAAAATCGACATCTGTAAGCCAAGAAACAAACCGAAAAATGAGGATGACGATATCGTATTTTATTTTCGATTTATAACCGATTTACATTCAACAAATGTTTCATCTTGAAAAAAACCGAGACACTAGATTGAAAAATTATGCAAGCCAAACCGAGAAAAATTTCTTGTTGTAAAAATAAAAAGATGAAACCCGAGATCCAAACCCAAAAACTGTTATAAAAAAGATGAACTTGTTTTTACCAGATGAAAAGTTTTATCCTTTTGTAGCAAAACATATGTAAAAATGACAATACATGTATAAAATTAGTTTAACATCTATGTTTTGGCTACTCATATAAATAAAAACGAAATGTTATTACAATTTTTGTTTTTATTTCAATTTTACTAAATTGGTTTCAAGATCAACCTTCAAAATTTGTTGAATGTAAATCGGCTATTAAATTTAACGGTATTTTCAAGATACATATATTTAAAACGAGATAGCATGAGAAATAAAATGCTACGGAAAATATGAGAAAGGAATAAAACAATTTTTTATATTTTTTTTGTTATTAGTCAAGTAATCATATTCTTTATGGCGTTGAGTGACCGAGATCCAAACCAATGCTAGCCTGGATTCTTGAAAGTACATCCGATCAGAGGATAACTCAGCTGACTGCGTATCTCGCGGAATGGCTACGTTAGCAAAAGCCATTAGCAAAAACTGCAAGTTGCGATCTTTGCATCTCTTCTTAGATGAATTTAACATTTTACGGGTATAAGAGCTACTATGCTCACAGCTACTATGAAGGACGAAGTCCAATTATCATGTCGTAACATGGACAACCAAGCTGATCTTGGACTAGGCATATAGAGAAACCCGTAATGCGGAAGTAGCGCATCACTACTAACACATAGCCGTAAAAATTTCTGGATTATTCGATGAAGTCAAGCCTCTAATTTGCGGATGAGTAAATTACGAGGAACCAGAATATTTAGGGGTATTAACACCAGGGCATTTCTTGATTGATAATGACACGATGGACGTACAAAATATACGGCCTTAGTTCTAGAAAACTGGGTATCAGACTATTAAAAAGCGACATCGTCTTAATTAGAGATGGATTGCAGCCTCCAACGAAATGGAAGATAGGTAGAGTAACGGAGTTACACCCTGGCAATGATGGTCTCACTTTTGTCGTAACATTAAAAACCACCAACAACCCCAGCATGAAGAGACCATGCGAAGATGAACATTAAGCAGATGAGTCCACAACGCTATACCGCAAAGACAACAATCTAGCCGACGAATAAAACAAGTCCGAAATAACGTCCATACCATACGAATCGAGTATTGCAGTATACACACATGATGCTATGCTTATTCAGTCTAGTCCATAGTAAAAATTTGGTACCGAATTCAGAGTGCATCTAACCGAATAAACCAATTACTATCAAGACATCTACTTTGACAAAACGGGCAAGGTGGAACTCTTAACAACAAAATGGAAGCTGATAATCGTATATGATATCAGAGAACTGAAAGAGAAATTGAAGAGATTGCAAAGGGACGAAGAGTCAACGATAGTTGGTCCCCTCAAAACCATCTAACCTATTATAGTATGTATATACCGATATTTTTCCTTCGTATGTACATTTTTTGAGTTATCCTTAGTGTACATTTTCAAATGAACACACACGGTATAAATATACCACAGTATAAAGATACAAGAAGTAAGGAAAGTTTTAAAGTTTTTTTTATATAGAATGAATTATCTGGAACATGATTTTTACAGCGTAACAATTTTATTTGCTATAAATTTTTAATATTTCAAAACAATAAATTCGTCCCGGTCGTTTTCATGTAACATACTCGTGTATGTATATATAATGTAGTATATCAGATGCGACAGTCTTCACTTAATCTTTGTCAGTTTGAGCGATTATATTGTTGCTCTGTCGTTTCCATTATATTATACAGAACTATCCAGTACAGACGATATACCGCCGTCGATCTTGTAAAATGTCACCATTTAGGTCAATAAAATTGGTTTTGAACGACAAGAGTATATAGAGACAAAATTAAAAAAATTTCAATCCCAAAGTTGATTTATAGACTTAAAAATGGCAATTAATCAGACATTTGTCTTCCCAATGAATCCCAATTGCGTGTTGTATGTATTAGAATTTTTTATGTTATAAATTGAATCTTTGTAACCGATAGTTTACTTTATAAATAGTTTTCAGGTTAAATCTAATTCAGTAATTGTTAATAAAAGGTTTGCGGAACCCTTGTGCTTTATAATGCGGTTATTACACTATCGAACCTTTAATGTATTGATTAGAGATTAGGATCTTGGTTGAATATTGGTGGAATCTTTACAAAATATATTTCAAGTTTTAAACACTATCAGGGTCAGGTTTTCATTATCTCTAGTATAATTCCGTTCGTCTTGACAAGATTTTTCAGTTTTAATCCTCAACCTGTAGATGTAAACCACATTGATCTTAGCCTAGAACTTTTTTGCAACATTATATTGTTTTGCTTTTAAAGATGCTCAATTGCTCAGTACCAGTATCATTTTAATGGTATTATTTTTTAATGGTTAGTCCTAGAACATATATATATATAGCTCATGGAATATAAAGGATTCATAATTTTGGATGAAAGCGGAGCACGAGTGATGCACCAAATTTACACACTCATTTGTATATTAGCAATTCTCAACACTATTTGAGCTTCTTGATTCACTGTCGGATATGCTTCAAAATTGAATTAAAAGGCTATAGCTATTCATTTGAATGACAATCCCACGTTAACCGATGTATCTTTCCTATTTTATTTTTAGTACTAGTTTATGTTTTTTCCTGGTTCGCTGACTTCATATTTCCAGAAACTCTGTTTTATATTTCTTAGTATAAGAAACCCAACCTCGACTTATAATAATTACCACTATTCCCAATAACTTCTTACAGTAGTGTTCTCGGTTTAAGCTTCGTTTCAAGATGGTCTTATATTTTTGTTTAAATCTCTGGGTGTTTGACGTTTGTTATTCTGGAAGCTTTGATTCATTAAGCTGGGTGTCTTTTTCCATCAAATGCTTTTGTCAAAACTTTATTCATGGTTCCTTCTTTAGCAACTGTTCCTAAATAAAGTATTAACTACATATTTGTTTTCTCTGATGTCACTGATGTAGCGTCCGCTATTCATCGTCAAAATTAACAGAAGCATTACAAATGGCTGTCGTGCTAGTGTGATTATTTATCGTTGGATGTGTAGCGACCATCGCTACACACACCATCAAAATTATTCAGATATTTCGTGCAATTCCATATAATTCGCTAACGCTACATGTACACTGTACATAAATATATATAGAGCGTAAAAGTAGCTATTACACATAGCACTCGGTCGGCATGGCCTGATGAGATGACAAATAATTGTTAACAAAATTATTTACGATTCCTCATCAGATCGAAACTGAGCTTTGCTTTGCATAACATTCAAATTCTGAATAATTAAAATAACGACACGTCACCGCCGTCGTTATAGATGTATCTTGCATAGAATTATTAGAACCTAAGCATTAAATTGCTATTCTGCAAGACAGATTAGCATCAATTGTCCAGACACTTAAAGCATTTTGAGAGGACTATCTTCTTCCGTATAGCACAAAATATACTATCAATCCTAATTTTACCTTAAGAAATTACAATTTTCTAGTCTGCAGGGCTCTAATCTCAGCAAAACGAGTACAACGGTACCCAATCTTCATTTCCTTAACGTTAAACTGTCTTTTGAGATATCAAACGTGTTTCCATCGCTACCCGCACTCTTCCACCGTTGATAGTACAAACATTTAGTCGCAACTTATATGACAGGCAAACAATACAATAGTAGAATCTTCACAAAATCTTTAAAATATGAGGTTACATCTTAAAACCTAACAGTAGAAGCCTGAAAATTTCACTTACATATCTATTAAGCCGAGTAAAAATGTCAACTCATCAACAACCTGTAGATTATGTAGTTAATTATATGAAGGAATTACGGTAGCATAACATAAAGTATCATAAATCTTTCGGTTGTTCGTTACAACTTCATTCATAACAACATTCTGGGTGACAAATACGATCATTAATTACGTTATGTTGAATAAATTAAAATGTAATTAATTAATTAAATACGAGCATGTTTTTGGTAATTTTTATGTTTACCACAAAATTTAATTTATATTCCGTTGTAAATGCAATTTAATTAAATTGTTGTACAATTTTTTTTGTCTGTGTTACATAAATTTGCAATTATTGAAGTATTTTATGAGCAGTGATAAGAATTTTTTTTAATTTTATTTACGATAAAAAAAATTTTAATAAAAATATATGTACAAAATGTGTTAATGGACTTCCTGTTGCTGGTCCACCTCTTACATAATGTATAGAGCTTAAAAAGTTGGAATAAATGGTTGCACTAATCAACTACATACAAGTAACATTATACAGTTTTTCATCTTGTATAGTTTTTGCACTTGACTTTTGGCCCTATTTTTAAAGCCTTTCTGCGTTTTTCTGTAGAGTTTCAAGCAAAAAGCATTACACGTTATAACTCATGTTAATCATTTTTGCTATAGCGACCTCTATTATTATTTGCTTTGAACCCCGCAACACGCCCTTTTTAACATTTTCTAGAAAATGTGCATTAACCTACCAGTAATTAGATTTTCGAGTAATTTCGGGTAATGGTATACTATGCGGTTCTGGATCAGAAAAATCTCGTTCACTCCCTTCCTTATGATAATGACTTACAATTTTTTGAGCTTTGCCAAAACTCTTTAATTTAGACTTATTTGTCACACTATCATGTATTCAACAAGCATAATAGTATGCCCTTCCAAAGTTCCAATACGTAGTGCTTTCAGCGGCTTGTCCAGTTTATTGCTGTGCATAACTATATCGATTAAGCCTACGTTGTACATCATCTTTACCTCGGGCTACTATTACTGTCACAATATCATCTGCATACCACACCATTTGCTCAAATGTTACATTTCACAGATTCTAGCATAGAATAGACTCTTGAGTGGCACCTCCCGTTATATTTTTTGTAACTTTGGCCCTCCTTGGTTTCGAACATAAGCCTTTTGCCTTAAAAGTAACTGTGTATTTTCACAGTAGGTAGTCTGGCATTTGGAAAGCGTTTGTTCACACCGACAAAATATCCGACCACCCTGCATTCAAATCCATTAAATGCATTCTTCACGACCAATATGACAAGCAGTACCATTTTCTTTGAATAGAGCTTTTCCTGCTTCACCATATAGAAGCTCTTATCACCTCTTCTTCAGCACCAATAGTAGATGGCGCTTTCTGAAACTGTACTGTTTGTTCGAGAGTCGTCTTGCAGCTTAAGCTGCAGTTGTGATGGCATTCCAATAATGTTGTCTCCGCTAATTTGTCATACAAAAATGTTATAGTCGATGGCTTATTGATACTGAAGCTTTTCTTGCAGAAAAGGAAACCTCGAGGAATCAAATGAATATCTTGTTAATCACCAAAGTCAGCAAAGTGGCCAGCTCTTGCCTTTATGACGATTTACGCAATTAAATATTAGCACCATTTAAAAACAAAAACGGCAAGGTTTTCAAATCCTAAGCCCAAGATTAAACGTTTGCTTTGATTATGTTCTCTAGACATTGAATCCCAGCCTTCCCATGCTGACACCGAACTCAATCAAGTGAAAAATCTCTGTTACATGCCTTCTGGGATTCGAACCCAATACCTCATGATCAGAGGCCAACAAGAGCTGTTGTTTCATAGCCGCTCCTTAGCACCAAAACTAAACTAAGATAAAGATGACGTAAGGGAATTTTATGGAACTCTTATGAGATTTACAAGCATTGAACACGGGACGTTGGCAAATACCCTAACGTACTATATATCTCTGGATTCTCTTACTGGAACCTGTAATCTGAAATTCTTCTCTGACATAGCCACTATTTCTAAAATATCTTTAAAGAAAAGAATAGATAAATGCATCCCCTTTTTATTAATTTAGGAAATATTATTTAGGAAAGCAGCATACAATTGCGATTAAGAACTCCTAATTGAAGTTTTATGCTAGTATATTTTACTGTTAAAAACGAATATTCTCATTAAAATTATGAGGATTCACACATGCATGTGCAATATGTGATGAACATTGAATTTTACAGCAATTTTAATTTAAATTTAATTAAATAAATTATGATTAAATTTTAATTTCTTGATTACAAACAGTAAGTGGCATAATATATCGACATTTGGTTAATGATGTTATCATGTTGATCTAGCAAATGACTTAATTTTCTTCAATTATTTTTAAATATTTTTTCCAAGGATTCGATTATAATTTATGATACTTATCCCGCTGACAGCCTTTTTCATTAGCAGTAATTAAGTTTTGATAGATTGCAGACATTTCAATTGGCCGATTTGCTACGTAACTTACAACCTATTCCTTATAAGTCTAGACTGGATTCAATAATACAGTGCAGATGCCTATCCTGCCGCCATATTTATTGTTGTAGTCAAAACCAGTTGCCACAAAAGACGATACCAGACCATTGCAATTTATCACCGCTTGCCATTTTATTGTTACTGTTCCATCACTTAATAACTTGAAGTAAATCATTCGATTACTCAGTAATTTGTATAGTACAAACTATGACGTACACTAAATTTAAGATCACGGGGCCAAAAAGCTGCCACGAGACCACAAAGGGCACAAAATAGTCTTTTTTGCACATGTAATGGTATTTGTAAATTTTTCTCACTTCATATGCGACAATTTTGTACTTATTTTCTTTGAAAATGTATAGCATCAACTTTCTGTTAATTTAACACCCAATTTGTGAGAGAAAAATTCAATTCAAACCGAGCAATTGGCACAGTGGTTAAGGCAGCGATGTTTGGGTCGGGAGTAATCGGGTATGAATCCCAACGGGGGAAGGTTGAAAAACAGATTTTTCATCACTTGATTTCGATCGGTGATGATGATAAACACAACTATGATCCCCTGTTCGAGTGCAGAATCGATGGGCCAAACCATCTTTCATGTCAGTACAGGCTGGCTCGAGCAATGCAATGTGAAGATGGATTTAAAAGCGAACCTGTATTCGTGCATCCTCGATTTTTTTTTATTTATTTTTTTTATTCTCAAAGTCGTTTTAATTTCCAGAAGGTAAATAAAAACGTGCTTTGAGCCACGAGTTCCCGATATAACTTGTAAATCGAACTTACCTGTGAAGTTAAACTGTTGTATATAGGCTTTAAAATGTGAATGTGCTGTGGCTACACCGGCACACCTGAGCGATTAAAAACAAATAAACAAAGTTCGAATCTAAATCTACTCTAAAAGCAGAAAATAAAATTTGTAAATTGAGATACCATTATCAAATTTTACTCGTACATTTAAGACATGCTTCCCTATACCATTCTTTGGTTGTTTCGTTTTTGTTTTTCGGAAAATGCTGAACAAAAGAAAATAAAAGAATAATAAATTTCCATAGATTAAATAAAAACAAAAAACCAAGATTGGAAAAACTTTTAGTTTATTTAACAATAAATGAGATGAAAAGTATTATAAAACGTTCGTTGTTCAAAGGAAATTTTTTTTATTTTTCTATAATTTTATTCATTTTCTAAATATGACAACAACGAATATAAGAAAATTGTTAAAATCAAAATAATTGCATTTAGAAAACTTTTCTAATGTTATTGTTACAAATAGAAAATTTGTTAATCGTTAGACAATTTTTTATTAACCCTTTGAAGATGGTTTTATATATTATGTGATGTATGCACAAGCATACCGAGAGACAAATTCCAGCATAAATGTTACGCGTATCGTACCACCCACCACCCCCGCTATATAAAATTTTACATATACATAATATGTTTACACAAAGAGATTAAAAAATTGTAACGTGCGTCTTGCATTGATATTTTTTTTAAGGTTTCTACAAAAATATTTGTAGGTACTTTTAACGTCATATAAGATATAATTCGCATTATGATTGCTGTCGTCGCACTGTAGCTATAATGTTTTTGTTGATGATTATGATAGGAACACTAACATCATTTTATTGCTTTAACTGACCCGTCATCAATTTATTGCATTAACTGACCCGTTGTATGGACTGGTTTTCGCTTGTTCATTGACCAATATTGTGGTGGTATTGATTTTCCTCCTACCATATGATCATAAAGTAATTTTTTATGATCGTGGATATCCAAAAACAAATAATTGATTTCAGTCTTTTTTGATGAGCAGCAGTCATCATAACAACATTATCATTGATATATGGATATATCTGTTTAAATCTACATATTTGTAAAAATCAGTGTTAGTTTGTAGAGCCATATTGAATTGAATAGAGCCATCCGCAAATGCGCTAATATTCGGGTGTTTGCTTGGACATTTTTATTTATAGACGAAAAAATATAAACGGGTAATTATAGATTTATATACTGAGTGGAAATTAGTTTTTATAAATTTGGTATTATTAAATATAGTTAAATTGTGGACCAAGAGTGATATCGTAGATTAAGGTAATCGCCTTTAGAGGGAATTTAACCGCCTTTCCTGTTATAAAATTACCAAAGTCAAACTATAGCCGGTTTTTACTCCTACAATTGGGTTTCCGAAACCTTAGGTGACGACCTTGGGGTGGTGTAGGTAGTGGGTCCGTCCACGCTATTGCCTAGCCGACCGGCTATATTATTTATTGGCGTTATTTTATAAATCGCTGACTAATATAAATGAACGGTGACAACAAATAAATTGGAAGTTCATTGGGTTCCAGCAGCGGTATTGGTTTATTCGAAAACATAAAAAAAAAAAAAAAAAAAAAAAAACGGGAAAATATTGGATTAACCTTCTTCTTCGCACATGTATATATTATATAAATAGGGCCACTGCTCTGCTTATCAAACACAAGATTTGGGATAAATCATTTTTTTTTTATGAATTCATTTATGATATATAAGTATATGTTTGTATAGTGTGTGATTAGCTTATAGTTTTATCTAAGAAATTTAATGAATTTGAATAGTGAATTTATTGTGGTGAATGATATGGTGAACTTTATAGTGCTAATAATTTTGTTTTAGGTCAAGTTATATGAATCGTACATACCGCAATCCCCTGAGCGCTCTGGATTTTGTGGGTAAGTGTGTTTTTTGGTAATTTTTTTTATATAGTTATTGCACGAAAATAATAAATTTACCTATCATTCATATATATATAAAGACACGTGACTTTCTTATGGAGTTGATTTAGACACTCCGATATTGAATTGAATAATTATACTGTTAAAGTTAATATTATGGGCTGTCCATAACATATGTAATATAATCTGTAGTACATTAAGTTCAAACATTAAATATAATGCTTATTTTGTCATTGCATACCGGTTATCGTTTTGATTATTAACTTAGAAATGTCGAGATAAATTATTTGTGTGGGGAAGTATCATTAATATGAAGTAATTGTCATGTTATGGGTGACCAGTTGAAGTGTTGTTGGTTGGCGTAGCACATGATTTTAGTTTTTTTGTGATGCTGTGGTGTAATCTTATTTAAATTTCATTGAACCCGCCCAGCCCTGAGCACTCAGGATTTATAGTATCAAGCATGTGCACAATTATACACCCAAGCGTTACAAAAATGGCGCCGAAACAGGGACCAGTTATTAATTTTCTTTATTGAACATGTGTTTTTATAAATAGTTTTGGTCGCTTTAATAAAGCATCCAAGGAGCTTCACTCCTTATCTATAGATGCATTTTTTCCGCCTCTTACATTTTATTAATTAAATGCGGAATATTCATCTTTTGGTAATTTTGAAATTTTTCAGATGTTATTAAATTTTAAAAATTTTATATTCAAGTCATTTAACTATATCATAGAAGATTGATTTTAACGTGGAAATATTGGTTGATTGACTGTGACTCAGTGTTTCCCAATGATTTTCATAGTTATTCTTTTTTATTTTATTTTTATGGTTAGTGTTTTTCTTCCTTCGCATTAATTAAATTTTTTCAGTTTAATAGCGGGTTAGGGCAGTTGATTTAATTATGACAAATGATAATCGAATCTAAGTAATTCTTAGTCATCTTATCTATCATTGGATTGAAATTTAACTGTTTTAACTTGTCTGTTTGAGTATTTAAATATTTCATATCAGTTACTAATCAGATAATAGAGAATTGATTTCAGCGTGTAAATTTACTGGTTGATTGGCTGTGACTCAGTGGTTCCCAGTAGTTTTCACAGTTGTTTCTTTTTTATTTTTTTGTTAGTGTTATTTTATTTTTGTCATCAAATTTTTTTTTCCGATTAGTGCAGTTGATTTAATTATGATGAATGATAATCGAATCTAAGTGATTCTTAGTCATCTTATCAGTCATCGGGGTTAAATTTAATTGTTTTCACCTGTCGGGTTATTCTATTTAAATATTCTATATATTTATGTATATATATTTATGTTTATGTACCAATCAACAACCATTTCTGCTGCTCCCATACTTTGTTATATTATAATTATTATTTTGATTAGATAATTTTGCCTAACTAAATTTTTCATCAAATATTTGTTTTTGTCGGTAATCCACTACAGTGTTACTTTACGTATAGTGAAGTACAAGTTTTTTTTTAAATTTCTATTAGGTTAATAATTTTTTTTTAAGTTTTTATGGTTCCAACTAATTGACCTAATTGATTTGCTGGGATTCCGTTATTCTTAGCTCATTTAGTTGGTCTACCTTCTTATGAATGCATAGGTTTAGTTTGGTTAAATTTTATTCTGATTTTTGAGGGTGTCGCCCATTTGGATGATTACAAACAATTATTTGAATACTTCCCCTAGTTGAATTATATATTAATTGTTACTTAATTAACATTTTTTTTTTCTGTAAACACAGAATATTTATCTAATTTTTCGTTATTATTTGGTACTTTAGTACATATTATTATCTACTTAATTATTAAAAGTATATAAGTATATCCCATATTGGTATAGTATTTCTTTTTTTGTATTATTTTCATAAATACATAAATTTTTTTGGTTCTGTTGCTTGGATTTAGATATAATTTAAATTACATATTTATTTTTTCAATTGCGGTGGTAGCAATAGTCTTTTATTTACAATGAATTTTACAAGTTATATTGACGCTCTCACAAGCGAAGAGCTAAAAGTTGAGTTTATTATTCGAAATATTAAGTCTGGGTTGTCTAATTCTAAAGAATTACTGGTTGATCGAATGATCGAGGAGGCGGCAAACTCTAAACCTAAACCAAATAAACCACATCCCGATATCGATATCAGTTTGGAGGTTGGTTCTGCAAAGGATATAGCAGAATCTTTAAATAAACAAACAGACATCAAATTCCAACCCTTAAATAAGGTATTAGTGAGTCAAGTAATGTTTCGAGCTCTGCATTGGCAAAGACGACTGGAGCGTATTAAAAACACCACGGGTGAAATTCTGAATATCACCAGCGTGATAACTAAACTCAGACGGGTGAATCAATATGCACAGCGTCTGCTTGCCGAAGAATCCTCGAACACAAACACTAATGATCCCATAGGTGATCCCAGTCAAACTAGGCAAGATGACCTTATTGATCCTAGTGAGAAAGAAGAAGGAGCATCCATGCTGATGCAGGTTGGTTCGAAAACAACCCAAAGGTTTGATACTAAGGAAGCCAATCAAAGGGAACGGTTTGTTCTTCCGCAGCAGATGTATTCATCAATAGACAATGAGTTGAATTTTTATAATAATCCATGGCAAGGTTATCCGCAAGAAAAACATCGTGAATTAACGTCACCTCCTAAGCTTATTAATAATCCTTTGAGTTTGAGTGATCAAAGTAACTGTCGTTCCATAAATACTAAAAATGGCCCAGGCAAATTAGAAGTTCTACAAAACACTGGTGCTCGACCTAAAATTCGCACATCTGAGTTAGTAGACACAAACAAAAATCAGTCCCGTCAGCTTCCTCAGTGGAAAATTTCATTTAATGGTGGTTCGAAAGGACTAGATGTGCATGATTTTGTGTTTCGATTAGAGACATTCGCGAAAAGAGATGGTTACGCGGAAAATAAACTACCTCTACTGATCTACAATTTTGTTAGCGATCACGCTGAAAAATGGTTGTGGGTTTATGCGCGAGATAACCCTAACGCAACATGGTTTGATATGAGAACAGCTCTGCTTTTGAGATTTTCCAGCCACGAAAGTGAGCGAGAAACTCGTCGATCAATTGAACGGAAAATGCAAAACAGAGAAAGCTTTAACGATTTTGCTCTAGAAATTCAAACATTAAATGGGCATCTTTCAAAACGATTTTCAGATTCGGAGCTAGTAGAAATTCTTCGCGAAAACATGAATCCCGTTTTAAGAACGGCGACGTTATCTATGCAATTCAATACGGTAGAACAACTTAGAGCGGTATGTCACCAGTTTGAACGAATTTGGTCAAGTTCGGGGTATGATCCACGGCAGAATGTGGAATATCCAAAACGTCGACTAAACTTAAACGAAGTTCAATATCGTGCGCAATCAAAAGATATGCCATCCGACCTTTTGATGAGTAACGAGGATAGAACAGATACTGATATATCCGCCGTTCAAGCTACTAAGAGCGATAGAGTTTCCCCGCAATCCAATTATCTCGTTTGTTGGAATTGTAAAGATATCGGACATCGCTACCACGACTGTCTGTTAGATTTCCAAAGTGTTTTTTGTTTTGGGTGTGGTGCACCCGAGGTAAGAAAACCAAATTGCCTTCTTTGCGCTAAACGATCTTTAAACCAAAAGTCGAACGAGTTCCAGTCGGGGGAAACTCGTTCGGGATCGATACCCCCCAGAAAACTATAATTAAAATACCAACACCCGTTACATCAAAATCCGTAGATACACAAACCACAAATGTACAAAACAATGAAGTATGCCGCTGCCATAAACTATTTAACTTAGCAGCTCATCAACAGCTGACGGTCGTTTCCTCCAAACCAAATGTCTTGCGCTTAAAAAAGGGGGAAATTTCACTAGAAAATATTCCTCAAACAGTATTGGGTTTTACGGAAAAGAAACAATCAGTCCGTATGAAACAATATTGGCAGGCACGCCGATTTATCATTAAGCAATGTTGCAACTCGATCATAAGCCTTAAGAATGATCAAAGGCCTCACACGGAAATTTCGATTAATGGACATAATCTAATTGGTCTTTTAGATAGTGGCGCATCTATAAGTGTTTTGGGGAAAAATGCGTTAAAACTTATTGAAATCATGGGTCTTAAAATTCGGCATCTCAGCTCTTATGTAAAAACGGCTGATGGTACGTCACAACCTATAGTTGGATTTGTAGAAGCTAAGGTAGAATATAATAACATAGTCCATCCCTTGCGATTCTATATAGTACCAAGTTTGTCAGGAAATCTTTATTTGGGCATTGACTTTTGGGCCAAGTTTAATTTAGCTCCAAAGATCATCAATGAAATTGCCACACCTATCGTTGCTAAGTCCACTAAGCATTGCTTAACCCCATCTCAGGAAAATGTGTTGGAATCAATCAAATCAATGTTTGCAGCTTTTGAAACACATGGCTTGGGAAGAACTAGAGTTATGGAACATGTTATCAATGTAGGGCAAACTTCTCCTATTAAGCAACGTTTTTACAACGTATCACCTGCTATCCAGGATATAATATACTGCGAGTTAGACCGCATGCTAAAAATGGGAGTTATTGAAGAGTCAACTAGTGCCTGGAGTTCCCCCATGGTGTTAGTCAGAAAATCGAATGGTAAAGCGCGATTATGTTTAGACTCTAGGAAGCTAAACTCGGTCACTAAAAAGGATGCATACCCACTCCCTCACATTGATGGGTTAATTGGTCGTCTAAATATTACTAAATTTATAAGTTCGTTAGACCTGAAAGATGCCTTTTGGCAAATACCTCTGGAGGCGGCATCTAAGGAGAAAACGGCATTCACGGTACCTGGTAGACCACTCTACCAGTTTACTGTGATGCCGTTTGGCTTATGTAACGCGCCCCAGAGTATGTGCAGACTAATGGACAAAGTTATACCCCACCAATACCACGAAAGGATTTTCGTGTATTTGGACGATTTATTGATCATCTCAGCCACTCTTGAGGAACACTTTTATCTATTGAAGACAGTAGCGAAATTATTATCTGATGCTGGTTTAACCATTAACTTGTCCAAGAGTAATTTTGTAATGCGGGAGATAAAATATTTGGGATTTATAGTAGGTGAGGATGGTCTCCGAACCGATCCTGGAAAGGTTGAAGCCATTTGTGACTTCCCAAACCCAACTACTGTAAAACAAACCCGTAGACTGTTAGGCATGGCAGGATGGTATCGGAGATTCATTCCGAACTTCGCAGAAATCTCCGCTCCAATTACCAACTTGCTCAAGAAGGGACAAAAATTCGTATGGAGCTGTGACGCTCAATCTGCATTCGACAAATTAAAATCACTATTAACAACGGCTCCCGTATTAGTAAATGCGGTGTATACTAAACCCTTCTATATTAGGTGTGATGCTAGTACAGAAGGTATCGGAGGGGTCCTCTTTCAAAAAGATGAAGATGACCAGGAACGTCCGATAGCGTTCGTTTCACAAAAATTGAATAGTGCTCAACGTAATTATTCAATTTCAGAATTGGAGTGTCTAGCAGCACTGATTAGTGTACACAAATTTAGACCATACGTCGAGGGTTACCATTTTACCTTGATAACAGATCATGCCAGTTTGAAATGGCTAATGTCCCAAAAGGACCTAAGCGGCAGGTTAGCTCGTTGGAGCTTGAAACTTCAATCGTACGACTTTTCCATTGAACATCAAAGAGGTTCACTCAATGTTGTTCCTGATGCCCTCTCCCGAGCGTTCTGTGACAATTTCGACGAATTGAGAAAAGAGAAACACTTGCATGTGGGGTCTATTGATCTGCACTCGAACCATTTTTCTGATTCAGAGTATGTAAATTTGTTAAATAAATTCCAGGCATCCCCATCGACTTATCCGAACCACCGAATCGCGAATGGAAAAATCTATATACGATTAGAACCACTGCGGAGTCAAATTATAACTGACATTCCCGTATGGAAGCTGTGGGTCCCTTCTAAGTTAACCAATCTGCTTATTAAACAGGAACACGATACTCCAAGTGCGGCTCATGGAGGCATTCGTAAAACTCTAGATCGAATTAGACGATTCTATTTCTGGCCTCATTTAAGGAGAGAAGTAACAGACTACATAGCTAATTGCTCTACATGTAAAACTTCCAAGGCCGCAAACAAAATGCTAACTCCACCCATGACTCCCAATCGTTGTTTGGAACGGCCATTCCAAAAATTATATGTGGATTTGTTAGGACCGTATCCGAGATCAAAGAATGGAAAGACGACGATTCTCATTGTTTTGGATAAATTGACTAAATTCGTCCTCTTAAAACCATTAAATAAAGCTATTGCATCAAAAATCGTAACATATATTAGGGATGATATATTCTTAGTTTACGGGGTTCCAGAGTCGATACACTCAGACAATGGTGTACAGTTTGTTAGTAAGGAGTTTCAACAGCTATTAAAGGAATTTGGGGTACAACATGTGAAAACAGCCTTGTATGCTCCACAGTCTAATGCCTCAGAACGTGTAAACCGTTCTATAATTGAAGCTATCAGAGCTTATGTATCCAAAGACCATCGCGACTGGGATACTTATTTAAGTGCAATTAGTAGTGCATTGCGACACTCGGTTCATGACGCATTATCTGTCTCCCCACATTTCTGCCTATTTGGATATCACCGAACCAACCATGGCGATGAATACAAATTGCTTCGAGAAATTGGTTGTATACACGAAAATAGTGTCTTAGTGGAATCTCTTCCGGAAAGAATTCAACTTATTCACGAAGAGGTGAGAAGTAAAGTGGCAGAAGCCTATAAAAAATATGCATCACATTATAACTTACGCTCTAGAGTGGTTGATTTTCAGCCTGGTGAAATAGTTTATTATCGTAACCACCCACAAAGCAGGGCAATTGATTACTTTTGTGCAAAATTCGCTCCTAAATTTATCAAGGCCCGAGTGAAGTGTAGAATTGGGAAGGTCAATTACCAGCTAGAGGATGAAACGGGATGCTTGATAGGTATGTTTCACGCGAAAGACATTAAACGTTGAGTGAATGGTTAAAATATAGATTTCAGTCTAGACCGTTTAAGGTTTTTTTCAGAGTTTTCTCGACTTTATCGCTTTTCACTAACGATTAAGCGCTATCAAGAAAATCTGTGTTGTAACGTGCGTCTTGCATTGATATTTTTTTTAAGGTTTCTACAAAAATATTTGTAGGTACTTTTAACGTCATATAAGATATAATTCGCATTATGATTGCTGTCGTCGCACTGTAGCTATAATGTTTTTGTTGATGATTATGATAGGAACACTAACATCATTTTATTGCTTTAACTGACCCGTCATCAATTTATTGCATTAACTGACCCGTTGTATGGACTGGTTTTCGCTTGTTCATTGACCAATATTGTGGTGGTATTGATTTTCCTCCTACCATATGATCATAAAGTAATTTTTTATGATCGTGGATATCCAAAAACAAATAATTGATTTCAGTCTTTTTTGATGAGCAGCAGTCATCATAACAACATTATCATTGATATATGGATATATCTGTTTAAATCTACATATTTGTAAAAATCAGTGTTAGTTTGTAGAGCCATATTGAATTGAATAGAGCCATCCGCAAATGCGCTAATATTCGGGTGTTTGCTTGGACATTTTTATTTATAGACGAAAAAATATAAACGGGTAATTATAGATTTATATACTGAGTGGAAATTAGTTTTTATAAATTTGGTATTATTAAATATAGTTAAATTGTGGACCAAGAGTGATATCGTAGATTAAGGTAATCGCCTTTAGAGGGAATTTAACCGCCTTTCCTGTTATAAAATTACCAAAGTCAAACTATAGCCGGTTTTTACTCCTACAATTGGGTTTCCGAAACCTTAGGTGACGACCTTGGGGTGGTGTAGGTAGTGGGTCCGTCCACGCTATTGCCTAGCCGACCGGCTATATTATTTATTGGCGTTATTTTATAAATCGCTGACTAATATAAATGAACGGTGACAACAAATAAATTGGAAGTTCATTGGGTTCCAGCAGCGGTATTGGTTTATTCGAAAACATAAAAAAAAAAAAAAAAAAAAAAAAAACGGGAAAATATTGGATTAACCTTCTTCTTCGCACATGTATATATTATATAAATAGGGCCACTGCTCTGCTTATCAAACACAAGATTTGGGATAAATCATTTTTTTTTTATGAATTCATTTATGATATATAAGTATATGTTTGTATAGTGTGTGATTAGCTTATAGTTTTATCTAAGAAATTTAATGAATTTGAATAGTGAATTTATTGTGGTGAATGATATGGTGAACTTTATAGTGCTAATAATTTTGTTTTAGGTCAAGTTATATGAATCGTACATACCGCAATCCCCTGAGCGCTCTGGATTTTGTGGGTAAGTGTGTTTTTTGGTAATTTTTTTTTATAGTTATTGCACGAAAATAATAAATTTACCTATCATTCATATATATATAAAGACACGTGACTTTCTTATGGAGTTGATTTAGACACTCCGATAATGAATTGAATAATTATACTGTTAAAGTTAATATTATGGGCTGTCCATAACATATGTAATATAATCTGTAGTACATTAAGTTCAAACATTAAATATAATGCTTATTTTGTCATTGCATACCGGTTATCGTTTTGATTATTAACTTAGAAATGTCGAGATAAATTATTTGTGTGGGGAAGTATCATTAATATGAAGTAATTGTCATGTTATGGGTGACCAGTTGAAGTGTTGTTGGTTGGCGTAGCACATGATTTTAGTTTTTTTGTGATGCTGTGGTGTAATCTTATTTAAATTTCATTGAACCCGCCCAGCCCTGAGCACTCAGGATTTATAGTATCAAGCATGTGCACAATTATACACCCAAGCGTTACAAAATGTTGTATCATCATCGCATTTTCATATATCATATAATTAATGCGCTGAGCCCTATTTCAAACAGCAAAATACAAAGGATTTCATCGCGTCGTTCATTCAAGAGCGAAAGGATTAATTAGCATTTAATCATAACAACAAAGACGTATCACAAAGATACTTCGTTAGTTGAACTGAGCACATATATATCTTATATCACACAACTCCATCGTTCGAGTGCACACAAAAAATTAACAAACAGAAATAACGTTTTTTTCTCAAACACTCTAACGATACGGTAACATTATAGTACCTGTTTGGTCAGGGGATATTCACGTGATTTTTTTAAATACTTTTTTAAGCCAGCTTGATTGGTGGCGATTAAACAATGGATACTACTTAAAACCAGCAGTCACATAGAATGTATTTCACAATACATCGAAATACGAGTTACGAAAACAATATTGTGCTTCTCATCGTGAGAATCATTGACCCAAGGGGCGAAGAAAAAGTAATTCCACCAGTGTAAATGAAGAAGGTTCTAAGAGCAATGTGGCAAAGTGGGTAACAACAAGGTTTCGGATTCTGATAAAATTCCCAATGTAGCGATGACAACTGCGATTCGCTCAGATCCGGAGCAGTTTGACAGCTTGTATAATACTTGCCTAGAAGAAAGATTATTCTCTATGCAGTAAAAAGTTCAACGGCTAGTACTTCTGCTGAAAGGAAGGAAGACATTAGAAAATTCATCATCATACCGCCGAATCTGCTTGCTGAATACGGATGGTAAAATATTAAAGAGGACTATAGTAGTCTGCAGGAAGCATAGTAGACGTGCTATCTAATAACAGTCAAAGCAAATTGAGGATGAATTGGCATTTATTGTGATGGCAAAACATATAGAGAGGAGGTGGAAAAGATATGTACCTGAAGTGTAAAAGTTCTTCAGAATTGGTTATTATCTATGGATTTGCAGTGGGAGAGAAGACAGAAATAGTTCTGATCTCTAGTGGAAAAAAGATGGAAAGTATAATAATAAAGTGGGTGGACAACAGATTGTGTCTGAACCTTTTATTAAGTATCTGGGGTGTAATAATAGATTCTAGACTATCATTTAAAGCCCATTTCGACAATGTTTGTACCAAAAACTGGAAGAGTAATTGGAGTTTATCGCGAAAATGCCGAACGTAGGGAGTGCTCGCTAGAGTCACCGATTATTACTTAGTAACGTGGTTACACCTATTCTACTGTGTGGCGCACTGATTCTGGCGAGTGCTATGGAAAAGTGAATATATAAGTGCCTTCTGTTTGTATGGGTTAAGCGCCTTAAAAGTGGTTTGTGCATTTAAAACGGTCTCGGATAAGGCCACGTGTCTCATAGTGGGAATATCGAGCTAATTCCTTCGGTGAATAAATAGGCAAATTGGACATATGGAGGGATAGGTTTCTTCCTGAGTCAGTTCCTAATTGAGCATGATTTTTTTTATGATTATCTATATAAGTAGAGCACGTTGATTCTTCATATGGAGCACGTGTTTTTTTTTAATATTCACGCTTTAGCAACGAAAATTCCGACCTATTTTGGTCTGTGGGACTCAACCTAGTTCCAGCAAATTTTATTGACTGTATATTCTGGAGTTTCTCCAGAGAACGTGGAGAATGGTGTATTGTATGACTGCAAAAATTATGAAGAAACTACGACAAAGGAAAGCGGTAGTTCCGCGAGGCCAAATGGCAAAGGAAATTAAGGGTCTGGGTTTAGTCAGTAAGAATTCGACACTCTTGTAAGATTCCCTCTTCTACCGAAAGAAACAGGACCATATCAACACATTGATTGCTGTCATCATCACATTTGATCGCGCATTTAGAAACATTCCAGTTACTAAAAATTGAGAGATATATACGATTCTATACTAGACAACAGTTGGGTAAAATCAACATGTTCAGTGCTGATTGCTGAATACAATGGATATATCTGGTATAACTGTTGAGATTTTATCGGTGTTCGATACAACCAAGTCATTATATGTTGGTAACACATATACAATCAAATATAATTCCGATAGTTAACGGTATCTATGTTGGCGGACCTGAATGTCCCAAATACCAAAGAGAAATTAGGGCGTCACATGTGGCCATTCGAAAAAGTGTTGCTGATGTAAGTGCGTTAGTGTTAATAAGAGTCCGAAAACATCACTTCGTCATCGTTCATAGAAATTACGCATTCCATCAACCACTTCATACAGAATGTCGGACAAAGATTTTGATTTGTATGCCTTAATGAAGGCTTACAAAATTCATAGAACTCAAAAAATTATCATCAGACTTTCGGTTACATCGTCAGTTTACAAATTGGGCCATAGAAAAAAACTTGAAAATGTGAATTTTCAATGTGAATTGCTCGTATAGTTCGAGCAAGCAACGGCCTGTAAAAAACCATGATATTATTATTATACATTCACCAAATTGTTTATGTAGCAAAAGCAAAAAAAATCATTACTCAATTAATCTTAATAGAGACAATCTTTAAAAAAAAATTAAGATATGGTAATGATAATAAACAACGTATCTGTACCCAGCTCTATGGCTTAGGTAAAATTTTTATAATTTCAACGATAAAATATCATGTGATGATTATCTAAGGAAAAAATTCCTCACCTTGTATAATTTACATTTTCATCCAATGCCGATGTTCTTTTTTTTCGTTCTGCAAAATATTTAATTTTCCATTTTCTTAATCAATTTAATTATAATTAAGCAGAGTAAAATAAATTGTGTATTTTCACAATTTTTTTTTTTTTTTGCTTGATAATTTATCGGATTACATTACGTTAATTTTCTTGTTGTTTATATACGATGATGCAAAATATCTAAGGTATTTTCCACAATTTGATTGGGCGTTGATAGTGGTGTAAATTATAGGAGTAATAAAATAATTTAAGCTAAAAACAGAATTAACTTTAATAGCTTTTTCGAGCTAAGTAAGTTCTGCAGGACGTGCTTCATTTTCACATAACCTAATGTGCCTTCCTTAAGTGTATGCATGGCGTAGAACTTATCAAAGGTGATGCACAATTGAGGCAAATTAGTGCCTTTTATTGTATTAGGTTTGATTCGGATTTCCAATATTTTTCAATTCTCTTAATAGGAGGGGCATTTATTATCTATAATGTGTTTTAGCAGTTTTACCAATTATTTTTCAAAACAGAGGTTTTGCTAATCATTTTCCAAAGTTCTGTGGAATTTATCGTAGTGATCCTTCTTTAGTTAGTTAGTTAGTTACTGTCCGACTTCATTATCTATTCTCTTATATGGTTAATGGGGATTGTGATCATAAAACGATGACTACTCGGAGTAGATAACTTAGGATAATTAATATACATCCTTAATGTGAATGTTCTTGCACAACAAACACACACCACTACTAAAAGGGAAAGGAATGATTAGGAGTGGGGAAGGTTTAAGAAAGGAATAAAAGAAATAAAGGTTTTCAGTCTTCTACAGTTTTTTACTTTTGATATTATGTTTGAATCCCTGTAAATTGTATACCAAGAGGAACGTCCCATTCAGTTTATTCCACATTCGTGCACTCTGAACAAAAAACCAGTTTTAAAATTTATTAAACTTAGCGAAATTGATTTCCAAATTGTATTTGTGCACATCTTAAATTACGCGACAAACCAGGCATAATTCCATAATGGCCCGATGGATAATAGTTTTTTTTTTTGTAACTATTATTATTATTAATTACTTAATTTAAGTGTCTTGGCGCAACACGCGTCTAGAGGATCTGCTTTGGGAATTTATAATGCTACAAAGTATCTTTGCTTGCGTTCTTTGTGCAATATCTATATATTTTAATGCACTAGTTGAGCCCCATAGTTGGATACCATTTGTCCGTATGGGGATTACGATCGCTTTGTGTAGTAGAACCTTGCAGGGTAGAAAGAGTTTCTATGTTCTTCCAATCAGCTAGTTCATTTTGGAGAATTTTATTTTTAGTTGATTGCGTTTTGTTTCAATGTGTTTTTCCACGTCAATCTTCTATCAAGACGAAGACCGAGATATTTGACATTTGTTTACTGAGAATAGTGATATTGTTTATTTTTACTGCCGGACATGTACGTTTACTCAATGTAAATATTACACATGTTGATTTAAATTCATTCGTCCTCATCCGCCAAGTTTTTAACCAATCTTTAATTAGATGTTCTTGTAATTCTCTCGATGCTGTTTGAGGATTTTTGTGTGAAAATAATATATCTGTGTCGTCAGCAAAAGTTGAAGTGACTATTTTTTTAGTTATTGTTAAGTCAGCGGTGAATAATAAGCATAAAACAAGTCCCAATATACTACCTTGAGGTACTCCTGCCTTTATCTCGGTTAAATCAATAGTGGCCGCAATTTGTTTAACCTGGATTATGCTTTGGGCTATAAGTAGTTTTCAAGAATTGAATGAAATTGTTTAGGCAGTTTAATTTTATAAAGCAAGCTTAATTGTATTTACAATTCTGTGTACCGGTTCTATTGTGCCGTGCTGCTCTCTAAATCCAAATTGGTGATCTGGTATAATGTGACCGTCAGATAATATTATATATTAGTTCTTGTAGTAGCATATTTTCAAAAAGCTTTGAAATTATCGGAAGTAGACTTATTGCCCTGTATGACGAAACTTGAGTTTCGTCATTACCTAGCTTAGGAATCATAAAGAGATATTTTCCATTTTTGGGAAAAGTACCCACATCCCATAATCGCGTTAAAAATATTTGTTAGATATTTTATGCATCTATCTGGTCATTCTTTGATCATTTTTCCAGTAATTAGATAATGTCCAGGAGCTTACTTAGGATTTATATTGTCTTTTACATTTAAATTTTACTGGATTTGGGTCTGACTCGTCATTATTTTGTTCATGTGGGGTAAAGACTTTTTGTTTATGGTTAGAGAAAACGATAGTCTTTTCTATATAATTCTTTGCGAAGATAGCCATTGGATTGCCCGCTTTGTGACCGGAGTAGGTTTTTTTGCTGCCATTTCCATTATTTGTCTTAAGTTTTTTATTGTAGCATAAATGTCTTCTGGTGTGCGAAGTGGAACATCCAAATTTCTATAGAGAACCAATTTCGTTAGTTTGTTAAACGTTGAGGTGGCTCAGTTTTTAATGCTTGGGTACTTAGTGTTAATATTATTGGTGAGTGATCTGATGATAAATCATACCAGTCTTCGACTTGAGCATTGGTGCGTTCTATTCCAGAAACCTAACAGGAATTTTCTTTCTATCTGTAGACCAATATGTGAGATGTTCAGATGATAAATAATCTAGGTTTTTTTCGTTTATTGCTTCGTAGAGTTGCTTGGCATTGGGTGACGTCAACCTCGAACCCCATTGCACATGTTTAGCGTTCTAATCACCTTCTGCTAGAAATTTGATTCCCAGCTGATTAAAGTAATCGGTAAATTGTTGGTTTTTAATCCGTGTGTTTACCTGAGGCATTTTTTCCCCGGATTCTTCCGTTTTCCATAGCAGAATTGTTTCTCGGATCTTATCGTAAACATCAATGAGCTGGTTATACTACCAGCATAAATTGGCTGTTTATAATTTGTAATGATAATTCTGGGCTATCAATATCGTTTGATATAAGACCATCCCTTAGAAATTAAAAAAATGATTAATTTGTCTTCGGCACGTCTAACACGAGTCTGTCTATATTCTTAAGTGGAGATTTATATTTTTATACAGAAACAGTGTGCTAGCCACAATGAGATCGTGTGAAATCGCAAAGTACTTTATCATCTCCCCATTATCGGTCGGCATATAATTCGTGTTGGGAGTAAGGACCTATAACGTTAGTCTGATTTTTTCTAGCTCTAGCATTAAAATTACCGATCACAATTTTGAAGTCGTGCCCCATTATAGATCCTATCAGATAATTCGAATTGTTGTAAAACGAGTCTTTGTCTTTTGGTTGGCTAAAACATCAGTCGGCGCGTGAATATAAATTATTGAGATTGGCTAGTCGCCTGCGTACATGTAGCTTACACATATGATTATCGACTGCTTTGAAATGCAAATCAGCACTTTTCACCTAGGGCTTAACAGGAAATCCAACACCATGATTTCCAAGGTCATCTACCCTGTAACGCAATGTATAGCCTTGCGAAACATGACCTCAATTTTAAAGCCTTCAAAGAAAAACGAGTTCCAAACTGTACTCTTTCATAGCTGATATATTGGAATTTACAATCTTAAACCGCTGTTCATTAATGAGAGCGGTGATCTGGATAAATTTTGGAGACATCTATTTTTCTATTTGTTATTGTAGTGTAGGTCGTTAGCCTAGCAATACAACGTATGTTTAGCGGATCCTTTGACAAAGCAAGCACATTTATAAGTACTTTAAGAGGCATGCAGTTGTTTCCAGACATTCCACAGGGTATAAAGTAGTTTATTAGAACATAGAAAATAATAACAATTTTTATTCGAAATCGATCTCGAATATGCTGAAGTTCAAGATCCATAGATTTATACATGAACGGAGCCAAACCTTAAAAATCAGATCCCAAAAAAATTTATTCTAACGATTTCATTCAAAAGATTTATTAAAAATTTACAGATAACTTAATAATTAGCTTCCAACGAAGCGTACGAAGTATTTTCCATGATTAAACTTCGCGCTAAATTTCGAGCACAAGCCAACCTCAACATTTTGGTCAACTCTTCGATGGTCTCTATGCGTTTCTCATTGAAAAAATATGATTCTTCTTTAGGGTTCAAATACAGTGCACTGTCAGAATCTCGTTTAGAAGTTATTTCTGGTTGGGTTATATTACATTGTTTTAGTAGCCGTTTCTGCTTTTCAATAAGTGGCAAAAGTTTTTGTTCGATATAATGAATAATGACGTATGTCTCTTTTGACGAAATGAGTTGGTCTTCAGATTCTAAAAATGGTATGGTGTCGGCTAACACTGTTGGCCAAAAACTGTAATTAAATAAAATTGTTAGAACTTTGCTTAAGTTGATTCGCTCAATGACTTACTATTCTGGAGTTAGTTGGGAGGCTAACAAATTCACTAATAATTCAGACGATTCGTCATACCGCTTTTTTACGTATAAATCATGAAAATCGTGATATTTTACCAAAAATACGAGACGTGGCGAAATTAACATTTTTGGGCCGATATTTGTAAGAATATCTTGACATAGCATGGTACCAGTTTTACAGTAATTTTTTAATATTTTATCAGCCAGTGATGTAATAATCGAATAGTCCTGAGATCTTAATGCCCATTCTAATGCATTTCCATATCGTAAATTTAATAAACTTTTCGAAACTAGAATTCGACAAATTTCAATCTCAAGATTCTTCATACCTTTGCTACGGGCGATCGAAAGAATTTTTAATGCATACTTCTCATTCTTAGGTGGAATTTTAGATAAAAATATTTCCATTGCCGCTAATCCTTCCTTGGAACAATGTTCTAGATAATCAATACCAAACACCCACAGTGAATCTCTTGACATTAACGATGACCCAAAATCGAATAAAAGCGATTCACGAAGTTGTCCGCTTACATTTTTATGTGTGTCGTCCAAAATCTCGAGTTGTCCACAGTGATACAATAAATCGGATAGATGTACAGCAACCCATTGATTATCGTTAATATTCTGTATATCGTGCAGTACTTGGTTCATATCGTTCTTCATGATGTTTAGGATAACATTATCTAGAAATTTTAAAGAAACATCCTTATTTCCCTGTGATTTAAACCAACGAGTAAGCCAGCTATTTGCAAATGTTCCGAGTTCAAAGTGTTTACAACCCGGTTCAGTGTAGAATATGAATCCGGGGAAGAATTCATACCAGGATGTAGATTTACGCGCCACTTCGTTCCAAACTGTAGAATCTCCGGTGGTAAGTTTTATAATTTTCTCGAGTTCTGGTTCTGTAGCTAAAATACCTGATGCCAATTTTGAATCCGTATCGTTAAGCCAATATTGCCATTGCGATTTAAATTTTTGAAGTGACAGTCCACATGATATGTTGAATACAGGCATCTTTTCGAGTATATCATCAGCATTTTGAAATGAATTTGTGTTGTAGGAGGGATGTAATCGAATCAGAGCTCGAGCAACTTGTTTATTCCCTTGCAATATTAATCCACGAACCACGTTCCAAAATTCTGGATTTGAACTAGCCTCGACTTCGAACTGTAGATATTTAGCTGCTTGACATTCATAGGTTGGGAAATGGAATCGGTTCCATTCCAGAAGCTGTGGAACTACAACATTCGACGGTGTTGGATCGATATAAAGAATTTCACATAAATGCCAAATGCATTCGATGTAGTAAAATACTGTAATATAAATTTGGTAGTCCTCTTTAGTGCGTTTAGTCTCGTGTTCTTCTGAAACTTCATCAGCAGATGTAAGTTTTTCCTGTAATTTTTCGATACAAGCCCGGATAGCGCTCCTATATGTTCGTGATATATTAATAAACTCAGCTTGAGTTCCATTTTGTTTTAAGCGTTGTACAGATATAAAAATGCTATTTGCCTCTCCAATGAGGCTTCGCAAAATTGGTTCATTGAAAATGAACTCGTTCTGAAGATGGTGAATATTAACCGCATACAATTCATCGTATTCCGAGGGACGGTCTTTTTCTGAATATTTAGAATGCTGGTATGCATGAATCGAAATATTATCACCGCTTATCCATTTGGCGGTTATCCCAGTTTTGGTGCATAAATTGTCCGACACAAACTATAGCAAACAAAAAAATATATGAAATACTAGGAACATATTTTTTAATTAACTCGTATACTTACAAAGGTTGGCACATTATCATCTAATTTATGCATATTGGTTAAATATCAAATTTAGAAATTATTAAATTTTACAGTGCATTCAAATCGCTTTAAAATATTTTTAGGTTATGTTTTGTAAATGTCAAATTTTAAAAGTGTACCAAAATGGTGGAGAAAATTGTATATTTATAAAACAATAAATATGAATTAAAAGTAAAATGATTTAGTATAATTAAGATTATTTCCAATATGATAAACAAATTATAGTGGCAAATTACTAAAATAAACATAAAACTCTAAATTTATTTATATTTCGTACAATTCATATTATAACAGTACAGTAGTAGTAAACTGTAATGGTTACATCGATTATAAAGCGAACTATATTATCAGCCACGTTGGAACTGTTGACGAATGACATTTGTGATTGCGACAAGTTGAAGGGTTAATTTAAAATCGAAACTATAATCGCAAAATTTATTATTATTTAAAATAAATTAATTAAAATCGAATAATAAAGTTTGAATGAAGTAAGTGTTCATTATATATTCTTAGTTGTAATTATAAATTGGAGTCTTTAGTATATTTGTACCGTAAATATTTGCCCCAATGATTTTGAGTTGTCACTTTTCTATTTTTCATTTAAATTTCTATTATTAAATTTTGTTTTTATCTATAAAAAAAACGATACTGTTATCTATTTCTTACTATTTATAATATTTGAAAAACTATTTAAATTTGGATAGTTGAAGTTTAGTTGTTATATGCCGGTCGAATTTTAGTGTCAAAGCTAGTGATCTTCATAGTCAAAATTTGCTGACATCATAATATTTACGATGTCTAGGTTATTGAAAATATGATCACAAATCTTCTACTTTAGATTAGATACACATATTTTTATTTTTTTTATTTTTAGGTTTTAAAAATGCGAGTAAAGGAGCTTCAAAAAACTGTCAATGTGGCTTGGTCACCAGATAAATGTTCGCCAATATATTTGGCAGCTGGAACGGCCGGTCAACAGCTTGACTCAACATTCAGTACAGAATCTGTGCTAGAACTGTATGACGTAAACTTGAGTACGCCCGGGACCGAAATGGTACTGAAAAGTGTACAGTCTAGTCCAAAAAGGTTTCACAAGCTTGTGTGGAGTCCATCGGGAATGGGAAATGATGGTTATGGACTTATAGTCGGCGGTTGTGATGGTGGTCATTTACAGATTTACTCTGCTACAAAACTTCTAAAAGGAGAAGAAGCACTGGTCGCCCATCAAACGAAACATACCGGGCCAGTTCGAGCGGTTGACTTTAATCCATTCCAATCTAATTTATTGGCGTCAGCGGCTTCAGAGTCAGAAATTTTAATATGGGATTTAAACAATACGACCACACCGATGACACCAGGTGCCAAAACCCAACCATTCGAAGATGTTCAATCAGTGGCGTGGAACAAACAAGTCCAGCATATTTTAGCATCAGTATTTGCCGCCCGTTGTGTAATCTGGGATTTACGTAAAAATGAGCCAATCATTAAATTAAGTGATTCACAATCGCGTGTACGTTGGCGGTCAATGGAATGGAATCCAGAGGTAGCCACACAGCTATGGTTAGCGTCAGAAGAAGACCAGGTTCCAGTTGTTCAACTTTGGGATTTACGTTTTTCATCAGCTCCGGCTAAATCGTTGCAAATCCATAATCGAGGTATATTAGGCTTATCGTATTGTCCAAAAGATCCCGAAATGATGGTATCGTGTGGCAAAGACTATAAAATCTTTTGCTGGAATCCAAAGTCTGATCTTCCAAATGGTGAGATTCTATCAGAATTGGCCACGTCCAAAAATTGGTATGCTGATATATCGTGGTGTCCAAAAAATCCTGCTTTAATTGCTACGACAAGCTTAGACGGTGTAGTATCACTATACTCACTTTTTGGTTCAGACTCCATTGATAATCAGCCACAAAATAATGAAAAGCTCGCCGATTCATTCCCGGGGATGGATCAATTTGCAAATGTGCCAACCCCCCAACTCCAAACACAACCAAAATCGGACCAGGTGGATTTAAAAAAGCCGCCGAAATGGTTACGCAAACCAACGGGTGCTTCGTTTGCATTTGGCGGTAAGCTCGTTTCATTCTCGAGTGCCACTCCAAAACAAGTTGCAATAACTCAGGTTACCACCGAGTCACAGCTTTCGGAACAAGCTGATATACTGGATAACGTTCTAAAACAAAACAATTTATCCGATTATTGTCGAGAACGAGCTGATCAACAATCAAATCAGAATAATCGACTTTTATGGTATTTTATAAAATCAAATTTTGAACAAAGCCCGCGGGCCGAGATTCTTAATCTGCTGGGCTATGATATAAACGATACGAAAGCAAAGTATGACGCAATTCGGACTTATGACTTGGCTGAGCAAATCACCAATAATGTGAACGACATTAACTTGAATCAAAATAGCGATAACTTGTTTGATTCGATAGCTGCCGGTTATAAAGAAACCGCAAAGGCTGAGACTAAAGCGCAAAAAACTTATAGTCTTAAGGTCGGCTCGGATCCGGATAGTCAAATCACGGAGGCTGTAATTACTGGTAACTTAGAGGCAGCTGTAGATTTATGTATGGAACATGGCCGCAAAACTGAAGCAATTATAATTGCAAATAGTGCGGGTCCTGAACTCCTTAAAAGGACGCAAAATCGTTATCTCTCCAATAGTGAATCCTATCTATCAAATATAATTAACGCTTTAATTACAAGCGAGTGGGAAACGGTTGTTAAACAGTGCTCGATTGATTCGTGGAAAGAAGCTTTAGTGGCCGCCCTAACACATTCAACTAACGAGTTTACGGTGCTGTGCGAAAAACTTGGTGACCGACTAGAAAGTGAGTCGCATACAAATGCATCTGTGCTAAAAAGTGCCATTCTTTGTTACATATGTGCTGGAAGTATCGATAAATTAATCGAAGCCTGGAAGAAGGATAACAATAGTGAAAGTCTTAATATTGAACAACTTCAGGAGTTGGTCGAAATTATAGTTCTGCTACAAAAAGGTATTCAAAAAACTGGAAAAACCATTGATATTACAGGCAGAATGGCCGATATACTATTTAATTATGCCACATACCTAGTCGGACAAGGTAAACTGTACTCAGCACTAACGTATCTTGGAGAGTCTACAGACGAACGATTGGTCGATTTGCGTGACCGAATTTACTATTCAATCGGCCATAAAACGTTACCTCAACAACAGAAACCACAGTACTCGCAAGTGCAAAGAAATATTCGATCAAATAGTTCAGGCTTCGTACACCCTTCGTTTCCATCGGCTAACCCAATACAAAATACTCAGTCGTGGAATTTTAATACCCAACCAGTTTTTACGCCGGCACCAACAGGCCCTATTAATCCTCCACCGACAGCTGCAATTCCACCACCAATGAACGACCTGCAACCACCTCGTCCGTCAAGTGTTAGTGGCGCTCAAGGGTCATCATTACATCGAAGTAAATATTTATTGGATCCATCAGTGTCTTCAAACCAACCCGGAGGCGGATCATATTTTAATTCTTCAACCGGTTACGGCCAAGTAACAAATCCTATAGCTCCAAGTCCGTACTTCCAACCACAACAATCTAATCAACAACCAGCGTTTTATGCGCCACCGGTAACCAATAATTTTTCGGCACATCCCACACAACCGCAAATGGGTACAGCTCTACCACTTCCGCTTCCACCCGTTAATAATACGTACGATAGTAATTACATATCATCTCAATCGCAAGCATTTCCTGAACCACCGCCTCCATCCCAATTATCTCAACGGGAAAAGAATCCTTCACCACCGGGCGGTTGGAACGATCCACCGGCATTACGATCGAGATCACGCACCACATCGTTATCACAGGTAAGTCAGTCAAGATTTTCTATCGATTAACACCGATTTAATATTATATTCAAACTTAAAAAAGGATCAGTTTTTTGCGCAACACGCTGGCACACGAAAATGGGGCGAAATTATAAATTCACATAAATCTTGTAGTTCGAAAAAGGTTAGACAAGCGCTTTGCGTTAGATTAGCGATTTTGGGTTTTTGTGTTTGCATAACATTGTTTTGGTTTGTGTTTTATATTTTCTGCCTTAATCCCCAGCTCCTTAAATTGTGGAATAATTAATTGAGTCACTTACAACAATGGAACTTTATAAGGAATGTTTAAAATTGATGCCGGCAAGACCCAGTTTTTGAGTTTGTTTATGAAATTTGCATGAATTTTTGTGTTTGCGAGCCCCATCCCATATTCCCGATATTAAAAACCTTAAGATGGCAGATTTTCCTCTCAATATTCATGACATTGTGTGCTAATTTGAAAGACTTCTCTCAAATGTTTGATGCCATCTCTTATACTCATTTGTCAGAGTGACTGCTCTTGGATACTTCCTACAATGTCCTTAGCTAGAAGAGTAATTTTAAGTAAGACAGCAATTTGTGTGCCGTACAAACAAACGTTATACCTTGATATTTGTCGAAAACGACGAGATCCAAACGTGACTTTAAGAGTCATGCGAGTGCCCTCAGACTACTTAAGCACTTTTGAACCATGCTTTAATATGTTAAAATTTATGTTCATTAACTATGCTAATAATTCTAGGACCACAACCAAAATATAACGGCACCAATAACTCATCCAATATTTGGACACCAAGAGATAAATTCCAATATTCCGGGAATGCAACAACAATCGACAATGTACGGTGGTGGAGACTATAATAATCCCACAGTAATGCAACCGTTACAACAAGCAGTACAACAACTTCCACCATCCGGGATTTATGGACAACCGCACATCCAGCAACAACAACAACAGTCACAACAACCACCACAAGCTTATAATTTTAATACGAGTGGTTATAGTACTAATCAAACGGGACTACCTCCACAACATAATCAACTTCCGGGACAATATTCAACACCAAGTTTTTTACCAACAATGGTCCAAAATACACCACAACAGCAATCATCGGAACCAATACACAAATCCGAAATTGCTGAACCAGTTGCAAAGAGGCCAATACCCGCCGAATATGTTCATATTCAAAAAACATTTGAAGATTTACGAGTCCGATGTATTCAATCGGCCAACAATCAACAGTTGAAACGTAAATTGGATGATGTTGCCAAGAGACTAGAATTTCTTTACGATATGTTAAGAGACTCAAGAGTAGGAAATTTTCAAAATATTTTCCAAATCGATCGAACTAATCAGATTTCTTCATTTCATTTACAGTTGACACCAAATACATTAGATTCGCTCAATGAACTCGTTAAATTAGTATGCAATGGCGATTACAATAGTAGTATCGCATTGCATACACAAATGATTTCTGGGTCCGATTTTTCACAAATTGCTAGTTTTATGCCAGGAATTAAAGTGTTACTACAATCGGCGGCGCAGATGCAAGTTTATTTAAAGTAAATTGCGTGCAGCAGCGATGCTCGTCGAAATGTTAAGAAAATTACTACCTACCATATATTTGCATTATAACAAAATACTTATTACTATTTTTTGTTGTTTTATTATCTAATTATTATTAAAAAATAATTAAAAATTCTATATTATATAAAATATTATGTAAAAAAAATAAAATCAAACGAAAATAAAAAAAATATTTAAACTATTTTTAAAACTTCGGAGCTTTTATTCACTATAATCATCGACTTGATTATTTTGATCGATTTCCATGTTAGTCTGATCATTATTATCCTCGTCATCTGTTTCTTCCCATTGGTCGTCAGAACTGGCCGAATCGTGCACTTCAACATCGCTCGTCTCTTTAGACGAATCTTCATCCTCGTATACCAAAAGACTTGGATTTTGCAGGAAGTTGTCATCGTTTTTCTTATTTTTGATTTGATTTGTTAGTAAATCGAGACGACCACGAAGCCGACATAGCGTTTGTAGATTATTTATTCGTGTTTCGATTATACCTATGCACGGCCCAAACCGATCAAAAAGTTCTGTTGTGCCCAATGCCATGAGTTGACTGGCATGTGTTTGAAGTAGATATTTAAGCCATGTGACCGCGATTTGTATGCTCGACGTTTTCTTTCTCATCAAAATGCAAAGCTCGTCGACGAGAGGGGCTGTATATTGTGGTGGAAGTCTTTGAAGCGTTAGTTCAATTGTACTTTCCTCGCTGCGCTGGAATACGGTACGAAGTATACTAGAAATTCAAAATTATACGGTTATTAGATTAGAATCTTCGCAAAGCTAAGTCAACTAAAATCTTACTTGGCATCTTTACTATGTAGCGCCTGGATTAATAGTTGGGCCATATTTTGTCCACCCGGCGATTTTTCACTAACAAATTTTAAATTTTCCAATCGTGTTTCCATGGGTAGATCATGGACTCGTGTCTTTCGATTAAACGAACCCTGATTTTGATATTCCACCTGATCATGTTCTACGGTTGGAACCAATGTACTAATATTTTTCTCAACCTTATCTTTTTGTTTTTTTATTTTTCGCGGATCGGTACGTATTTCTATTTGATTTCGCTTTAAAGTCGATGGAACAAGCGACTCAAATCGTAAGAATTGTTTATCACCATAACAAAATAGGATCGATTCATCGGTCGGATCTAATCTCGCGGCTATAGATGGAATTTGTTCGACAAGTGCCGTCGAATCGGATACAATTTCCAATGTTACTTTGGGTTTAATCGGTTTTGTCACTTTTAGCTTAGCGAAATCTTCGATATAGCAATGAATTACACCACTTCGAGTTACTGCTGCTATTCGTAGAATATTTTCGTTAAATACTGCGTTCATACATACAGCTACATCTTCCATCAAAAATGTTGCGACAGAATTGGTTTGCATCTGCTCCGGATTTAAGCACCACATGGATAAAATTCGGTCAGAGCTCGAACCGGATAGTGCAAAATCGGTTCCATTGACATTGAACGTGTTTAATAATAAAATATTTGATGTATGACCTGTGAACGTTGAAATAAGCTCGTCTGTTTCTAAATCCCATAATTTTATTTGTCGTCCTGCAGTTAAGAGTTTACGGGATTCTGGATATAACTGTAACGAGTATGGGATTTCGTTACCGATTTTCATCGAAGAAATTTGATTACAGCTTGAAAC
Source organism: Tipula confusa (assembly GCA_963556175.1). Taxonomy (NCBI): domain Eukaryota; kingdom Metazoa; phylum Arthropoda; class Insecta; order Diptera; family Tipulidae; genus Tipula; species Tipula confusa. The sequence continues at coordinate 4,849,361 of OY744476.1, forward strand.
ACTCCATTTAATAATGTTGAAATCAAAGCCACAGGTATATAGTGAGTCAGCTTTATCGTAAAATATGCCATTTATTACGCCACTGTGACCATTTCCTTTAAACGTATATTCAATCTCTCCTTTAGCGTAAGAGTACAGCACTACTTTGCCTTTTGACGTACCAATTGCAATAAAAAGAATTATTTCACCGGCATTACTCGATCGGCGCTTTGTATTTTTCTACGATTAGACATAATTAAATAAGGAAATACAATTTTTTAATTTAATAAATTTGCCGGACATACCTTCTTTGATGTCGCAGGGTTAACACTTTCAATCCATGTTAGTGCTGTGCAATTAGCATTTGTATTTGTACTTATCGAACATGTTTGTTTTAATTCACTTGTTTCGGCGTCCCAAATTAGTAATTGGCCATTATTATTTATCACAGCAAAGAATTTTCCATTCGGAGAAAACTCCAACACGTGCTTTTGATTTGCCATATTTCAAATAAATTTGTACACAAAGTTTGACAGATCGCTGATTGTATTCATTTTTGTGTGCTGATTGCTGAATGGAAAATTGCTGAATATAGTTTAGGTATCAAACCATTTGATCGAGATCCAAAGGTTAACAAGCACAATGTGTGCCTTTGACTTGATACGGTTGTAATTATCTTCGGATCTCCTTGAACGTTTTCGGAGTAGTTTCGGAATTGTGAAAACCATCTGTCCTAAGGTTATAAGTTACTTTGCAGTGGATATGACCTGGGTAATCTTGATGTTAGTTGATCATTTTGTATTCGTGTTTATAAGCTACGTTTACGTATTATAAGTCACTGGCCAATCTGTCTTTCATTTATGATCACGAGCCCTCGGCTGTTACCCCAACCGGTGAAAAATTCGGTTGACAGTGCTACTCAGATGACTCTAGGCATGGTGAAAATAAAACCTAAAAAGTAATGGTGTGATGAGAAGCTCGAATTTATATCACAATCGCACGCAACACCAAAGCGGTTCTCGCTAGCGAAACTGTTAATCGAATTTGTAAATGGAAAAACGCATCAATGATGGAAGGCTGAAGTATTAAGAGTACAACAACTTAGCAATGTCTAGGAAATATTTTTAAAGGAGTTACTGAATCATACCTTAATTCAAACAGCCTATTGATAATCGGAACCAGATGGGAAGATCAGTGTTAACATTGCTGCTCGAAGCCCTATCTTACGAGGAATTCAACTGGAGTCGATTGCGTTAATTTGAAACTGCGTTAATTGTAGGTGAGTATCTAGGAGGGTTCTATCCGAATCTGTCATTAACAATTCAAGTTTTGTTCGTTTATATTTCAAGATTTCCAGCTAGCGTATAGCTCGATAAATCAAGAACACTAATGGGTTGCTCTTAAATATCATAATAGAAATTATCATTAATTGTAAAAGTGGTAAAACTACCACTCGAAATCACTGAGTCTAAAACCAGCAAATATATGATAACAGGCTTTAAAAACCAATATGCTTAGGATTTTATTAAGAGAAGACAACAATATTCCTGAGCGAGCTTGTTGGCTATGCCACGATCCCAAACTAATTGTACCGCGAGCTCTAAAAGGAAATATGTCATTTGGGCAGCCACAGCGATTGTTTTCGGCAGTGATAGAGAACAACTTGCTGGCTTTTTCTAGCTATCTAGAACATTACTATGAGCAACATTCACATATAAAGACCGTTCATTATTAATTTACTTGCGGGATGAAAAATTTCGTAGACCATGACAAGTACCTTACAACTTTTTTACGAATTTTATAATTTCGACAAAACGACTTTCGACTTTTCACCCGATAACCCAACTGAAAACCATAGTTTTAATTGTCAAAACACTAACATAACCTCTAAAATTAATTATTTTGTGTTCCAAAAGCGCAAATTCGTGTTTTGCTAAAACAAAAAATCAAATCAAATTAAAATATCTTGTGAAATTGCCTGTGGGAAACGGTGCAATGTGTACACGACCACGCGATAAAACATCCGAATGTGACGATATGGAATGGAACGCAGAAGAAGAGATTCAATTATTTTTTGCCCTCGACGGCCTTAAACCTGTTGGCATAAATAAACACTTTTTTATGGCCTGTATCTGTGAACGTTTGTCAAAAGCATTAAATCGTGATATATCAACAGATACAATATGGTCACATTTAAAATCTATGTACAATTTGAAAATATTAGATGAGCTCGAAAAATTACCATTCCCCAATAAAGTCGAAGATTTTACATTGCCTGAAACCGAGTTTAGTGCTTTAATTAGTAAAAAAAAGAGTGAAGTCGAAGAACAATCGAAAAAAACTGAACTTGTCAAGCTTACAGATACAAATGGGACACCAAAATTAGGTTACACAATTATTTTTATTTATTACTGATACGATCGATATATAATTACATTTTCCTATCCACCCCTCCCATCTAATTTTAGGTAAAATACAAATCCAACAACAAACTAGTAAAATTATTACAAATCAACTGAAAGAGATTGATAAAAAAGTGGCCGCTAAAATAATGACGGAAACGCCGAAGCGGACACCAAAACGTACCCGTGGTTCGATGTCGCTCGAATCGAATAGTCCTTCAACGACGCCTCCACCAACCCAAGCGAATAAAAGACGAAGAATTTAAAATAAATTTATATGATTTATACATATATATATATATCCATTTAATAGCATTTATGTTGCACATTTATTACATAAAAATATATATTATTCTGTTAACCCAATACACGACACGCTATATTATGTATGTCAAATATTATTACCTACCCAGCCAGCACTTGGCCACATCCTACAAGTGCCGTCATTTATTTTTTTAAATCCCAAATTTATTTTATCCAATTTTCGTATTGTTGACAAATTTTTATTTTGAAATTCCAAAGATAATGTTTTATCCAATGAAAATAGTTGTAAAATATATAAAATGTATTTTAGACATAACAAATAAAATATTTAACATTAATTAAAATTTATTAATTTTTTAAGTAGTTACATAAAATACAATGTGTACGCTAAGTAAATAGCTTAAAAGAATCGATTCAAAAATTTTTCCAGGAAAAAATTTAACTCCAACCAACCACCCATCGAAAGGATTATTCGGGCATGCATTAAATTGAGTTACCAATTTGCTTTGATAAAATTGATAATACCGTTGGTCGATGAATCATGTGACGTAATTTTGTTATTACTTGCCAATTCTGGTTCAATGGCCTTGGCCAATTGTTTTCCCAATTCAACGCCCCATTGATCGAACGAGTTGATATCCCAGATAATACCTTGTGTGAAGATTTTTTGCTCGTACATAGCGACCAACACACCCAAAATGAACGGTGTCATTTTTTTAAAAACAATTGAATTTGTTGGTCGATTACCACTAAAACATTTGTGTGGCAAAAGTTTACAAAGTGCATCTCCAGATAAACCAGCTTTTTCAAGTTCCGCTCGCGCTTGTACATCAGTTTTACCGGACATCAAGGCTTCGGGTTGAGCCAAGAAATTAGCAAGTAAAATTTTATGATGTTTTCCACCCGAAATGGGATTATGTGTTTGGGCTGGAGCAAGAAAATCGCACGGAATTAGTCGAGTACCTTGATGAATTAGTTGATAAAATGCATGTTGACCATTTGTACCGGGTTCACCCCAAACAATTGGCCCTGTTGTATAATTGGTACAGTTTCCAGCTTTTGTTACAGATTTACCGTTACTTTCCATATCACCTTGTTGGAAATAAGCAGCAAATCTATGTAAATATTGATCATATGGCAATAATGCATGTGTCTCAGCACCATAGAAATTCGAATACCAGATTCCCAATGCAGCCAAAATCATGGGTGCATTTTGAGCAACGGGTGCAGTTTTGAAATGAGTGTCCATAAAGAATGCACCTTCGAGTAATTGTTCAAAGTTTTCGAATCCAATTGATAAACTAATTGATAGTCCAATCGCAGACCACAACGAGTAACGTCCTCCAACCCAGTCCCAGAATCCAAACATATTTTTAGCATCAATACCGAATTCGGTCACTTTCTCTTTGTTGGTGGAAAGTGCTACAAAATGTTTTGCAACCGACCCGGCCTGAAAAAACGATTAAAATTTAATTCACAGTTTATCTCTATAAAATCAACAAACTTACATCTTTTGTAGCTGCAAGAAGCCACTCCTTAGCCGATGTAGAATTAGTAATGGTCTCTTGTGTGGTAAATGTTTTCGAAGCAATAATGAAAAGAGTCGTCTCGGGTGATAACATTTTCAAAGTTTCGGCCATATGTGTACCATCAATATTCGAAACGAAATGGGCAGTAACATTTTTTTTAAATGGTTTTAGCGCTTCGGTAACCATTAATGGTCCCAAATCTGAACCACCAATACCGATATTGACGACATCCGTTATAGCTTTACCGGTATAACCTTTCCATTCACCGGACAAGATTTGATTTGTGAATTCTTTCATATGGGCCAAAACAGCTTTAACATCAGGTATTACATCTTTACCATCAACCATAATTGGTGTGTCGGTACGTTGACGTAGCGCAATATGAAGTACAGCCCGATCTTCGGTTATATTGATTTTTTCTCCAGAGAACATGGCATCGCGAGCTTCCGGTACCTTACGAGATTCAACCAATTCTAGTAATAGCTTCCAGGATGCGTCGTCGATACGATTTTTAGAGTAATCAACTAGAATATCGCCATCTTTTGGTGTTTTTAATGTTAAGCTTAAAATACATAATGCAAACTTGTCATCATAATGTTATCTCTGATGATTGAGCACCTATTTTAATTTACAGAAACAGTAATCAACATCACGTACTGAACTTGAAATTCCTCAAATCAATTGTTCCACCACACATTTTAATGCACAAAAACATTTAACAGATAGCATAATTATGCTTAAAGGTCACGAAACTATTTACTTTCTACAGTCGCAAGGATGAAGTTGCAACAACAAACATTGATCTAAATAGAACAAGATTTTTAAATTTCCAAAGTCAAATACGAATGACACGCAATGTAGAACGAAAATCAATTGAAAAGAATTTAATTTACAAATTTTCGCCTATCATAATTTTAATTGATAACAATTCGATTGAAATCGTGATTTGTAACTCATCACTTGGCTTTTGTGTTAATTGCATCACAAAAATTTGCATTTACAGTGACGCCGATGACTTTCGACCTTTTGAAATATTTTCAAGTTCAAACTATTAATACTGTTATAATAAATAAAAGGCTCGACAGAGTACAATCACCTTTGTCTGCGCTATAGTCACTTACCTGTATTTATCAAAACGTTTAGGATCCGCGGCGAACAAAGATTTAATATTTAGTTGTGAGCCATTGGATTTATAATATTTCTCAAGTTGTTGCCAAACTGGATCAGATGTTAGTAGAGGTTTCGACATTTCAACAATATGTGTGGAAAATTTATAAATAGAATTTGAAAGTTTTTTTAGTGAAATTTTTGGTTAATATTCCACCCTATTACACTCTTAATATACTAGCGGAGCGAGTAGCGGCAACTAAACTGAAAATGAAAAATATTTATTTGAAGTCAATGTCAAATGAAAAACTTTGGCTACTGCAACTTTGCGTTGCGCACTGTATTTGGATATTTTGCGAAATTGCGTGCAATTTATCTACAAAGCGCTGAATAAAATATTTAAATTTTTTTGTTGTAAAATTTTTGCATAATCGCTATTTTATTCACTACATAGCTAAAGAACTATTTATTTACCTATAATATTTAAGACTGAAATGATGTTATTTTAAAATTGTGTATGCATATAATAATTTATTGCGCTGAACCGAACGCATAAAATTTGCCACGCTGGTTAAGTGCAACTGTATTACGCTGAATATGGATACTTTGAAATTTTATTATTTTAAAACATATTAAATTTAAATAAAGTGGTATAAATTATGATTCATCAAAAAAATTAAATTTTAATTTTTATATAATACGAAATTATAAGTTTTGATTAAATTTTATATTCAAATTATTCGATAAATAATTAATTAGAAATTATTAAAAAATAAAAGTTTTAGAATCTCTACAATAGTACCTTTTCATTCAAACGGAGTTCTTTTGTAAAACGATTTTATTTAAACAATATATATTGAATTAGGTATCCAGTTTAAAATCTAATACACTATTTTTAAGAACTTATTTAATTTAACATTTCTGTGATCATTTCATTTTGCATAAATATTTTTGCTAAAATTACTTCGATTCTGATTCAACAGCGTCATTTAGAAGTTCAAGATGTCTGCCGTACATTTTTATTGTGTTATTGTGTAAATCGACATTTTACGTAAAATCAATAATTTTACTACCTAATATATGAATTAAAAAATAAAAAAAATGAATATAAAGACTCTTAGTTATGTATTACGTGTGAAATTCTAAATGAAATTATGGATTTGTTTATTAAAATAGCGTAAAAGTTGTATATAAACAATAACAATAGATTTCTTGACATTTGTCAAAAAAGTTTATAAATATAGTTACGTACTGTGAATTTAAAAGGTGATTAATTATTATAAATTGTGTAATTCTAATGATAAAATATACTATTTTACTATTTTATACAAATTGTGTGTGAAAGTGTAATATTTATACAAAAAAATATATATGGCTTCGACGCAACAAGTGGTCGACTTAACTAATCGTCAAATTCGATTTCCCATTCTAGATTACGTTAAAATGGTTGAATAAAATACAGATATATACAATAAATAACAATGAGGGTATATACATGGAAATAATTTAATTCATTTAAAAAATATAACACCATTAATGGTGTTGAGAAAAGCGAGGACACCCTCTGAAGCAGGGATTAAGAACAGTAGCAGTCTAACAAGTAGCACCACAAAAACAATGTCAACAAATGAACAGCCAGTTAATAAAAGACAACGAATTGAAAATTTAAATGAAAATGACGAACCTGAAAGTGATGAAAATTCGAAAATTTCATCTTCATCATCATCATCTACAACATCCATAAACCAATACCAAGATGGCGGACATGATGAATTAGATCGGAGTTCAACATCCATGGGACTTCATCGTACGTCGTTATTGGGTGAGAATGACCATAGTTTACAAAATTTATTAAATTATCCAAATATAATAAAATTGGCACAAACATCAAGCATCGGTCTACGACCCGTCGTCATGGTTAACTCTAATAACGATAATGATATTGGAATATTTCAAAGTTATTTAAAAAATCAGTGCCTTTGTAGTGCCAGTGAACGGGTACTTCGAAAACCGTTTCAAAGTCACTACAGTAACGATTTAAATGGTGCGAAACGAATAGCTCCTCTTACCGAATGGCCACAAATAAAATTACTACAATTTTTATCAAATCTACAATTATTATTCGAAATTTACCTAAAACAGAATCAAAAAGGAAATATTTGCGCCCGAATAATGGATGTATGCGACGCGCTGATACGTAACGAACACAATCTAATCGATGAAATAATCGACTTGTGTGATTATAATAATCGTTTTGTAACATTCTTAGCGGTCCGAGTACTATCGTCATTTTTGGTGATCAGTAAGGATAGCATGGATAGTAATTGGCTGAAAAAAGTCGTTAATAATTTATTCCTGTTCGAAACACTGGATTATGTCGCTGTGCGAAAAATTAGTTTTAGTTTAGATATAATAAAACGAATAGTTGAATGGAAAGACGTTGAGGTACATCCGCTCGATGCGAATACCGATGAGGACGTAAACGAAGAAAGGGATCATATTCCGATGCCACCGATTGAAACAAACTATTTTGCACAATATTATACACAAAATAATCCTGGAACCAGTAGTAGTAATAATACAAGTAGTATAAGCTCTAGTAATAATCGTAATTTACATTCCCAACAATCTACATCACGAAACCACCCCCCACCACCACCATCTTCATCATCATCATCACATTCAGATCAATTGACAACAGACTGCCAAATAATAGTCCTAACGGATTCCGAAAGTTTCGACACGACCAATTTAAAATGTGTCACTATTCAGATACTAGAAAATAAATGGCCTGCACTCGTAAAAAATATGAGTTCTCTCATTATATCGCACTACGATATGAATATGGCGGAAAATTGTGTAACGACCTTTTTGACTCTATGGGAGAATATAATCAGTGTTCGAGCGAATTTATCCGTAATCGAAACGTTACCATTTTATGCTCAGCTCGATAAATTTGCCTTACTCTTGAATCAAAATCTATCGTGTACGATTTATAAACAAATTTTAACTCTGTTCAATGAAGCACTATGTTACGGAAGCACTCTAGCATTACAAGATTTACTTCCCGAAGAAACTTGTAATTTGGCACATCAGGTAGTACGACATGTAAAAGATTATCGTATATTGGATTCGTTACCGAGACAGCAGCCAGAAAATCATGTCGGATTACTCGAGTACATTGGTCGCCCGCTTCAATATCTAAACGGTACATTCGATTTAATACAAAACGAACAACATACGTCATACGATACAGTCGATATGGATCGAACACTTTTACAAAAAATGGTGTTGTTAGTGTTAAAATCGGTAGCGGTAACGGTGAAAGAAATTCGATCTGATTCATCGGACAGTTCGATCGATAGTACGGACTACGATGCATTTGAAGATTTACGACAAATTGTACGATCGATTCGGGACGTACTGAAAAAACTTGAAAATTTTATTAAAAATACGTTAGAATTTCATCCCGAGAGTCATTTTAGTAAACTCCTGATACATTTGTTCAACGATCAAGATGATTATTTAATAGAAGCAATGGTTTGCACGCTCGACGTAACTGCGGGTATATCATTTCGAAATAATGCATTCCCCGAGCTCGTGTCAATGCTTAATCCGGTTTATACATTTTTAGAATTCTTAAAAATGATATCGAATAGTCCTGATCTATTGCTCGATCTACTCGTTAATAACGAAACTTGCTTTTTGCTGTATCTACTCCGATTTTTAAAATATATACGTCTAAATTGGTCGATGTTTGTGCAAAGTTGTCGCGATTGCGGTATGGGTAATAATGTGCTTGATGATTCGATGGGAGTTTTGATTCGTTTGAGATTAAAAATTAGTCGGCTGGTATCAAAGTCGTTGTATCCGTATGATATATCGCCAATACTAAGACTACTTGAAAGTTGTGAAAGTTTATACGAAGGTAATGAATTAAGTTAAAAATCGGTCGGCCGATCGATTATGTACCGATTTATTTTAAATTATATTATTTTATTTAACTCATGTGTCCTCAATCAAGTACAAGAAATTTTTTACTAATTATGTTTTTGTTTTTACAATGAAACTTTTAATTTTTAATTTTAATTATATTTATTTTAATGAAAACAATTTTGGATTACTATTTTCTAAATTAAAATTAGTATATTGTTTTAGACCAGTGGCTCTAATCTATGAATAAAAAAAACGAAAGTTTACGATTCGAAGCATTAATCATTCATTATACATATACATACATAATTAATTGTTGATCAATGAAATTTATAAAAAAAAAAAAATGAAATTATGTTGAGATTTTTGTTAAAAAGTAAAAATATTATGAACGAACTTGGGAGAAATCTATGAGTTATTCGTTTGTTCCTTATTTTTGATTGGTGATTATCAATTTAGATGTAAAGAAACTACTGGTTTTTGCTCCTTATTAAAAAATAATTTTAAATCGAAATTAAATAATCTTGCCTAAATTTTTTTATTTTATTTTTATATATAATAATTAAAAAATATTATAATTTGTACAGTATTTTTGTTGTTCACTTGTTCCCGAAACGAAAACCAAATTAAAACATTAAATGTAAACAGCACATACAATTTGAAATAAAAATCAAACTTACAAAATAATTAATTAATTAAATTATATACACAAAACCAAACTACGCTTTACATTTTATAATAATTTATAATTTAATTTTTGTAAAAAAAAACTTAAAAAAAAAAATCTAAAAAAAATTAAAAAAATTTTAATTCATAATTAATTTGTAGACTGATCATATCTAATGATATTTTTATATATATATATATATATATATATATATATATATATATATATATATATATATATATATATATATATATATATTACACTAACAATTTTATTTATTTTATTAAAGGGATTTCGGCAACGTTAATACTTTTAGAATTTATTTGGTTTCTTAACGTAAACTCCCACCTTTGACCAAACTACATAAGACATACCGTACTGTCCATTAAAAAAAAAGTTTAAGTCAAAAATGTCGATTTACATATTTAATTTATTAACGTTAAAAAGTTAATAATGATTTGGAGAAATTCTAGAATAAAATAAATTTCATAAGCGAAAATAAAACTACAGGATATATTGAATTACCCAAACATTAGGAAGATAAAATTTTTTCAAATAAAAAATCATCTGGTAACGTGATGATTACATAAAAAATATGAGTGGTGAACCATATTTTCATAAAATCTTCGGCATATAAATCTTCGAATTTAACTAGAAAATGGTGTACATATATTTATAATTCACTAATTTGATGTAGCCACCAATAATTACTTTTCTCTTTTGCGTGCTTGATTAGCGTCTTATTTGAAATATTTGTATTAAATCTGATTTGTGTCCGATTTCACGGTTAACCCCAGAAATGATTCTTGCCGTGGAAACTTTTTTGCCAATAAATAGCTGCCAAATAATAAATTAATGTCCAGGAAAGGTTTGAAGTTATGTTTGTTGTTAAAATACAACAAAAATTTTATTAGATCTAAATTTTATGTGAATTTGTTAGATAAGCAGCAGTTCTTGCAAAGTATATAGTGCTCAAACGGGACGCTCAAGTAACTTTAACTATTTTTCAAGGTTTAAAAATTTAAAATTCATACAATAAACCCAACATAAGTACTTTTGCTATTTCAATTTATTACTTAAGTAAAAATAAATACATAAATATGAGATAAGATGAAGTAGCAATGATTACTGGTCTTCGGTGTTATCTACTTCCGTCAACTCTGGTTGTATGTCTGGCATATCATCAATTTGCATGGCTTTAAAAATGAATGAGGTCGCCTGTTAATGCCCCTATTATGATTTTCAGTTACGCGTCACCAGATGGCACTACGTCACTGAATTCGAATTTTGGTATTACGATTTTTGTAATATTCGTATTTATATTTTTTTCGTAAAATATATTTTGTTTTGTCAGAGCTGTAATGCAGCGGCTTTGCCACCAACAAACAGCGCTATCGACAATACTCTCATAGTCCGGTCAAAAAATCATTAGATCATTCTTGGAAGAATTTATTTTACCATATACATTATAACAATAACATTTTTGAATCTTTACTATGAAGTTCAACAAATCACTTAGACTTTTTTTGTATGGATTGTGCGGTATATAACTCACGTCCGGCTTCCCGAATAAATACAACAAATAAAATGTTAAACTAACATACTTAAGTACTATAAATTGTATGTATAATTTAATAAACTCATATATCCATTAATTATGTAATTTATTAAATTTGTAAAATTAGTAAATAATTTTTGAATCCGTTTTAAAAACTATACTAGGTATACTATAAAATAAATTTAGTTTTTTATTTAATTAAATTAATTTAAAGTACTATATTTTATAAACAACTTAATATTTTATTAATTTTTTTTTGTATATATATATATCATTTTAGTTTTTATGAATAATTTAAACAAAAAAGGAAGTATTTTATTATAAATAAGGAATATATAAATTTTAATTTTTATATAATTTGTGCCTTAGAAAACAAAAATGTATTACACAAAAATAAAAATTTTATATTTTGTAAAAATAAAAATTTTTTTTAGTGTTTTAATTTTAAATTTGAGATAAGTGTTCTGTCAACTTTACCTTAAACAGATTGGTACTCAACTTCTACCATTGCACATCCAGAGAGATGAACAGAATATTTCGAAAAACACTTCATCATCAGTGAAAATCGCTGTTCTTTAATTGACACCAATAATGAAACAAGCCATAACACCCATTTACCAACGGAACAGGAAGTTAAAAGTATCATAGAGAAGCTAAAGAACAATAAAGCTGACGGGACTGAAAAAAATAAACACCGAAATATTGTAGGACCAGACCCCTAGAACTGTAATCACACTAACACCAATAATACAAGAATTGTGAAATGCTGGCAAAAAAATACAGAGAATTAATGTCATACACCTGCTCACACATAATATTGCCCCTTTTACTTATATAGTAGGGGATTAATACTATGTTACTACGTTCTCAAAAAATATTCCAGCTACTTACTATCTTGGGACAAGTGTGATCATTTTTTGGACTACCGAGCTGGAATTGATAATTCCTCATACATTTCATATTTCATTAGGCTCACGTTTATGTGAACTCGCTAAAGAAACGTATATGTAAGCTAGCACTAGATATACGCATGAGACTAACCAACCCGTCGATCACTTGTTTGCGCGCGCTCACGGATGTTAGTCAGCCTACAAAAATTTGGATGATCTGATGGTATCCATGCCATCAGCTATTAAGGTGATGGTGACAGGTTTTTTCTGTTGCACGCTCCGGGTTGGGCTCCAGCGATTATTTCGCAACGATAAAACCTCAGAGTAGAGAACGACTTGGCTTTTTTTAATTGGGAAGAACAATAAGATGAAAAGCAAGCTCGGAATCGAATACGATGGGCACGGTAAAGGCCAGCAATGGCTTGTAAAAAATGTTTATTACTATTGTATTTATTTATATTTTATTCTTAGATTTATAGACATAATTAAAAATTTTTTTTATAGCTTGTAAAATTTGGATGAATCACTGTAATTTTTTTTAAATTATAAATAAAAAATAATTATCTCGCTATATAATATCGAATGTTCTTTAAATTCGGGGCAGGTGGAACCGGAATTAGTTTTTTTAATAACGAAGTAGTTCTTTAATGTAAATTTTTACATATATGGATCATACCAACTGCGTGGACTGGAATGCTATTCTGCTTCCAAATGAACGTAATATACGCTCACTCAATATTTATTCTACCACTATATTGTTAAGCGATGTCGGTGTATTTTCAGATGTACTTCTATTGACTATGAGGTACTTTTGGATCTGATGAAGCTGAGGATGCGCATGCCGCAACTCTATGTTTCTAAGAAATCTGTGCATTACAAATAGATTGAGTAAAAATACGAGATTGTTCGTAACAAATATTTTACGTAACATATTAGTTGGCCAGTGGATCTATTTGGGAAACGCAAATGAAAGTACAAGATCCGTACTGGTTTCATTTTGATTTGAATATGATTTGTTGATTTAAAATTTAGTACGAATCTTGTATATAAGCAGCCACACATGCTGTGCATGATATAACAGTGGAAACCAAGCTTATTGTCTAATGTTCAGCAATGGATGCAACACCTGTTGATAAAAAAGTTGCAGACGATTTTGATGAAATGGACCCATCAGCAGGTGGTGCTAACGATTCAATCACCTCAACATGTTTTGTTTCCATACCGGAAAGTTCTTCCAATCCTTTTTACAAGAGTCCTATTAAACAATAATTCATTTATTTGAATCAGCAGACATATGCTGCTGAACCGTTAAATTTACGGATTTGGTATTAAGAAAAGTGGTCTGAACTTATTAATCAAAAGGTCTCTAGAGTCAACAAAGAACCAATAGAGTCAACAAAGAGTCAATAAGAAGGTTAACGGACCTTACTTTGTTCATTCTTATCATGTGTCTTTAATGATTTTAATACCAAGGTCGTTGTGTATGTTGGCGCTTCGAATAAATGTACCATAGAGCGATTGTAATATTTCGAAGTATTTTTGCGTGTGAATTCCATAGGTCCATATACCATATGGCATTAATATCGCTTTGTATAGCAAGACTTTATTGCGTAAATATAATTTTGATTTTCTTTTTACTAGTATTATTTTTATTTGGTTGCGCTTCGCTTTGATATGATTTTTCCAGGTTAGCTTGCAAGGTGACCTTTCAAGGTCAAGGTGTAAACCTAAGTATTTAACCTTTGTTTGTTCGGGGAATATTTACTCTGTTTAATTTTACTAGTGGGGTTAATTTTATTTTGGGTTCACTTTTATTCGGCATTTCGTTAGCTATTCCTCAATTTTGTGTGACATACTGACATCAAGATGGCTGTATCATGTTTATATTATTACACTTTTACTAATAGGTAGATCGGATGTGTATATAAAGAATAACACTGGTCCAAGGACGCTACATTATAGAACACCTGCTCTAACATCATTTAAGCCAGTGGTTGACTTTTTTTGTTTTACGATAAATTGTCTTTGAAGAAAACAGTTCCTCAGAACTAAGTGAAAATAGTTTGGCAATAGCTTTTTAATTTTATAAGACAGCAGAACAATACTTTTTATCCTCAAAGGAGTGTTTGATACTATTTACAAAATCCTGTGCACTTGCTCTATGAGTCTATGGTTCCATGTTGACTTCAGAATTCAAATTAATGGTTTGGTATAGCCTGACGCTCTTCCAATACTGGTTTAAGTTTAGTTAATTTTCGAAAAGCTTTGTTATTGTTGGCAGCATGCTTATCAGTCGATATAACGATATTTGTTTCTTTTTTTCCAGGCTTTTGTATCATAGTGGTAAGGGTGATTTACAATTTCAAACATTAATTATCCCATAATAAGATCATATCACGATTCATTTTTCGGGCTTATTTGATATTTTATTGTATTCTTTACAATTTTCCACTTAAACCTAATTGGCTTAAACGATAAATCATTATCGGTTTGCTCAGGTAACATAAATTATTAGCAGCGAAAGCTAAGGCATTTCCTTTTTAAATTTTTCGTTGCGTTCCACTAAGAGTAATCTATGTTCTCTCGGTTCTCGAGAGTTCACTTAAATAATTCTGTAAACACTGGTTTTGTTCTTCTTTCCATGTAATTCTTAGAGTCTTAATAACACGATTTAGTTTCCATTTCAATAATGGACGCTTATATTGTTGCCATTGCTTTCTTATTCTTCGAATTTTTTTAAAAAAGTTCTGAAGGTCACGGGACAGTTTAATAATAACTTTCTAAGTATTATTGACGGCGGTTGTAGCATTTTTTTGCTCGGTAATTTTGAAAAGCAAAAATTTTTTGTAGCTGGTAAATGTTTTATTTATTCTAAAGTGATTCACTAAAATTAACTTCAAATCACAATCATACATATTTTAAAATAGTTTATTGTCCATTAATATTTTATCTTTTAATTTATAATTTATATATATGTATATACGCCAAAGCCCTTTTTATTACAAGCCGTATTCATCTCATACTAATGCTATCTAATCATATGAACATAAGAATGTATTGTAAGTAAAAAGCGTGTCGAATATAGTGTAAAATAAAATAAACATTCGCATACTACAGAAACAGAAAGGAAGAGACATTTTTTATATGAATTTTGATAGCACTACTACACGCAATTTTTCATATCGGTTTTGCTTGTCTGTGTCAACGAATGTTACAAAACGGCTTGTAGTAGAGAATGTTTTGATATACGCACTTAAGTCATAGAACAACATTTCAAAACTAGTAAAATAAAAATTATTGTTTTTTATATTCATATAAAATATAATCTTAAAGTTTACAGCATTTCTTAATTCATATATCAAATAATTATCGTAATAAAACAGTCTAAATCTTATAATTTAAAATTACATAATTAAAATTTTGCTTAAATAAATAATAAAAAGATTTAAGTATAAATTAAAGATCCGACTCTTTTATATTAGTACCATTTATGTATATAGTTATTGAAGTAATAGTATGATCTTGAAAGACGAAAGATTTCGTTACAGATTTAAATAAATAACAGCTGATTTTAAATGGCACATATTTTTGTTGAATATAGTATAGGCGAAAAAAATAGTTTATTAAAATTATTAAGGAACATTATTTAAAATTTAGTGCCATACATTTATTTATTTAGTGTATGAAGTAGACAAATAGTTTTAATATTTTAATTGACTTAGAGCTATTATAATATATTCCTTAATTTTTATTTTTATTTTTTAAATCTATCCCATGTGATGGCTAAGATTTATACGTATACAATATTATAATAATATGAGTATGTACGACAAAATTATATAATATATAAAATGTTTACAAGACATAATTATAATAGAATTAAAATAAATTAACAATCGTATTCCTCCCAAATATAGTGGGACATTATAATCGATATGAACGATTAAATTTTTAAAAGGAACAAATATAATGATTTAATGGGGTCATATACCAAAACATCGATTAAATCAATAATACAAATAGTTTAAGAAAAAATTGTTGTTGTTTTATTTATATAGCCAGGTCTGTTTGCCTAAAATTAGTAAATATTTATAAAATGCAATATTTTAAATCCATTAAATACGACTAACCAAATTGGACATACAAATATACATTAGCCACATTTAATAAATTCCCCATGATTTTAAACATGTGAACATACAATACATTGAATTCGGGCAGCTATAAATTCACTATGGCGCACTTTACATCAACAAATGCTAAAATAATCTTCGGAATAGTATACAAAAAAAAAAATATAAATTATATCAATTTGCTCCTTAGTTTTAATTTTTTTTTTTAAATATCTAGCAATTTAATATTACAAACTTTAATTTAAAACATTGGTAGATTACGATAAAGCTTAGAGTTCAAATTAAAAACTTTATCGCTCAAACAAGGTCATACATAGTTTTATAATATAGTAAATAGTTTTTTTTTCTTTTAAAATATCGATTACATTAATAATTATACTAAAATTATATTATGTATTTATAAGTAATATTACAGATTTTCTTATAAACTTAAAGGTCATCATAGTCTTCATCCATTTCAAGCGAATTACTCGACAACATGTTTTTAGTGTTTGTAAAATTACTGTTATTATGGATATTTGTTAAATCTATGGAGGCGGTCGATGGAGTTGGTTGTTTGGCCGTTATGTAGGAATTATTATTAGTTTTACTATTTGATGTTATTGTGGCCGAAGGAATTATTTTTAGTTTTTCACTGGGTGTGTTCATTATGGTCGTTAGTATTGGTGATGATATTGGAAGTGCTGGTCCAGTTGGTGAACGTAGTGGTGATGAACTTAATGCAATACTACTATAATCAATTTTAACCGTTGGTGTACTACACACATCACTTTTAATAATTGGAGGTGATGGGATTTCTTTCGATGTAGACGGTAAATGTTGATAGGTACTTGACAAATCTATTTTTAGTACAGGTATATCAAGTAGATGATTTTTATTGAGTAACGAATTCGGATCCTGTGAATTAAAACTTTTCGACAAGTCAATACTAAAAATGGGCTTATTATTGTTGTTGTTGTTGCTAATACTTATATTAGGAGTATTAATTTTTGGTGATAAATCAGTATTATAACTGGTATTGATGGTTAAATTACACGGTGCTGAATCGTAACGTGCGTATTTTGGTGTACGGCTGTAGTCACGCTTTATTTTTACATTATTACTAGGATTACTATTGTGGTTATTATTAATATTATTATTACTATGATTAGATGTATGCTGTATCACTGTTGATGTTATCACTGTTTGTGAATTATTAAGTGGAGGAGGTACTAAATCTGCATCGGATTCTTTATAAAAATTCATTGACGATGTAGATGGTAAATCCAAACTTCGTGTACTAAGACTTTGTAAATTAGGAGGTGGTGGTCTATTCGATAGTTCTCCATTTGGCAGAGAAGTCGTACGCGAACATCCAGGTGGCGGTGATGATGGGGCTGATGTTGGTGAATTATCACCAGTTTGTTCGCCTGGTGATCCACATTCCAGCAGCTCATCGTTTAAACTGATGTCCGGTATATTTTTGACTAGCTCGCGCAGAAAATCAAAGCGGCTCTCTGACATAATACATTGTTTCATATGTGATGGTGATATGGTTTTGGCGTTCCGAGCATTTGTAACTCGAAGAGTTTTTGTAAGCAGCGATTCTACAAATAATTCTAATGTTCTAGGTATGTCTCAGTTAAGGAAAAATGTTCATTTAGTAAATTTTTAAAATTTAATATAATTTGAGTACTTAAATCTGCTAAACACACGTATCTTTAGTACTATATCCTAGCATGTTACCAAATATCAAATTGCACCTTAAACAGTTAGTTAAATTTAAAATTTGAATATTATTCCAGTGCATGGAATACAATTATGTATTCAATCATAATACTCAGAAAAACCACGTAATTACAATATTAAAAAAAGTAACTCCTATTATTTAATTATATCATAAATCAACAGCATTACAGGACAAACTTGACCTTTATCTTTTACAAGATCTTAAAGACCATATTTTTACAATTGGTGATCGTCAGCCCAACGAACGATTTTACACACAACACAATTGGTCACGGCGTTGTGGTCAGTGGCTAGGATCGAACTCAGGACTGGGGTGTGTTTAAAGCAACACCTTAACTATCACTATACGACCGGTGACAGCTTTAGACAACTATAAAAAACATATGTGGGTATTATAATGTGGAAAACTAAAGTTCAGAAATTCCAAAGAAACTACATTGTTTTATCAGAGTAGTTCTAAGGCCTAAACGTAACTATGCTCGGCCCTATATTGCATGAAAGAACTAAACATGCGGTCAAAAGAATTTGCAAAGCTTATTTTCAAATATTATAGTTAAGGTTCGCAAAGATCCAGAAAAGGTAAGTCAACAAATACATTTAATAACATAAATGATTTAGTTTTAGGGAATAGTTTATAAAGAAATTATTTAAACAGATGGATAGTGCACGAACACTGTCCCAGGTTGAAGTACCGGCGAAATTTATTTTAACATTTTAATTAAAATTGAACCACAGAGAATGAGGAAGTTATTTTTTTACAAAATGACAATATTCCTAATGTTTATTTCAAACGACATCAAATTTTTTTTTAAATCCAGACTCAAATATCCTATCCAAGGCTCCTATTCCTATTCCTTCAACATAGGGATCTTCACTGTATATTATTTACCTAAGTTTTACACCGGTACATTCCAATGAAACTTGACCAAATTGAATAGCATACTTAAATCAGAGATTTCGTTTCATTTGCGTTAAATTGGGCAGGTAGAACAAAGAGGTGATGAATTTACTTATATTCTTACCGAGATGGGCGGTGTTTATTCAGTTCTAAATGTTAACTTCGGCTAATTAGTTGTTGGAAGTAATAAAAATATAGTTTTTCTTTCTGGTCCCTCGTTCGTTTATAGCCCCTCATAATAATAAAGCTAAATGGTTAAATTATTGAGCAGCTCTAGTTTTCCTACAACAACACAAATGATGTTTTTAACATCAAGCATCTCCGTAATCAACCAATCAAAGCACTCGCCAATGAATCTGTCACTTTTATCGCACTTGCACAATGTGAGGTTATACAAATCATACATTTCATCTGATTTACCACAATAAAATACAATTTTCAGGATACCAGTACAATATAAAACTACGCAATTATTATCCTACCCAAAATATAAATAAATAATTACTCTAAACTTGGTAAATATTCAATTTATAAAATACAAAACAAACATAACCTAAAAATCAAAACAACACAAAATTGTTCGAAAAAGTTGTACATTTTTAAAAAGGATATAAATTATGACTGGTACAGCTTGGGCCACTTTTCCCACTTCTTCATCCGTTTGCATAATTTTTTTAATGCGCCCCTAAAATAAAATTGGAAATACGAAAATTAGTTTTTTATCTCCAAAATTTTTTATATTCTCTCTAATCAACTTTCAAAAATATTTAAAAGAAAATTTCATTTCACACATCAAAAGTTAATAATTTTCACAAAAATATTAAATTTTCATGATTATTTACCGCGGGAAATCTTGCATTGTACTTTTTCTTTTTCGATGGCATTTTATTACAAATTTTTATATTTGTTTTACAAAACTACACAAAAACTATTTTTTGTTCAACTATTTAAACAAGAAACTATTATTTTTATAATTTCACTTGATTTTATGATGAGAAATATACTTTTTTTTTGGATTTGCTTCTTTAAATATTTTTTTAATCACAAAAAAAAGCAAAATAACACACAACTGAGATGAATGAGAGAGAAATACAAATGCGAATGACATGACATGGCATGCAAGTCTCCATATATGCTTTTCATTTGTGTTTGTATTTGATTTGTGTGGAGAGCTGATGATTTTTGTATAACAGTTTTGGAAATATGCAATTTTATAATTTTTGAGCATTAAATAACATATTTAAAATATTTCGAATAATATTAATGATTGTTCGATAGTGAATCGAATATACTTGGCAGAACAGTAAATTAATCAAGAATTTTATCTCAGTCCACCTAGTTTAGTATTTCATCAGACAGTTATTATTATATATGTAGTTTTCATGCCGTTTAATAATTATTTTGCCTTATCTCTGAGGTGCTGATTAAATAATTTACATTCTCCACAAATGTTTGAATGCAGACGGTGTGCACCACGTATCATATTGTGGCTGCTTAAGTATAAAACGTACCCAAGGTCAACTTACGAACTGTCACTTTTGCAATTATACTCCACACTGCAAGATTACCGTGCAAGTTCAACCAGAAGTAAAATGTCTGAATTTATAAAAGTTGCAAGTGAAAATGAAGTGATTGAAAAATTGTGTTCGAAAATCGAAGAAATCGCCGCCGAAGCAATAAAAAATCATTCAAAATTTCGAATCGGCCTATCCGGTGGCTCGCTTACAAAACACTTAGCGATTGGATTGCCAAAGATCAAAACTGATTGGACTAAATGGGAATTATTCTTTTGTGATGAACGATTTGTTGATGAGACTGATGGCGATTCCACATTTGGAATATATAAACGGGAACTTTTACCAAAATTGGCCCAATTAACGGAGGATCAATTTGTTACGATTGATACAAAAGTTACACTCGATGAGTGTGCCGTTGATTATGAAAATAAAATCAAACGTTCGTTCAACATGGGCGATGGTGACAAGACAGTGCCCGTTTTTGATTTATTGCTTCTTGGAATGGGTCCAGACGGTCACACATGCTCACTTTTTCCATCACATCCACTGTTGGAAGTAGTTGATAAACTAGTAGCACCAATTGATGATTCACCAAAACCACCGCCAAAGCGCGTTACAATGACATATCCTATAGTGAATAATTCTAAATTTATAATATTTTCGATGGCCGGTGCCGGTAAAGCCGATATGATAAAGGTAATTCTTAAATTTGACGTTATATATTCGCCTGCATCAATGCAATGTAAAAATTATTTGTTTCGGTGGTGATTAGCGTAACTAATTTTGTGTAGACTTATTTCTTTGTATTTGATAACTGTTATAATTGAGAAGGTTTGAACGTTGTCGGTCTAACATTTATGATTATTTTTAGAGAATTTTGGTCGATAAGGAGCCTCTTCCAGCTGGTTTGGTAAAACCGATAAGCGGTAAATTAATCTGGATCTTGGACGAAGCAGCCGGACTACATTTAAAATTATAAGACATTTCTACATTTTCCTTATATAAAATATATTTTTGGTAAATTAAGCAGGGTCTCAAATAAATACACAACTAACGAGGTTTTATAACATAAAATAATACTTGTTTTATTAATCCTATTCATTATTTAACTTTAATTTACTGTGCCACCGAATAGATTAAGTCGAATCCGTTGCATTAACGTTGCATTTGTAGGCAGCGCGTTATCAATAAATTTAAGGTATTTGTCATGAATTTCTGGATCGGTTGGACCCCATTCTTTAAGTGGCCGGAATGCATTTAAAATTTTGTTCTTTAGGTCCCCACTGCGGTCGATTACAATTGCGTAAAACATCCAAATTGGAAGTTGGAGTAGGCCAAATGCTGCTATACACCATCCGACAACTTTGAAATATAAAATTACGATTAAGATAAAAAATGTATCCTCTATTTTGTATAATTACCATATAGTTCATCAGGATACGGCAAGTCTTTATATGTTAATGGTTTCATAGATATGATGGAGTAGAAAAATATCACGATCATAAACATTGGGGTAATAAATCCCCAGCATAATCTCCAGTATAAACCGGTTTTTCGATTTAACATAAATTCAATATCTTTACAAAGTCTATCAACGCCATAGATCCATCCGACTGCAATCAATTCCCCTACCGCTAGAACAAATGCAATAAACGATCCACCAAAATGATCGACTAAATTTAAAATGTACTGTCCCCCCGGGGTAACATAAACACTGCCAGTTGCCACACCAATAACTGCGATTGACACAACAGCATGCCAATGTTTGACTTTTGGGAATGCATCTCGTACAATTGTCATAATACATGATGTCATTGCGACATTACTTCCAATTCCTAGCACGTACAACATTAAAAAGAAGAGCACAGAGAATAGTAGTGGTACAAAATCGAATTTGGCAATGGCATCTGGATACGAAATAAATGCCAGTCCAGCTCCACCTTTAATTACTTGACCAATATCTTCGACACCGGTTTCGTGCGCTAAATGTCCTAATATTCCAAAAATAATGCATCCCGCTAGTAATGATGTAAATGTATCAATAGATGTTACGATGTTAGCGTCCCGATACACATTATGCGACAAACGATTGTATGACGAGTACATAATCACATTGCCGAAGCAAACGGATAGTGAAAAAAATACTTGGGTTACCGCTGCATACCATACTTTTGGTTCAAGGATTTTATCCCACTGTGGTTTTATAAAGTAGATGATTCCATTTAAAGCGCCTTCTAGAGTAACTGCCCGAATTAGTAGAATTAGCATTACTACGTATGGAAATAAAGCTAGGAAGTATGAAACTTTTCCGGCACTTCGTACTCCTGTAATATATAAAAATTATATGTGTATATTGCACTATACGAAATTATATGGCAGTAGTCGCATACCTTTTATTAGAGTTAACGTTACAAGTACCCATGAAAATAATAGACACAGCATAAGACGCCAGTCGGGAATTCCAATTCCATCATCGATATTATCTTTCTCGTTCAACACCTCGCGCCTAAAGGAATTTAATTATTTTATTTGTTAAGTTTATAGGATGTTAATAGGCCACAACCTTTAGGATTAAACTACGATTTAGTGCAAATATTTCATGTGTTTAAAGCAGCATTTCTTAATCGATTTATAATTTTTGGAAGCGATTAGAACAGCCAAAATGCTATACTTGTTTGTTTAGTGGTACATTGGCTAAGAAATACTGCTTTACAGTTAGAAAAATGAAACCACTTACACGAAATATAATTCAGAGCTAGTAAAAATTTTATTTTCATCTATTTCAGTATATGCTTTCGAAGAATTTTTCCAAAGTGTTCCATTCTTGAAAATGTTTCCTGTAGCGTCCATGCATGTTTCGAACCACTCCGATTTGCATATACCCCATGGTAATATAGTTTGGAAGGAATTTATGAGAAAATAGAGGATTAACGAAAGCAGTGAACCGTAGTATGTAGCAAGCGATGCCAAAGCCACAATTTCACCGTACCCAATACCTTTAATAATACAGTTTTTAGATTTTGAGATTAGTTAACAGTTTATTTGGTTTGATTAATGTATGCCATTAAAATAATTTTAAAACAGCGATGGGCTGAACTTCATGACCGCAGTAGTTGAAAAAAATGTCTGTTCTTTTGCTAATTAAATCGCGCAGTAAGGCTTCAAAGTTTTACAGTTCAAAGGTAAATTAGGTATTAAACAGTTAACAAATCAACATAATATATATATATATATATATATATATATATATATATATATATATATATATATATATATATATATATATATATATATATATATTAAAAATAAAATTATTGGTTATGAGCCTATTTATTTTTTATAATTTTTTATTAATAATATAAATTAATTATTTAACGTTTCGGATGTTAATTACATCCATCATCATGTCTTTTGCTATTTCTGTAAAAGGTTGATAGAAGGAATTAAAGACATTAGTATTACGGCGCGAACTCCGTGAAAGTTTAAGGTTTGAAGGCGATCAGGTATCGTCATGGAAAGATGTTGGACTAAAGAGGAGTATTGGTACAAAGTAGAAACCTAAAGGGAATGACAAAAGGTTTCCACCGGAATTGGAGTATACCAGTTTAACAGCTTTTTTTCGAATCAATGAGTGATAGTGCTGGCAAACTAACGCGTGTTTAATTCGTAAAGTGATTTATCTTCTAAATCAATGGACGGAACTGAAAATTCATTACTAGATGCCGGCATAGGATTATGATAAAAAAGATAAATATGTTTTAAAAACAGAAATGGAGTGCAACTATCAATATTTAAATTATTATAGTTTAAAAACAATAAAAAAAAGTTTAGATTTTACCTTAACATTTAAGATCGAAAAAGTAAGTTTTGATTAAAAGCTATAGGAAAGAGAAATTTATCGGTGTCCTGAATGTTACAATGTATTCAGCAAATAACTCATCAATTCAGCATGGTAGCAAAGACACAATCCATGTTATTTTTATTGTTGTGTGAAAGCAAGCAATGGGCAGTGATTTAAAATATACCGAAATGTCAGTGAACAACATGATAATATCATCCAAAAAACTCACTACAAACAAAAATGTAACTATTCAAAGACTTCGTGCTTTGGAATGTTGTTCTAAATATACGTAGCTATATAAATGATATCAATTCTCGGTAAGGTGGTGTTGGGCTAGAAGTTAGGTTAGCAAGGTTATATGATGATCCCTATAGGTGTGAATTAAGTAAGATATTCTATCCAATATCTAAACCACAACTAACTAAAATTAATAAACTAGCAAATTCTAATATAGAATAGGTAAATCATTGAAACTGAAACTGAAAGTGACTTTACTGCGGCCCACCATCTCTAAGATCCCCACTAGCTAGGATCCCCATTTTTGTAATGGTTGGTTTTATACGTCTAGCAATTACTATTAGCAATTTGTTTCTATGATAGCAACTTTACACGTTTTACAAAACTTTGAAGTCTCCCTGCGCGCGTTGTAGGGTGTATATTAAAAAATTATAAGAACAGATAATTATCTTTATTCAAAAATCAAGAAGTTCCCATTTCCGAATTTTGTACTATTTTAAAATAATTTTACTGTTATATATATATATATATATATATATATATATATATATATATATATATATATATATAAATATATATATGTATATATATATACATACATATCTATTATACGATAACATAAATCGTTAGTAGACTAGTTTAAATTACGTCTTTTACAATACGTAATGCAAAACTATTTCAAGGTTAGTAACGAACACATATTATAATTAAAAAAAATTTAAGATAAATTCTATTATAAATTAATTCCAATAAAATCACCTTAATATTAAAACATGCCAATATATATGTAGAAAGCCGAGATTTTACACTTACAAAAAATAATATTCAGCCGATGTACGTGTCTTGTTCGTAAACGTTATATTATGAAGCATATTTTTATCGGACGGTAAACAACTGTCCCATTCGGGTTGACACGTGCTCCACGGTAGTATTGCGGCAAACGATGCAAACAAATAACGTATACTTAAAGCCATTAGCGAAGCGTAATATGTCGTTACAAAAGCTATTGCCAATATTTGGCCATATCCTACACCTTTTAGATTTTTAACAAAACAATTTTTGTTTTATATTATAATATAAATAATATAACCTTAAAAAATAAAAGGCTTACCTCGCATCGCGGGTGAAAAATCAAAACACTTAACACTACCCTTACTCGAAAATTGGCCGATTACCATTTCCATATAGTAAATTGGTCGTCCGACCAGTATCAGTACTATGATATATGGAATTAAAAATGCTCCTCCACCATTCTCCAGTGCGGTGAATGGAAATCGCCATACGTTACCTAGTCCCACCGACATTGCGATGCATGACATTAAAAATTCTATTGATTTACCCCATTGATCACGTTGCTGTGGGCCACCCACCTTTTCTACATAGTGCGGCGTATTTAATTCGTTTATTGTAAACGATTGTTTTTTATTGGTTAGGGAGGCGCTAAATTTTGGATCTTTGTTGTATCCATTGCTGATATGTTCTTGGCTATCAGCTATGTAGGTTGGATTATCTTGGCCGTCCATTATGATGCATATAAATTATTCTATAAATTAAAAATTTACTAATTAATAAAATTAACAAATGTAAGCGAATTTGTGACAAATCAGTAAGACAAAAATATTATTGCAGTTTTACCGAATCGACACTATGCCAATAAACTTCATTGAAGATGAAATTATTGCTTAAACCCTGATTTATGTCAAAATAGTATCAACAGTTAAGCCAAATTGATAGGTTCTACACTGCTACTTATCATTGAGAGCAACAGGATATTATAGTGAACAATTCGTTGCCAATTCCCCCTTTAACACAACTTCACTTTTTTTCGCCTCAACTCAGGCTATATCACCGCCAATAGATAGTCCCTTTATTTATTATTGATCTTCCTCAAACTTTAAGTAATCGTAATAGTTAACCAACCGCCATAAAATGGTTTAAAACTGTTTACTGTTTATTGTTTACCTCCTTTAGATATAATAAGCAGCATCATACTGTTAAAATTATTATTCTTAGTTGGCTACGTTGGGTCAACTAGCACATGAAAACGTACAATACCGCTCAATAATGGACACACACGTTGGATGTTTCTGTAGGGTTTTTAAACGATTTTGTGGTTCTTAAGAGGAATAAGTTACCTAAGTGCTTTAGTTATGTCCAGTTTTTATTATCCAAGTCACCAAGTGACCCACACATTTAAATGCCTACTACTATAAGAAGAGAAAAATGTAGCGGACTTCTAATGAATTGTATTTCGCGTGACATGTAAATGCAGATAGTCAAGGACATGTAAATGTGAATGGGGGTCACATGCAGTTTTTATAATTTTACAAGTTCTATTTATCTTTGCAATTAGATCATTTTAGTAGACTACAAAGTAATAATTCCTTAATGCGCTTTAAATAATTAAAGTTCGTGTAAAGCAAATATAATTTACTCGTGTGGCAATTATCAACAGTCCCCTAATCACTCAATCTAATTAATTAATGATTACTCGATTGCGTTGTCGTTAAACTTTACTTAATTTCTAATTTAAATTAAACAAATATTAGACTACACGCGCTTATTAATTTTTACATGCTTGTTATTTTATTTATGCGACAACGGCCTTGAGCCATCGCAATTTTTCTTAAAAATTTGTCATTTCAATAGAAAAATTAACGATCAGATTTACAATACGTATACTAAAAACTTAAAAAAAAATCACCAAAATTATAAAATTTTAAGTTGTACCGCATCAAATTAAAATAAATAAAAAGCAAACAAGTCGTCAGTTATTTCTTAAAAATTATGCAAATTAGGTACCGATTAATCAGTTATGTGCGGCCAATGAAAGGTTATGTTGTGTATATTAGCTCCGAGCAGTGGTTATTTGTTTATTGCATTATTTAAATTACCATAAATGGTAGATTTTGCAAGGTGGTCGCACACTTACAATTTGATCAAAACTATTTCGCTTTTGGCTTTGTGGAGAAAGTATGGCGTTATTGATTTATAAAGATATATAAAGCTGTATCACGAACAAATATAATTTTTTTTCGAAAAGTTCAACGACTTGTCCAACTAAATAAGATATTTGTAATTTTTAATTAAGTATTACTAAATTCAAGGTGGTTCATAATAAATTACACGAGGTGGACAGAAACTGGAGCCGCGATGTGGTCGAATCTCTATCCGATTTTTTACAGTATCTTTCTTATATATACCGTATACACTTACACAGGTTAGTCCAACCTAGCTAATTTATGTATATGAAGCAAAAATAATTTATAATTGCGCACACAATTCTAGAAAAATGGAATTTATTTTTTAAGACCCGTCTTCTTGTTCTAAAATATTTTTGAAATGGAGTATAGAACAAGCAGACTTATGATCATGTCTTTATCTTTCTTACTTGCTAATCCACAAACACATCGTAACTGTTTTGATACGTATTTGGTTGACCTCCAGTACAGGGTACTGGATTCATAATTATTATTAACAGTAAATTACGTCTATGACTTAAACAATTAATATCTTGAAATAAGTGGTGTAAATACCCTGTTTTATTTGTATTATTTGTGAAGATTTCAGAATGGTGATTGGTTATAGCTTAAATGCAAGAGCTGGTCAAAACCTAACCAACTTATGTCGAGAGAGAAGTCTATAGTTTCGACACGAATTAGTTAGAAAACAATTATGATCACACGTGACACTACTACCACTTTTCACATAAAAATATCCTCTTAGAAACATATACCCATGCACGTAGAACGACCCCGAAGTACAATTGACCAATAGTTAACTTCAAAAGGGTTTTCCTTTGATTTTAAAGATGTCAGATTCTAGCATCAAATCCGGTCGGTTACTAAATGCATTGTGATATGATCGCAATTGGGTTACTACAAAGATACATGTGTACGATGTCTCGTAAAAATCGAAGGTTAGATTGACGATGATAGTCAAAATTGTTGATAAACACTTAAAAGCGCGTGTAACCGCTCTTCAAATGGTATAAGACAATTTTCTTTCCTCCGAAATTGAGAACGAAAAGTCAATAATGTTACACCATCTATGTTACACTTCGGCTTGGTTTATTCTGATTATCTAAGAAAAAATTACGAATTTCCTAGTATCGAAACCAATCTAGTAAGCATAACTACTATAATAGTAATGATGCGAGTTCAAATTACTATAATCATATAGAAATTATTTATTAGCTAACAATTTTAGTCTCGTTCATTAAATAACTTGTATGAGTAATTAAACTATAGATTTCTGATATTTAGCCAATTAGTCTCACAGTTATTAAATCGAAGACACTTTCTAATCATTTTACAAGCCTTGGAAACTATTGTAATTACCTCATAATATATGAATTCAATGATCATTTTTTGTTTCCACTAAAAATTGTGCAAGGTTCTTTGTAACCAATGTAAATACATATATAATCTTTTGTGTTCAATTAACATCAAATTGACGGAAAATAATTTTCCATTTAAATGCAACAAGGTAAAATTAATAAGATAACGATACTATCCACTAAATCATAATTTATAATTATAAATTTTTGTTTAGTTTGTTTATAGTTTTAAAACGTGCAATAAACTGATATCTCTATACATAGGTACTCGCTTATATCCAATAGGTATTGCGCATTCGTGACTTAATTTATATTTCATAATGGGGAAAAGTAAAAGTAAAATTTATACCGTATACCGTATATTGTGTGACTTAAAACGTGATAAATTGTGTTTTTGCTCGGATACGGATATGTAAGATGTTTTTGGTTCCATGAAATACAAAAGGTTAAGGTTAATATGTGTCAAGAGCATCAACAATTGCATATAAGTATAAATTTCCGATTCTCGTCATTGAACTATTTGATCAACTCGTGATTTGAGCTATAAGGTAATAAAAATTTATACAGTTGAATGTTGAATCGTTTGGCCTATTTGTAAAAAAATGTTTCACTTCTGGATGCCAATTGGTTTACTAATTATTGATGCTGTAAATCATTAAATATGTAACTACATTAATCGAGTTTTAGAGGCCATTGCTGGCTAATATGATAAATCAAGTTTTCGATATCGAACTCGAGCAAGCTTTTCGGTATATGGCAATGTAGGCATATTCGTCATTGCTAAATCATGCCAGTAGTTAGACTTCTTAATAAGTTTTGCCCTTCAATGACCAGTTAAATTATAGCAATCTTATGGTAAAAATTGGTTCAAAGGCGAAATATATATTTATATATAGTTCATTGGGGAAATAGGCATCGGTAAGTTGACACTTATGCCACCTATGCATTTCCATATACATATTTTAACTACCGATTGTGAATTAGAAAGAATTGTGTGGTAATTTTTTGCAAAATACGCGAACATCGTCAAATCAGAAGTTGTTCCAGCTCTTGAACCAAAGATAGTTTGATGATACTGGAAGACTAAAATTTAGTAAAAGTTGATTGTTTTTGTGTGGATGACAATTTGACGCCTTTAAACACAAAAGTGAAATTGTTTCCACATTTTTTCCGATCGTTCTTGAGGTCACTGAACCTATACATCGTGATGACTTGGCTGGTTCATTTGTGAATTTTTTTTTAAAAATATTGTGAACGTGTTAAGGACTTAGAGAGACTTAGAAGGACTTAGAATTTGTAAAAGTTTAACTAGAATATCTTGGATTGTATTTCGGAAATGACAAATTTAATCTTTTAAGCAAGCAATTTGCGTCGACTAGGGTTGATTCCTCATATGATAAGTTGTCTAAGCATATCTCGCCATCGATGTCAACTCGGAGTTTTTCGAATGACAACAGAATAGTTATGAAGGTCGTACATGACCTGAGCTTATAATTAAGTTCGTATACCTATTGGACTTATGTTTTCTTTTATTTGCGCTTTTTTATAGTCTATATTTTCGGAAAAAAATTTCTCGATTTATTAGCCTTCGAATTATTTAGAGAGTATCGAGCTCTACTTGTTACTCCTTCAATCGTTTTTTTGCAATAGAAATCACCAATTTTACACTTGTTGATATTCGTAACTTCTAGAAACAACCGAATTTATAACAACCAAATACTAAATAATAAAGGCAAGTTTAAGCCATTTTCGGCCATTTATAATTTATTTTCCTTTTTTTCTTGGAGATTTGTTGTGAAGATTTCTGTTTGTAAATTATAAGATCCTAAACGTAGAAAAATCGACAGGCTGCGGTATTTATCCGTAAACTGGGTACGATATTTGTTTTTTGCGCACACTGATATTTGGAACATCATGTATCCAAAGCGAAACTATCAAGAGTTTCCAAAAATATTTTGTATTATTTGCGCTGGATCTAATTTTTAAAAACGAGTTTTTAAAAAATTAATTTGTTTCCAAATCCACTGCTTACTTTTGTAAATTTAAATCTATCAAATCTAATTCTTCATCTGGGCAGTTGGAATTTTAATAAATTATAATAATTTTTATGTTTGAAAATCTTCTTTTCAAATTCAATTTATAATCAATCAAGTTTCACTTTACATAGTAAATAGCTCTTCCTTTTTCTGGAGTTGTAAGCTTATGTATACAAATTTTATTACAGCATGCCTTATTTTGGTAATGCTTTTACTTTGGACATTTTCTGACGTAAAACTTTGCAACATAATACTTTTACACAAATAATGCAGTGCTATTTATTTCGGTTTAAATCTTTTCCAAAAGTGAAACGCATCTAGTATCCAGCCGACCATTGCTGGAGCACCATATGTACAAATACTTTCCAAATTATCCCATTTTATAATCATATCATCATTTAAGTTTTCAAATATATAAATGCCTTTTGATGATAAATCCATTTGTTTTATTCATAAAAAGTTCTTCCATTACTTCCCAACTGTCATTCTCCCTGCACTTCGATAGTTTTTCTGTTGGTCGTTCATCTTTTAGCACAGAGCACTGTGGCGAATGTTCTGTTGAACCTTTTCAGATGACTTTTTCCACTCCTCGATTTCAGATACAGTTAAGAAACAGATACATCGTTTAAAATGTTCTAGCAGTTTTATATAAGCCTAACAAAAGTTATTGATTGATTGGTTCCACCTCGTCACAAATCATTTAAATTTTTTTCATTTAAATCTCTGAAAGTTTTTGTGAACATTTTTTAACGTTAATTTATTGGCTGCAGCTGAATAGTCGGGTAAATCGTTTAGTACGCAATAAATTGAAATTTTAGTAAATATTTACCTTCAGTAGTGTCCCAATTTTATGGTAAATAAATTGGTCAAAATCCTTTTAAAGGCTAAAATATATAGGTTTGAAAGTTAGTTTCACTGGTATATTGTTAAACGTTAGATGCTTTTGGTATAAAATTTTGTTTATGGTAATTCTTATCTTAGTGGAACAGAAAAATAAGGTCTTGTCACTTAAAGGCAGCTCGAGTGTTACATTTTGGCCATTATTGCTCTAGGGATATCATCCTAATGTATACGACACTTGCAGACACCCTCAACAACAGTAATTCATATATAAAAAAACAGAGGGAATATACATATAAGAACACAACATAGTGGCTTTTGATTTCGTAATCTTTTCTCTCGACCATGGTCACCATATACAAATACCAATTCTATTGTGATAACACCAAACTATATAATTATAAAAAATTGTCTACAAGAAATTTTTTAGTTTAGCAAGGTATGTCTTAATGAACGTTACGATATAGTAAAGGTAAATTATTTTTTTATTGCACAATCGATTTCGATTTTTTTTGTTCGATTTAAATGCGGTTGTCGCTTGAAATTTATAATTTATTATGGAAATTCTTTTATTTTACACCTTCACTTCCTTCGCGGCTATACAAGAATATTACGAAATGGCGTACAAAGAAATAAGAAAAAGCCAATCACATCAAGAATTTTACAAAAATAAACCGGAAGAACATTTAAATACATGTATGATGGTGTTGATGACTAAATGATAGATTTTGCCGCATTGGTAAAAAAATTCAAGGGTTTCGTGATCAACTTTAGAGGTACTCGACTAAATTAATTTTATTGACTTTTTAACAATAATTATTTCGTAAACTATTACCGAAACTGATGGCATCATAAAACTTACAAAAACTTTTTCAATGTTAAGGTTAAATATACACAATAATAAAAAATAATAAAAAATTTTTACTTTCAATGAATAATCATCGCTCAAAGCTGTATGTGTAACGAAGTTTTTGAACGAATTACTTTAAATAATTATTACAAAATAATGTATATACAACTATTTTGAATAGAAATATATAATCGAATAACTGGTTTTATTTCTAAGGTGATCATCGATTGTAATTGAGTAATTATTGTAGATCATATATATAGCTATACAGTATCTTGAAGAATTTATGTACTCGTATAAGTCGTATTCGAGAATTCAAAGGACAACATGTTGCTAATTTTATTATTTTTAGATCACATATGTCGCAAATAATTATTAATTACCTACACCTTCATAAATAATAGTAATGACTTTAATGTATTCCGACCTTACGCTTTCGAGGGCCCTAACCTCTCGAACCTAACTTAGTCTTAAATGTGATTTTCTAATGACTTTGCCGAACATTTTTACAGTACTTAACAAATTTATTTGTGCATAAAAAAGTTGCAGATATTTGGTCGCAGTTGGCATCGATTTGGAAATCCAAAACAAAGAAAAATCTACAACATTACTATAACTGGCATAACTGCGGCAATACTATTTGCCAATTCACTATATTAATACTGCGGTTGTATAATAAAAGCATGTGGCTCACGCATTTGTTTCTGGTTTTGTTTTTTTTTTGGTTGGTTGATCAGTCAGAGCTTTTTATTGCAACCAAAATACGGTTCAATTTTCAAAAGTAATCCCCTCAAATATCTAAATTAAAAACTATTTGATTGACCTTAGCAATGTTCTGATTTAAATCCCATCCTGAATTTGTGGAATAAAAAGCGAAAGTAAATGTTAAAATATAACGGCAACTAAATGAATTATTAGGGTAACCATCATGAATTTCCTAGATTTTTAAAACTTATATAACAAACATGAAACATGAAAAACTTTCCATAAAATGAACGTCTAGAACGTCATCATTTAGTAAATCGTGTAACTTGAAAAGAATTTAAAATGAGAGTTAATATCCTAGGTATATGTAAGCAATTCGTATCCAGACGATGGACGTTTGGCAAGACCAAATTTAGCGAGTGCGTATTTTTAAATATAAGAACGTTTGGGATTTAGAAAATATAGTGAAAAATACAGTGTTGTAATTACATTTAAATGTAGTAGCAGCAAGTGAATTCTTCTGACTTTTCCTGACCGTCAAATGAATCCGAAAAATGAATTAACGGAATTCATATACACAAGACAATTTTTAAATTCCCATTCTTCTCACTTCCACAGCGCTGCCTAGTAGATGTATTCTAAAAAAGGTGAATCGCTGCTTCAGTTTGCAAACATCAGCCATAATTTCTTGCTTAAATAAATATTTTGACGATACGTTTTATATGGCCTCAAATGATCAATCAATAAAGTGTTAATTTTTAAACCAACTATATGCTTAATACATTAATTAACACAGTGATTTTCCACAGTTGAGTTAAATGATTATTTAATTTGGCAGCAAATTATTATCACATTGTTAAGTTTTGATTATCAGGTATACTGTTAATGCACACCTTTTTTGTCTGGTATCAATGCTAGGGTTGAATCAGTGTCAACTATATTTTGCATTTTAAGTAATTAAATAAAAATCAAAGTATTATATTTTACAACTTTTTCCCATTGTGATCCAAACCAGGGATCTTCTGATCCAAGTTCCATAGCTGTAATCATTCCGTGTACATAAAATAACAAACTTTGTTTCAAAATATTATGACTAATTTTAAAGAACATAACTAACTCTTAGGTGTTGACTGATGACTCATAATGTTAAAAATAAAAATTTAATCTCTATAATCAAATTAAATAATTTAAAATAACAAATCTTTAATTTAAAAAAATTATTATTTAAACAATGCTACTCTAGCGATCATATCAATTTTTCAAAAGTTTCGATATAACGCTGGATTAGTATAATGCAATGATGTAAATAAAGCGTATCTATTAGTCTAGTATTATCACAAATCCTTCATTCAATCGGAACTAAGCATCGTTGCGAACGCCATCGGAAACACTGACTCACATCACATTATATATAAAAAATATAACTCCCACTTTTGTCGTTCTATGTTGGTGTCACCATCGTGAGGAGCAAAACTAAGGAGGCACATTTAAAGGCAAAGATGAAAAATTTGCAAGGTACCATTTCAAGGTACCATTTCAGTAAAGATCTAAATGTGTATTTGGAGATCCTACAGTTTTGAATTCTTCAATTACTGCATTACTATAGAGATGGCATAATAGATATAATATCGTTAAATTGGTTCAAAATCGTAGGCCACAAACCGTTGAGATTACATTTTTCTCTCGTTTTCGTCAAGCTCAATTAGAGATCTAATCCAATCATTTAAATTTCTTGTAAATAATTCTTGATGTTTTGAAATAAGCGAAATTAAAGACGATAAGTAGTTGAAAAAGAGACACAGTATAATGTGAGGTCACAGTAAGATTGAGATCATAGGAATATAAAAATAAAACTAGAAGTTTAATGACTAAAAAGTTGTATAAAGTTGTTTAAGTGTTTGTCCCATTGTAGTTCTGGAAAAATATTCTAAAATGATCCACAGTTACAAAAAGTTTGTCTCTTTGTTGCACACACACCTTAACTAGTAAATTATTTCAACATTAGACGAATTCGAAACCATAATTCAAAATAAATAAAAATTGTAGTCGTGTTTTGCTTTAAAGCTTCTGATCGCAAACATATTGTTACGCAAACGATTTGAATAAGTCGAAGTTTAAAGTGTTCCCCTCAACTGCAGCATATTGCACTTATAATCAAGGTAATTTGCAAAAATAAAATTAATCCCTCCACAAACATTTTGAAAATAATGCCAAGTCAATGGTGTGGATGTAAGCACGCATTGGATCGAATACCGAAGTGAAGAATTTGTCAAATATTATGTCATTATATACTTTAAAAAATTTGATACGAGCAAATCTATATAGTATGTGCCTGATAGGTACCAGCAAAACGTGCTTATCTTAATTGCATTGTATATAGATAGCCATTGTTGATTGATGTTTAAAACATTTTAGTATATAGATAGTATGCATATAAACTGCATAATAACTTTTATGATAATAACAATATTTTCTGTAACTAATTAGAGAGATGATGCTTTATTGGATCAGCCTAAGTTAACAAAAATAAATTAGCCATTATCACTTAACCCGCAAAATAAAAGTATTAACAATTTAAATCATTCCATGAAGGATATATTTATCAGTCCTTAGTACAATGCATAACTCTGCATTGTGTTCGTTAGGCACGTATACGACTTGTAAAATAAATTAAAACTACCACACTCAATTTTGGCCAACAGTCCGCTTCCATAAAAATCCTAAATATTTAAAACAAACAAAAGTAAAAATACACTTGGCCGTTGACCAAATAAAAATTAGCGATTTTGGTGAGACGATATACTCCGGCACTGTGATCTGATTTTCAGGAGAAGAATCCATGTACCGAACCATCATCTTTGCCTTTACTGGATGGTTGGTAATATGCAAGGTGCATTTTGTATATACTGCGTTATTATAACTGAATAACTGTTTTGAAAGATGCAGTAGTCTCTTTTTATTTTATAAATCTTGGCTATTTGATTATCCAGGGTTTGATTGGTTCACAAAAATTCTTCCTAAATTTTGTTTACATCTTTTAAAGGGATTTAATTGAATACTCCAGCTGACTGCTGTGTGTATAAACTCTGTTGGGTCTCAGATGAAACATATAGGAGACAAAATTTTTTTAAAAACCTTGCTGTTTCGAATGTCATGTAAGGGCTACACAAATGTAAAAATTTTACTAGATTAGTCGTTTTTCGTTTTCAGGTAACCTTTTCCACGATGAAACGCAGACTTTGAAACCAAGTTGTTATTTTGATACCACAAATATTAAGAATATTAAGAAAGTACATCGGGATGGTCACTAAGAACTTCATTTCATATTGAATTTATATAAATTGTGTCAACTTTAGCCGTCCTGCTTTTACTGAGCCTGTATGGTCATGTGTTCCTTAATATTATGGTTATGATATGCGATATTTCTTCATTGATTTTACATTTATTCGATGTACTTCTCTTAAAACCTATATTCTAATAAGTTTGCTCGTTAATTTTTAATGGAGACCTATAATAGCCTTCTATTTTTTAAATTTGATTGCTTGCCAATTTCGATTAAATCGTCCTTCCTTAATGCATTCGGGGATTACCCAAGTTAGGTAACATTTTCGTTTCAAGACAATGTTAAATTCGATATTTTTGTATTAAAATAGAAATTAGATCAAATTTTAAATTGATTTCCAAAATACCACTATGTTTTTCAAACTTTTTCCGTGGACGTACGGATTTGGGCTATTGGGCTATTGGACCCGATATCTCTTATAAATTAAAACTATCAGAGTCGACCGCCTAGTATATCGCACCTTTATTGGCCGACGAATGTTTCTATTTTGTATGGTAAACTTCAAGATTGAAAGTAAGTATATTGGTCTTATAGTTGGTGTTTTACAAGATGCTTTGAATCAACTTGTAACGAATGTATGTTGTGCAGTCAATCTAACGTAGTTACACTCGATTACCAGGCCAAGGTACAATTTTAATATATATATATTTTTGTGTTTTTACGAACAGGTAATAAGAAAGTATCCTAATTATTTCTGTTCAAGCAAAAGGTGCCCCTATTAGAAAACCATGTATGTCATGGCAAATAAACAATTTTTTTTTTTAAATCGAGAGTTTTGTAGGAGTAAATTGTGTATGTTTAAAATTGTGCAACGAAATATACAGTTTAGCTAAAATTGGCATCGCAAAAATGCAAATTAAATAAAAGGCCATAACTGCGTTTCTTACAAAAATGACAAATAATTATAATATATACGTTTTATAATTCTAATTACATTTCGCTATCTCAAATAATAAAAGTTTGATAAATTCTTATTTGTCCTCGCGTCTATATAAACTGTAAGCATATGAATAATTTTTTTATGATTTTTTTTTATCATTTAATTACAGATCGTATATATGTATATATAATAACAAAAAACTAAATACAAAAACGTTAAATCAAATAAATTGTAAATAGCTAATTTCCTTGATCTATTATTGTGCCATCACTACTCGAATTTATAAAAACGATCAAAACCAAAGGTTAAAAAATGTTTGCGGCTTCGCGTCAATCGTATTCGCATACGGGTTTCAACTTGCTGATATCTTACCGCATAAAATATTTAATTTTATTAAAGTATATCGATCACCGGATATAAAGAACGTTATGGAGCAACGTTTTTACAACTTTAGACGTGCTTTGTTAAGAATTTTAATTCTGACGGTGGTGCTATCATTTATTTATTCAATTGGTCTGTTTGCGATAAATTTAAAAATAAAATTACTGCGTCAAGAAACTACTTTTTACAGGTTATAGGTTACATCGACACGTATCATATTCAAGATTTAAAATATCTAAAATTAACTGGACCAACAATGATTTTTTGACTAATTATTTAACGGATTTTTATTTTTAACCATTTGGTTGTTAGTATTGTTATAACGTATAACACCGACAATCTATTATCCTAAAGGCCTATTAAAAGGATATTTTTTATTGAGAGATTTGGGCAAATACTTGGTTTCAAAACTTTAAGCGCCCGCAATGAAAAACACTTTATAATCACTGAACTATGTCGAATGACAATAATTTCCACTTCACATTTAACATACGATATAGTTGCTACACTTGAAAGTTATTTAATATCCTTCATAATCATCCTACTGTAAATTGTATGCAAAAAAATACCTACATCGATATCAAGCTAATACTAGTTAAAACTGAGTTGATTGGACTTAGACGCTTATTTCAATGTAAATTCAACTTTAGAAAATCTGAGTAAATAATAAGTTTGTAAATTTCAAGGATATAAAAAAACTTGTTAAATAAAAAACTTATAAATAAATTTGGTTGTTTAGTTAGATTGTACTGAAAAATTAACCCAAAACACTTGTTTTTATGTTTAACCGACTAAACTCACTTTAAATTTGCACCACAAACTTTCAATATACTTTTTACTATACGTATATTATATAAACTTTTTATAATTATATAATTAGACAATCACAAATCACTATAAACTATAAAATTAAATATCACAAAAAAAATATTTTAACGAACAAAACGAAATTATTATGTAGCTTTAAATTTGTTTAGGTCCATTCTCGTTAATTTACAGCGCTAGACTGTTTTAATTTTTTCACGCTTTCAAGTTATAAACGCGACTAAAGGTAATACGAGTAACAAAAAAAACTACAGTAGTAATCTATAAGTAAGTTAGTATAAAAGTTGTGCACGAGCACAATATATCGAATTTTATACTTTCATTATGTATGTATGTTTTGAGTGTGCCGAAGCTTAATTCTACGAAATCTTAATATACATATGATTCGCATTTTATACTGAAGTCAATGTTATAGAGTTTTGAATGTATGAGGAAGGCGATATTTGAAGATGAAATAAAAACGTCTTTATACATTTAAATTGTGTTATGAAATGTATTACATGGATAGAGCGCGTTATGCGTTCACGGACAAGGACATTTGTTGTATATATAAATTAACAACGAAATACATATTTGCCAATTGTAGGTTATATTTATATATACAGTGTGACCAAAGCTTTGTTGGTTAATTCAAAATTATATTACGTATATAAATCCAATCACTAAATTCGATGTAGTTATCAAGATTCGTGCTCCCTACTTCGATTGTTAAAATCTGACAAATAATATATGGCTCCGAACGAGGCTAAACTACACTTTCCATGTTTTCTACAGTGACATTCGTCAGCAAACACAATATCTCCTTGGTCTATATAGAAACAATTTGGCTTTTTCTAGTTGTTGTCCATAACAATTTTAATAGCTGATTTAAAAATTAACCGATGGACCCAGATTGTTAATTTAGTATGGGCCAGCAATGGCCTATAAAGTAGTTTATTATTATTTTGACAGATAACGTTAATTTATTGTAAGCAAAACGAAGCTTAAAGACGCTTTAATTGTTCGCTACAATAATCGTTCGCGTTAAATTTCACTTTCCATTCACATTTCTAGATTCTAGAAAGTTGTATGCGTGTTTTCAAATGTCATACGCATAACTTTTATAACTTGCCACCTCTGTTACCATTGACAATAAATATCATCACCCCTCAATCCCTCATATACTACTTTAACTGTAAGTATTTTTTATAGATGACATAGCCTATATATAAAGCACGAGGTCCGAATACTGGTAGCCGAAAGAACAGAGTTTTAAACTTCTTCAAAAATGTCCATTATAGTTTTAAAGGCCGTTATCGTTTCAACAATCGGCCTCCATCGTATTTGATTTCCAGCTAGCTGATCATCATATTGTTCTAGATAACTACTAGGGGGTGTTTTACATAATCTGATCATGATATGTATTTTCGTCTACAGGCTTGCCAGGCTTACATTTTTGGTCACGAATCGTAAAATACCTAGGTATAGGTTTGAAGGTACGATGCAATCGATGACTATAGAAACTCATTTTACAATCTCTCAGGAATTTAGACCATTCACGATTTCAGTCGTCTAAAAATTAGAGTCATAATTAAATCGTGTGCGGTCCCAAATTAAATTATCCCCATTATCGATCGCTAGTATATGTTAGCAGGTATTTTGGCCAGCTTTACCATAGGAAACTCATTTTTGAAATTTAAAAGAGCCTTTTAATCTGGGCTCGAGAAGAAATGTAACACCGAGATTGCGAAGGTTATCCCTATTATATAAACCATCGAGTTGCTAGGAGACCAGTCTGACACTTTATTACGGTAGTTTTATATACCAGCTTAATACTTTGCAGATAATCATTTTTAAGACAGAAATTTGTAATTATAGTCATATATATATATATGAATATGATAAATCTGGAAACCTTTGTGAGCAGAGTTATTTGCTGGTTAACATATTAGCATGTTTATAAATCGTTCAACAGAATCTATTGTATGGGAAATGGTTTCGAAAAACGTCTTATCCCCATCGTATATAATATTTACACTATATCTGATTGTTATCATTGGGCTGATCATGCATACGCCACATAGTCATACGACTAAATCTGCAAACCTCTGTGAACAGATCTATTGGCTTGTTAACATATGATCATGTTTATAGTGAATACCGAGGAGCCTGTATTAAGTATCTTGCGATTTTTAAAATCAAAAAATATTGAAATTTATATTTCACTTTTTATTGTGTTTGTGAGATAAAACAATTAAAAAAAATTTCTAGATGTGATGATTTTTGGTTAACATTTGGACGCGGAGCAGAGGCTACATTTGAGATAGTCTATAATTGTAGTCTAGATTGTAGACTAATCTCATCTGTAGACTCTACGTCCTACGTGTGCTGGATGTAAATATATACGTATCCATTTTTGTTTTTGTCTTGGATTACTTGAAATTACTTGATAATACCTCTGTAAGTATTCAAACGTTCACAAACTAGCTTTTTTTAATTGTAATATACTTCATAACAAATAACATCTATATTGTCAACCTCCATCACTATCGT
This sequence comes from Tipula confusa, assembly GCA_963556175.1. Classification (NCBI taxonomy): domain Eukaryota; kingdom Metazoa; phylum Arthropoda; class Insecta; order Diptera; family Tipulidae; genus Tipula; species Tipula confusa. The sequence goes on from OY744476.1 coordinate 4,890,775, forward strand.
AAATTTAAGGATATCCAAAATGCTTGACATTCTTTACTAGTAAGTAATACAAATGTAAAAAAAAAAAAAATCTAAGTTTCAAACCAAAATAATCTACTAAAACTCACTGAAACTCGTAAAGTCTACATATTTTTACTGAGATTTTTTGCATCCAGCACATGTAGACTTGTAGTGTATACGTATTTTCGGTAGACTCTACCTGTGCTAGATGATTTGTTTTCGTGCTGAATAAAAGCATTTCATTGTGGTTAGTGAAGACACACACCATTATTTGAAAATACTTTTTCGAGATTTTTTTAACTAACACGTCTAGAATACATCTAGGGTCTGTTTTTTTTTGATATCGGAGAAATCGGAGAGATAAATTTACTGTCAAATTTTCAGATATGCGTTTTTTTTTAATATCCGAGAAAAAAATTATCTCTCTGTGTCGTTTTTTTTTACGCTCCGATAATTATCGGATACGATCTTTTTACTCTGAAAAAATGTACAGATTATTTTATATTTTTTAGTAAATTTTAAAATGGCGACTCCGATTAATGGTGAGCTATCAGGTGACAAATAAAACTTTAATTTAGGGAGTTTAAAGCTGAAATTCATAAAATAATTTATTATTTTTGGTACTAAAAAATTACACAAAAAATATTTTTTTCGATCTGATAGATAAAAATCGGAGAAAAGAATTATCAGATATATCCGATAAATAATCTCTCTGATCTCTCCGATTACTCCGACATCAAAAAAAAACACGGCCCTAGTAAGGCTCTTAAGGCCAGTGGAACTTAAAAATCAACGTCATACTCTATCTATACTTGAAAGCACGAATATTGGAATGTCTGACCTTACATTGCTTAGATAAATTTAGGAAACGTTGATAAACTTCCTCTTTAAATTTTCTTTTGGACAATACATATGTGCACAGTTTGTCAATTTAAAAGTTTATTTACTTCTTTATTATTTTATTACGACCTTTAGAATTTGATAATATCCAGTTTAATCCGGTACAAGACGAACAAGAGATATATAATTTTAAAACAAGAGATAAATATTTTTTGGCTGCTTTTATGTTAGTTTTTTTAAATTTATATATGATCTCTATAATATAGTTACAAAAGATCTATGTGATCTAAGCAACATGAGCGACGAACCCCATTTTTATAATTTTTAACGAAAACTCTGCATTTTTCATTGTTGACTATATAGTTATCAAGGAAGGGAAAATGCTATCATGTGTTTATCGTTATCACCAATCGAGTGGCGAAAACTATATTTTAAAACCCTTCCTCATTGGAACCCTGTACCTCCTTAATTGCTAATTGCTTGGTTGGATAATCCTTAACACTGTAGACATGCTAACTTGACAACATATCTGATCATTTATACAATACAAAATGTTTTGAATTTGAAGTCGGAAAAACCATCGTCCTAAGGAAGGTGAACCATACTTGAGTATAGTAAAATATTATAGATAAATATACATATTTGTCACCTTGGATAATTATTTATTTGTGGGTTTACTGTGAACTATTGCTGCAAGTTTTGTTTAACTATAAATAATTACTATTTAGAATTTTCAATGTTAGTTTATATAATATTCTACGAATTTTAGTCTTTAGATCATAATCGGTTAGACCGCATCAAAAAATAAAAATTAGTCGGATGACATATGTTTTTAATACATAATTGTTATATGATATATATGACCGGTAAGAAAGATTATTTATTAATTATCAAATAATACTTTAAAATGTTGGGCTTACCCATTTCATTTAAGTGTAAACTTGAAATTCAGAATTCCTAGCACGTTTTTTATATCAATGTTAAAGCCAAACATCATAAATGTCATTATGAATCAGGGTAACCTTTAAAATAGATTTAGAAAGTGTTTCGCAGAAATTTCGCTTTTGGTTGTACCTCAAATGGGCTTCTATTAACTGTAGGAGTCATGTTGTTTTTTAAATATAACGGCCAGATATTTTGTAAATAATTAATTGTCAACAGAATTGTTTGCATATTTTATATAAATAATAATAAATGAATTTTACAGGCTGATCCGTACCTTATCAACAAGCTGGTCCTATTGAGGTCAATTTTGAGCTAGGAAAGGATCCTGTTCTCTAATCCACACATGACATTGGGTCTGATTACATTGTGTTCTTCAAGCACTTGCAAGCTGTTAGTTAGGGCGTTAGTTGGACGTAATACAAGAACCTATTGATAGAGAATTAATTCTTTCCACTACTATTACAGTAATTATTACAGCAAGCAAGTGTCTGAGATTCCAGTCCTAAATAATTACAACTGTTTTGCGCTGTTTTTTAAATTATTTAAATCATTTACTAGAGACACCTAGAGAAACCAGACTTAAGCTTGTGTACTAAAAACAGATAGCAGTACTAAATGTGTCACATTCCCATTTTTCTATAGTTCTCTTTCAGTAGGTCCAACTTAACAAAATCAAATATTTTACACTGACATAATCGCAAATTTTATGAATTTAATAATAGTTTTGAAAATTTTATGACTAATGATATTAAACAATTGAAGTATAAATAAATAGTTAAAAGTAGTTATATTTAAAATTTACGAGTCTGTATAATATAAATATAAATAATGTTTCGAAAACTATGTTAAAATTATGTCAATTTTGTTGTGTTGTTCGTTCGATTTTTAAAAGTAACCAAACAAATCTAACTACTACATCAATTTTTTATGTATTTTATCATAAAATTTCTAATAATAATAATGTTCATTTAAATAAAAGTCCGATTAATCCCAATATGTATCTAAATTGCCGAAAAGGTTTTGAGATGGTGGCACGACAATGGGAGGATACGAAACTCGGCAAAAAATATCGAGCCAATCATAAAAAATATCCTGGCTGTCCATTCATCGTGATGAGCTATAATATCTTGGCTCAACTATATATAGAGTACCATCGAGACTTATATAGAGGAATACATAATGATTTTTTACAATGGGAGTACCGTTTGAAAAATATTATTCAGGAGCTGAGTAAAAACCGTCCTCACATATTATGCTTACAAGAGGTACAAGTTGAACACTATGCCGCTATTAAAAATGGATTACAACTAGAAAATATGAACTATAAGGCTATATATCACAAAAAGACGGGAGATAAATCTGATGGCTGTGCTATATTTTATGATAAGGAGATTTTTCAAATCCAGAGTCATCGTAATCTTAATTTGTACAGCAAAGAAGAACAGTTGCTCGGACGTGATAATATAGCAATTCTATTAAAACTATCATTAAAATCAAACCTTAATAAATCTTTTACATTGGTGAATACTCATCTTCTTTATAATCCAAAGAGAGACGATGTGCGGTTGGCACAATTGCAAACAATTCTTACAGCATTAAAAGATTTCACAACTTTGGAAAACAATCGTTCCACCTCTGTTATAATGGTAGGAGATTATAATTTTTCTCCCACCTCGAGTTTATATGAATTCATCACTAAAGGTTCGATATTATGGAATGGTAGCATAACAAACATGTGCCGAAATGAATTAAATGCTAAAAGTAAAAGTGAAACTGAGTCGAAGTCATCAAACTCAGCCAACAATTTTTTAAAAACAGCTGAACCGAATGATTCGCAATCGATAGCACATAGTTTTAAACTCGAATCATCTCTATCTCCAGAACAATTACGAAGACGGGCCACTACTTACCATCGTGAATGGATTGTAGTCGACCATATATTCTACAGTAACGATGCAAAATCAAATTTAAAACTTCTATCAACATATTTGCCACCCCAGATAAGGGAATGTTTTCCAATACCAAATGCCCAACTCGGTTCCGATCATCATTTTGTCGCAGCGAACTTTTTGCTTACGTGATCAAAACTTAATGTTAATTTTGGAATAAAAAATATATGTATTTTTGTTTAATTTTTTGAACTTTTTTAAACTCATTAGATATTTGAATCGGGCTCCTCGTTTGTTGGTGTCTCTGCAACCATAACTTCACGATTTTCGTACGCCCAAAACTTATGAAATTCAATCAAAATAGAAATCATCGTATCGCCCTGACCGCATTGTATTAAATCTTTTAATGTAATTTTAGATGGATCTTCCGGCTTAACCATATCAAATATTTCATCCTTAACATCTTCGAATATGACAGTTTCGGCTCGATGAGCTGTAATCTGTTCCTGAATACCCTTATAGAAATAATTCAAGGTGAATGCGGTAAGATAGCCTTTATGTTCAAAGTCGAGGATTTTAAATAGATAATGAAGGCTTTGTGGCTCTTGACGATTCTCTAGTGCAAGCACAAAATCTAAATATGTTTTATAATCCATTTCACCGTCGTACGTAAGGCATTCAGAAAATACACGGTCTAAAAATATCGAAGTCAACGTGCCAGATCCATACCCAGATAGTTCTTTTTTACTCAACATCCCATTATGATCTTTATCCAGGTTAAGATAGTGTCCATAAACGCTTAGTGCCGATTGGGCTGAAAACCAGTTTACTTCTTGAGCATCTTTTGGAAGATCTTCGTCTTTCAGCTCTAGCAAATCGTCTAAAAAGTTGCATGTTAAAATATCTCGTATTTTGATCTTTCCTGTTTTTAGGGGATCCAGAAAAAAGAAAAATTTCCGAACCGCTGTACATACGTAAAAACTATGGAACGAACGTTCCAGACCCTCAAGGTGTGGTAAAGTTGGTATAAGCTCCATGATGTAAGATTCCAAATCAGTTTCACGCAAGAAACCTTGTCCAGTGTAATCGTATAATGATAGGCCAATTCGTGTTTGCTGCAACCACACTCTTCTCATAGTATAATTAAATAAAGACATAATACTAACTCTACCAGGGTAACAACTGATGGCCAACAATCGAGCGAATACCGTAGTTGTTAAATAATGCTGGCATTTGGCTCCGGCCAATTCTACAACTTTTAAATAACTATCATAGGTAATGAACTGTTCTTCCCCCATATTAGGTAGACTATGATGCTTTTCAAGTAACTTCCACAATGCCTTTAATTCAATATTATTTAAAAGTTCTTTGCTTCGTTTCTGTAGAAAGAGCGCCCTGGCTTCTTCGCGTAGCTTTTGTGCCATACTTTCATGATTCCGTGGTAGAGTATAGTGAAATCGAGGTACTATTTGATACGTGGGATGATCTAGTTTATCTAGATCCACAAATAATTCCCAATTTTTTGGTATTTGTTCCAAATATTTTTGAAATAGTACATCCTCTAAATTATCATGGTCAACGGAATCGACAGTTTTGATATTTTTATGTTCGGCTGTAATGAATTAAAATTGTCAAAAAACGCAAACAATTTAATTTTTTTATGTAACAATTACATTTGTTTTTAAGTTTGTGTAGAATTGCTTCACGAAAATTCATTATATTCCAAGAAAAACATTAATAAAATATAATAAACATAGACGTATAATAGATTTAGACAAGAATCAAGCAAACGTCAAGTGAGGAAATTTTCAAGGGTAAAAGAGAAAGACTATAATAATACCAGGGCCGCAATTAGAAATTTACTATTTGATTATAATGAAGTTGGTTGCTAAATAAAAAATAAATTTAATAATTTTTTTTTGTGATGGTATGGCAATTAGATATTTTAGTAGATATATGTATTTTAATATTAAAAAATGTTTTAAGGTTTCTTTTTAGGACTATAGTTTACTTGAGTGTACTCATTTCCACACTTCCCAAGAGGAAGAGTACTTAGCGCATTTTTTTTAGTGTGGTATCCCCAGAAGGTCTAATCCACTTAGATTGAAACTAGAAAAATAGGGGAATTTGAGATTTTAGCCTACATGCCATGAAAATGGAGTAATGAGACAAATTTGTTCCTTTTTGATAGCTTTGCAGATTTTTCGTTGCAAAAGAAATTTAACCGAATATCGTATAATATTATTATCGTATAATATCGTATAATAATATTTTTCTATAATGGACTGAGATATAAATGTAAATGTTCTTGAGAATGGCTATATTGAAATTCTAAATTGTCGGTAAAAATATTTTCATCAAGAAGATTATGATGAACATTATAACATATCTTTTTAAAGAATTTTAAGCTTTCTAGTTCCGAGCAAACTATAACTCTAGTTCCGAGCAAACTATACTATAGCTACTTAAAGGTCCTGGTTGGTCAAGACTTAACATGTTTAACCACAGTTGTTTCGTTTTATTACATTTTGATAACCTAAAGAGAAAGAAATATTATTTACATTATAGCTACAAATTTACAAAAAAATGAACAGTAGTCATTTCCTTAGGCAAAAGCTCAATATATAAACGAAGTGCTAATGAGCTTCATGACCCTGTCCATTCAGGACATAAACACATCATGCATTTTATATGATTTTATATGACAAAACTCCGTATGTATTATATTTTGAAAATCATAAAATTAGTGGGTAATTTAACGGCGTTTTTCCGAACTAATTATACAATTCGGTCCTGGAATAGTACACTACATTCAAAAGAAGGGACTGTAAACAAAAAATGAAAGTGTACAGTATATTACGATTTTAGGGACCACAAAAATTACATTATTATTTATTAAAATTTTTAATATTTTTGAATTAAAACTTAATTTTGTCTTTCACTAATCACTAGATTATAATCACAACATACATTATATTTAATCTAATTTAGTAATTAACTGACTTATGAAACGAAATTCCTTCTACTTTATTGAGTTTAGAATTCCGACAATTTTTCACCAAACACTACATTTTTTCAAGTTTTTTTTTAATTTTGATACACGATAGTATAGAGTTTATGATTTTTTAACACAAAATTATTAATTTTAATAAGTTTTAATTAATTTTATCACTGTTTTTTCTAAAAAAAAGAACAAATCCAAGCCAAGTTTGTTTTGAATTGGCGAAAAAAAAAATTTTTTTTTTGTTTTTTTTTCAAATTGTTGAATAAGACATACAATTTTTTAGATATACGTCCCTCTCCAACCGATCACACGTGAAATAGAAGATTTACTATGGAAAAAATATTTGAAACCGGTCTATATCTCTTATACGTCTATGATAATAAATAATTCAATCGAAGAACTAAACGTCAAGTAAAATTAAAATAAACAAAACTAAACCAGTGGCGTAGCCAAAATTGTATATAATATTTGTACTAAAATTTGACATTTTACTGACAACAATGCAAATGTTATGCAGCGGGTGGTAATGAACTAAAAAAACGACGAAATTTAAAAAATCGCGCCAATTATTTTATTGGTTTTTTATTTGTTTTATTGTACATTAATTTCCTTATAGTGAAAAGTGATAATCCTAATAATGTTGGCTTGCATAGATGATTTTCTAATTTTGATGATGAAGTGCACTAAAGAAAACATTTGGTCGAAATAAACCTCGAATATTTCATTTTAATTACCGAAAACTTTTAAAACTTTATATTTATGTATGTTAGCCAAGGTTGTCTGTAAGCTAAATTAAGCAAAGAATTCTTATCAAACACCAAATATTGTTGAGCAACAAATTTAGAAATTTAGATAAAGGGTCCACATCGTAAATAGGGCTGTACTATTTATTAGTATGATCCCATCCTGAACACATCGTTTCTCTTTAAATAGTTGTTCCTATTCTAATTGAATCAATTGATCAATTTGTATTTGATATATCGTCAATTGATTTGATTAATTAGGCACTCTCGTCGAGTGTTCTGTTTACATAAATATTCAATTCACGTTATGGATCATAACATTATACTACAATATGAAAAGCTAACGACGCGTAAGAGTGTGAAAAAATTAGATTGTCTCGAAATTGTCCATTTATAAATTGAAATATGTAATGTTAAACAATTAAATTTTTCGTATAATTTTCGATTCAACCTAATATTAAACATAACTATGGACATACAAAATTGTCTAATAAATTCGCTGTATCTTATTCAGTAAATTTCTTCTACCCAATGCGGTTAAAAAACTATATACTCTTGAAATATGAACCACTAACAATAGTAAAATAAAAAACTTATATGGTTTTAATTTATTTTATTACAAACTTATAATTTACAAATTTTATCAGTTTGATATTGCATTAAGACGCGAACGATCAATGTTCAGTGCGTTATTTATAATGAGTAACGATTTAATAAATTCGAGTCAAAATTCGTTAAATAAAAAAATTTCAAATTTCATTTTTAAAATTGATAGTAGTAATTATAAAACTAGTAGTGAAAGTGATAAAGATGTGAAATTTATTCGGGACACCTGGAATAAGGATATTGAGTTTTTATTCTCGTGTATCGCGCTCTCGGTTGGCTTAGGAAATGTATGGCGTTTTCCGTTTACAGCCCTGGATAATGGTGGTGGGGCTTTCGTAATCCCCTATATTATTGTGCTAATCTTTGTGGGAAAGCCAGTTTATTACATGGAAATGATTATAGGACAATTCTCAAGTCGTGGAAGTATTAAAGTTTTTGACTTTTCACCAGCTTTAAGAGGTATGTAACCTATTATCATAAATACTATTACCATAAACTATTATCTCTACTGTTGTGTATAAGTTTATGTGATGGTTTATGGCTTCACATATGATTTATGGATTTTTGTTATCTCTTGTATATGCAAGAAATATATTAAACAGTGATCGGGCGGAACATAAAAGAAAAATCGAAACGTCTTATATACAAACGAAATGTCGTATTATCGTCAATTATTCAACTTTTCTTTTGTGCGGTTTTCCTTTAAGTTCGTTCACATTGCAAACATATAGGAAAACGGTATACAATTACAAAATTTTCTGTTTGCTCGTCTTCACATCTAGGTATTGGATACGGACAGGTAATGGGCACCGGAATTGTTTGTACGTATTATGCTTCGTTAATGGCTTTGACGGTACGCTATATATTTTATTCGATGAGTAGTACATTACCTTGGTCGGAGTGTAATCCTGGCTGGAGTGAACCGTGTGTCGATTCAAAAAGTTCTTCTAAAATGTACAGTCATAATAGGACTAGTTCATCAGCTGAGTTATTCTTCTTGTAAGTATTTTATAGATGCAAATGTATATGAAACGTAAATTTTCTTGTATTTTTTCAGAAAAGAAGTACTTCGTGAAAAAGATACAATCCATGATGGCATTGGAGTACCTAACTGGGAGCTAGTTGGCTGTCTAGCATTTTCTTGGGCTATCGTAGCCTTAGTTTTAATACGTGGTGTCAAAAGTTCGGGGAAAGCTTCCTATTTTCTGGCGATATTCCCATATGTCGTAATGGTAGTTCTTTTAATAAGAGCTGTTACTTTACCCGGCGCATTTGACGGCATAATTTATTTCATTAAACCACAATGGAATCAGCTATTAAACCCAAAAGTGTGGTACGCAGCCATAACTCAAGTATTTTTTTCTCTTGCGATATGTTTCGGCAATATCATAATGTATTCGTCATACAATCGTTTTTCGCATAATATTTATAGAGATGTTACCATAGTTACCACATTAGATACATTAACATCATTGCTAGCGGGCTGCATTGTATTCGGAATACTAGGCCATTTGGCGTATGAGACAGGCACCACCGACATTCAGCATGTTGTAAAGGGTGGCACGAGCTTGGCGTTTATAACTTATCCAGATGCTATTGCAAAATTTCAATATGTTCCTCAAGTATTTAGTGTACTATTTTTTACAATGCTATTTGTTTTGGGTATCGGAAGTAACATTGGCATGACTAATGTCATAATAACAGTGTTGCGGGATCAATTTCCTCGCATAAAACCTGGAATAACCGCTGTGATTATATCAACCATCGGATTTTGTTTTGGTTGTATTTACGTTACGCCAGGTGGACAATACTTATTAAATTTACTAGACTTTTTTGGCGCCTCATTTGTGGCGCTTGTATTAGCTGTTGCTCAACTAATTGGATTTGGATGGATTTATGGAGTAAATCGATTTTGTAAGGACGTAGAATTTATGTTAGGGATAAAAACTGGAATATATTGGCGTATATGCTGGGGCATCGTGACACCATTTTTAATGATAGTTATATTGGTTTACACTATTATTGATATGAAACCATTGCAGTACCGTGACTATATATATCCGAACATTGCTTATGGTAATTTAATATCGTTTTAATGTTAATGTCTTTTTTTAATGTCTAACCTTTAACCAGTGTTTGGATGGTGTTTGTTCACAATCGGAGTTTTGCAATTACCAATTTGGGCTGCATATGCAATATGGAAAAATCCACAAAGCGACTTTAAAAAAAGGATAATTGGTAGTTTTCGACCGAAGGAGAATTGGGGGCCGGTAGATGCAACACACAATGAAAAATATCAAGAATTCCGATTCGAGCAAACTCAACTCGAAGCACCTTTTAAACGAACTATATTTGATAAAATTAAGATTAATATATTTGATTTATAATAATAAAATTACCATTTTTCTGGCTAAAATTACAAAACTTGTCCATACTGTTGTAGCATCAATTAGTTTATTACTTATTAATCTTCAAAATAATAAACCGCCGATAGAACGGTTTAAAAATATATACCTACTTACATTTTTGGATCTAGATAACATATCGTCGTTGATAGCCGTAAGACCATGAAGATGCAGATGCATTTGTGTAGCTAAAACCTACTTGCAGTTGTGCTACCTTAATTTAGGAAGCGGCAGCATTTGAGGAAGCGGCAGCATTTACATTTTTTTAAAATTAAAACAACTACACTACTTTAATCCGTATTAAAACATTGGTGATTTCTACAAAAATATTGTGTTTTTATTTTTCGTCCTTATCATAAAAAAACTTAAAAATATCATAAATTTTAAAATAATACTATATACATAATACACATACTTATACAAATAAATTAGCCTTCTAAATATAATACAAAAAATGCCGACCCAGCTGCACAAAATCCTGTAAACGATGCTACATAAATAGGTGCAGTGGCTGTCCCCAGGAGTTCAATTAAATTACCAACTGTCAACGATGTAATAATTTGTGCGACAAAGATCATACTGCCTACGATTGCAATATCTGTACCTAATCCACGTGTCTGTGTCGATTGGACACTTTCACCCTTTACGGCTTTGAATGAATTTTTCGAATGATATTTCGAAATTAAAATAAACGGAATTGTAAAAATGACCGCATATATAATACCGGCAAATGTACTTAGTATTAATACTAGAGGTTTGGTTGGGAATAATCCTAAGAATAGCATACCAAATGAGAATAGGATAATACTTCCAATGTAGACGTATTTTATTTTGAATTTTTTGATAAGCCTCTCAATTACCCATGAGTATCCAGAACAGGAAATTGCATAAATCGATAGTCCAACGCATCCAAAACGAACACCCTCTTCGAACAAATGATAACTATCCGTGTCGGTTTTGGCCTAATTTTAAAAATTTTTCTAGTTAGTTATGTTTAAAGTAGATATAAAAATTTAGTTAACTTACTTTTGGATTGCCTTCAAATACGACTTCACCGACAAACGTTGTGAAATAAAGACAGTAACATAAATGTGCCATCCAACAGAAGAAATTCGTTAAGCATAAGATGCGGATTGATTTTGGCATGAATACTATACTCTTTAGGTATTCAGTTAAGGTGGTGGTTTCTTCTTCTTCTTGAGTTTGTATCATCATTTTTTCGGGATCTTTCGTCATATTGTTATTATTTAGCGATTTGACGTCGAGTTCTTTTTTGACTGTCACTTGTGTTACTGGTCGCAAAAGTTCATCTTTTTCTAATAATGGTAATGGTATTTCACGGAAGCTTGTCACCGTAAATGCAAAACTTAAACAAAATAGTACCGTGACAATTGCAAATACTGTTTGAGTGTTACCGCCAAAAAAATCACCAATACCAACTCCATCCCAATTAATGGCTCCAAGTCCATAACCAAGACAACCGCCTAATCCAGCCATTACTGAAAACGTACTTAAACATTTTGCATGATCGTTTGGTACACTAACGTCTAGTAAATATGCACGTGATGGCGTTTGACATGTATCTGCATCCAAATCTAACAGGATTACTCCAATAATCGTAAAAACCGCCGCCCATATACGTATATCATCTTCCGAAGTTGAAGATTTAAATAACAGTTCGTCATCTGATAAATCGGTAATGTTTAAGCTCATTGCTATGTCACCGATATTCTTCGCTACCACGTCCACTTCGTCACCAAACCATTCCCCAATTGTTGTTCCCCATGGTACCAAAAAGAGTCCGATCAGAATGCCAACTGAAAGTAACATTATAAATGGCCTACGGCGTCCAAGTTCGACGCGACATCTATCACTGACTGAGCCGAGAATTGGTGCGAGAAAGAATCCAATCAGTGGAGAGAGACCCCATACTAGTGACATTTCCTTAGAAAAAAAAGAGAATAAATTAGTTTTATTTTTGTATTTAGCCCCATCAACCGTAACTTGTAAATATTTGTCGGTTGATGGCGTGTCGATCATTACAGATATAATTATTGTTATCATATTACTGAATGTTTATTTTTTTGTATATGTATTCAGTTCAGTGATAATATTTATACTTACTTCATGCGGTATTCCAATTTCCAATAATATTGGCGACACGAAAGCAGTTTCAGCAGCATAAGCCACTTCAATCCCAAATATAATGAAAGACAATCTTATCATTTCAAATCGTGTCTTCTTTCTACACGTTATGAAAAAAAAAATTATGATTAATCAAAATTCAAAGTGAATGTAGGTAAAAAAAATTTAACTTACCGAAATACATGCGAATAATCCACTTGTTGTTTTCGGGCATACTCTTCACGTCGTCTCTGTATATCCAAACGTAATGCTTCATGTTCACCATTTTGCTGTATCAGTCGTCCACCGGCCATAATTTTTAATATTAGTTTTATAACTCTATAAACACAAAATTTTAAAATTCGTATTAACATTTCGATTATTTTTTATAATTATAATAAATAATAAATAAAACTACGTTTGTTTATAATAATTCGTAAAACATTTTTAAGTTTTTTCCCGCACTCAAACGTAATTAGTGAATCTTAATTTTAAATTTTTTTTTAATTAAAATTTAATGTTTAAATTAAATATAATTATTTTTAAATTTAGTGCATTAAACATGTTCGTTCCAGTGAATTTAAGTATGTTACAAAAAACCAATGTATCTAGCATTATCTGGCAATTGGTATTTTAGAGAGTATCTGGGAGACATGAACGGTTTCGCGATAAGTCATCATTGCGCACTGTACATTTTACGGCCTAATTCCAAATACTGTATAATTATTATATGTTGATAAAAAAAAGTGGCTACGTCAAATTTCGTAATGACCAAATAAATCATTGTATATCGCAGACATACAAATTTTAAAACAGTATATATACTGTAATATAAGTGTTATCAGCTAATTTTATTACCGGTATATAGGTAATTGCCATTTTTGTCATTTGTAAAATGGTCTACTCCTAAATCTAATCGAGCGACAGTAACAATTAACATATTATTGTGCTTCCGACATTCGATAAAGAAATTCCAAAATCTAAAGATATGTATATGTAGGGTTTTACTGTACCCTACTGATAAAATAAATTGATTGTACAATTTGATACTTTTACTATCTTTTAGGGAAAAAATTTATAAAACACCTGACTTTTTTTTCCTTTGGAAAATCAGTGAAGTTTTATACATATAGTATATTTTATCCAATTAATCTAATTTATCTAATTCCTTTTCATTGAATTAACAAAACAAAAAATATATATTCTTATCGATAAGCATTTAAAAATGTATGCATATATGTATATATTATAATTACCAAAAACAGTTGAACCACAGTATTTTTTTTTTCAATTATATTTTAAACACTCTATGTATGAAGTTAAAATTAATTTGGGGATTAATAAATAAACAGGCTATTATTAGGTGGCTATTTATAAAATGCGGAAATCGCGAACGTGAAATATAAATTAATTTCAATTCTTAAGTATGTAGATTTCATTTATGTGAATTATAGTGCCGATTCTGATCGACCACAGCACATAGTAATTTTTAATTTATTTTATATTATTGAATCAAGATAAACATTGAGAACACAGATTTCATTTCTTATTATATGCATACACGAGTCTCTAGTGTAGACATGTACGAGTATATATATTTATATATTAAGTATATAAATAGAATGAAAATATATAATATATAATGATGTACATATATATATAGAGAGCAGTTATGTTTGTAAAAATTATATACTAACTTATAATTTATTCGTTCACTGTACACTAAATTTCAAAGTTTTTATTACACTCGATAAGATATTGGTATAAATTTCGCCGTAATGTTGGCGTAAAACTACACGTTATATATGATGCTCATTACTTATTTTCTACGATCACTAATCACACCCAATTGCTATACGTTTAGCTATTATATTACACATGAGTAGATCACGAAGATCATCTGACTTTTGTCAATTCAAAATTGATTGTAACTGAACGAAAATAAAAAAAATAAAAATGTATTTTCTTAATTGATACGATTGTTGTCGGCCTGTGCCTATTTTTTTCCATAAATACAAATAATAGAATATCTCCCTTCAATAACTAATACTAAACATATACTAACATATTTGTGTGTTGTCTACGAAGATAATGAATTTAAGCGATAGTATTAATCAAAGAATAGAGACAGCAGTGCTGGGACTAATATTATATTCGATACTAAACTTCATGAACAATTTTTTGATGAGGAATACCGATTTATTGTTTTATGTCCCTCTATCGTTTATTAATTTTTATTTTTATGTTTGATTTACAGTATTATATGCCGCCCCTGACATCTTGGCTACCAATCAAAATAAAACATGAATCGGTTAATATTTAGGCAATCGGAATATTTACGAGCTGTAACTTTTTAATATTTAACTGATGTCTTTCGAGAGCCAAATGTTACAAAAAAATTTTCTAAAATTATGAAAAAAAAAATTTCCACGTGGTATTTGAATGTAAAATATAAAAAAAAAAAATTTATTACTTATTATATTGTTCACAGGAATTAATTTAGTGTGACTAACTGCGTCTCCTCGTTTAATCTGATTTGCTCTAAGTGATACGATTTAACGATTGTAATTTGGTTTATTGTAATTACCCAAGTGTTGATTGGACGTTGGAATTATATGATATCGGCATTCAACGATTCGTGTTTACGTTATGTTAAGTCATTGACTTTTATTCAAACAATATATGTAGTTCAGTATATAGACAATACACAAAATCAATGCGTGGAATCTCATAATCTTAATTATATACTTAATTGATATAACTACGCGTAATCGTCTTACAACAATAAAACGAAAAATATAATCAATCAGTGTCTCAAAATTAAATTGCAATTATTACTGATTTATAGCCATAATTATAAAACTCATCGTAATCGCGCAAGATAATGATAGTCAAGTGGCTCATTTTAGAACAATGATTCGAATTTAAATACACCGCCACTCTATCCATATATGCATATAAAGTAAAGTAATCTAAATCATTTAACACGAGTATGATGGAAAATTTTCACAAGTGTTTCCTTGTAGACATTTAAAAAAAAATCAATAATTCGGTCATTTATATTGTCTCGTATGAATTGTTAAATAGATAATTCTATAGAGTCAAACATGTGACGCACTTTCCCCTCGTATTTTCCCTGGTTATCGGTCAACAAAATAACTTTATAACTGTAAAGTACATTTTTATCCTGTTATATGTAATACATATGTCATTAAATTTTATTTTTTGGCACATGTTTGGGATTTTCCTAACTCAGGCTCACCGATTTTAAATTTCGAGTTTTTGTTGTGTTTCCTATACAGGACTAATGACAATTAACAAAAACGTTAATTGTGGATGAAACAATGGCAACAATGTAGACGCAAAGGCGACGAAACCTATTATATTTCAGACATAAAGTGCCAATTAAGGTAAACAAAAATTGGCAATATATTTTACGAAGAAACGCCAGAAAAACATGAAACTGTTTCGAACAAAGTTCAGAATCGGAGATAATTTTTGGCCCACTACACTAGATGTGATTCAAAATTTTTGGTAAAATGGTTGTTTATATTGTTATTCTTGTCCAACAAAAGAAAATTTTAATAAGCTAATCTCTTTTGATTTAGAATGTTAACTTTTTTTGATCATGTAAATCATTCTTTAGCTCTTTGGTCTAGACTATATTGTTATTGTACAATATATACGAGTAGAAATGAATAAAAACAAATCAATTAAAATCAAAAGATGATGTTGATATTGACTGCGAATGAAATAACTTCCAAGAAAATATCGCACTAAATCAAATTTCGTAAAAGGTCAATTGCATTAACTGTAAATATTAAATAATATGTGACGCAACGATATGTGACGAAATTACAGTCTACTAAACGGAATTACGCATTCTAAAATTCCACATGCACTTGACTAATTTTTTACAAGAATTTGAATAAATTTTTGGACGCAACAGGAAAGTGACGGCTCGATGTAACGTAACATAACCTATATTTCCGCTCCTATTGACATGTAAATTATCAAATAGTAAGTAAGATATGTAAACCAATGTGAAACTTAAGTCCTAAAGTGAACTATCCCGCACTATTTATGGTTTTTATATGCGCTGGGTATTACTTTTGAAACCATACATAAATTTAGAGAAATTTTGTGCATAGAGACTTAGATCATATTACAAATGGAGGCTTAACGTTCGATGAATGAACATCAATTAAAGAACTTCAGTTGCGCGAATCCAAAACATGAGTGGAGACAATTGGGTAAAAACGTTAATAATAATTTGCAAGATTTAGGGCAATAACGACAGATAGTGTTGCAATTATGTTGAAGTTGTAGGATCTATTTTATTCTACACATTTATTTTACCATCGAGTTGTAAAGATGTTTTGACGATCACTTACCGAAAACGAAAATATCTTTGAATTGTAGAACCGGAAGGAATAAATTATGTATATAAGCTATGCTAAAGCTTTTCTTTGAATGCAAATCTTAAGAACGTTTAATAAGCTTAAATTTTCATGTGACCTTCAGCATAAGTAACAACACGTTAAACTGGCCGGTAAAAACAATCGGTAGTCACTCAAGCAACCTTCATATTTCGGCACATTTTGTATAGAGCTTACTAATTCATGCTAATGTAAGCTAAGGAAACAAAATTTTCTGCCAAACCGGCTAAAACCGTTTAAAATCGAGCACATCAATTGCGGCGAGGTACTGCGATTCCTTAAAAAGGATTTCATCACTTCAGATGAATATTTGGCTCAAACTTTTTTTGTTTGGAAATGACCAATCAATTTTTTTGTTTATAATTCAAATAACATTTTAATCGGCCGATTTACTTTAAAAAATTATCGCAATTTGCTGATATAATATATCACAATATAAATGTATGTGTGTGTATTATGCTAACGTACTTTAGGTTCCCAGACGTGGGTTAAAGTACGCATATTCAACATACTTCTGCGTTATCTATATAACTGAGCAAATAATTCTAAGTTCGACCTCATGGATTTATATACTGTTAGTTTTACATATAGATTACAATTACTGTTATCTTTTCAAGTTAATCACAACATTTATGACGTTAAATATGTTGTTTGATAATTAACAATCAATTGATATATTCGCATGTCCATTATTTACATACTTTCTATAATTATAATTCAAGTAAATTGACATTTTGTCGGCCTTGACATAGGATGACATATGACAATAATAATAAAAATAATAATAGTAATTAGATAAGTGGTAAAAATTTAACACTGCATACCTCAATACAATTGCAAATCCAATGGTGCATGTGACAATTATTAATAAATCAAATGTCATAGACAACACATGCTCTAAATGCACAAATTATTAAACAATTTTAGAATTTGATTCATTTGCAAAATTGCCATTCGACAATAAAGTCGGTGGTGCCTCGAATATTTCAAATGTATCGAGCGTAAATAAACAAGTAAATAATGTAGCATTTATCTTAATCTTATTCTCATTATCTTAAAGAAACGTGATGGTTGTTATTTAATGATAAATATTTGAGTTTTCCGTTTCATGACATTGTCTATATTTAGAATATAAATAATAAAATATTTATAACGTAAATTACATTTTGATATTGTCATTGGAAAATTCTTACTATGATGATTAAGAAAAATATGAAAATACAATGGAAAATTTTTACAAAATGAAATACTATATGCGCGAGCGGTTAACCGTTCTCAATTGATTGACTAAATTGAATGCGTAACCACAAACGCAAATGGAGTAAAATATTAATGACGTTTACCAATGTTCGACACGCGCGCCAAATTTTTTATATATACGTAAGCAAGGTACTCGTACGTATAATGAAATCAACCACCAAAATCGTATTTACTTTGTTTTATTCGTTATTAGCTTTTAAAACTTGATTGTTGTTGTTGTGCTACTATCAATAAATCTTGAATTTTTTTTTGATTATATACGGAAACGAATTGACGTAAGATAAATATTAAAAAGCGTGAATCTTGTCTTGACGTCTTTCACGTTTCACATTATGGGATGTTGGTTAAAGGAACAACATTTTATTGTAAACACTATATATAATATTATTCTATACTTAATTTTGTTATCTCTTTAAAATCGTGAATGTCTTTCACAGGTGCGATTTTTTCACTAATACAACAAATTAAAAACTACTTACCAATTGAAAGAATTCTTCAAAAGCTGCGGAATCTAAATGATTGGTTTAATTCGTCGATATTTATAACTACTTTGTACCTTGCTATTTGTATAGCTTCGATTACTTAAACTATTTGCACATAAATTACTATTACTATTATTAATTAATAAATTTGAATTATTTTGTATTGTAAACAACTTTTGCATAACTATATTCCTTTACGAATTATAGCAATATATAGAAAGAAATTCAAACGAAATAAATTATTCGCGGACCACCACAAAAGTTAAGTTAATAATTAAACAACTGTTCGCGGTTATTAAGTATCAAGCACTACTGTTAAATTTAATAATTTACAAAAAATCTATTATCAATCGCAGGTGAATGATAAACAATAAAATGAATCAAACTCTATAAAACTGATTGTCTTTATATAGAATTTTTTTTTTAACCGAAGTGTGATGTCTGATATGATTTTATATTCGCATTTGGTGTTTATTGTTGTTGGTTATATAAACTTTGATTTATTTTAAAGTACTACTTTGTATATTGATATGTTAAGATTACGAATTGTTCTCTATATATATATACATATATTAAGATAATAATGGTAATTATAGCCAATATAGGCCTAATCAAATCAATATTGACGGTGTAAAACATTATTTAATGAAACCATGGTGGGGTGGTGTTTTTTTTTAATTTAAAAGAGATTTTGTTCTAGTAGTTTCGGAAAATTTCTTCGCACGTCATATTACTTAGAAATGTAAGATTAAAATTAAATATCAACGAAAATGACGTAGATGGCCATGAAATAGAAATTAAAATTGATCACGAGTCAATAATGCGTTTTGCCACGGTGGTTATACTTTCAACAACACTAAAAATAGATTCCGCCTTAATATTACTGTCACTCAGGTTGAGCGTGTATATCATCTTGCAACGTTGTCATTGTACTAACTATTTTTATTATGTTTGGCCAGGATTAACTGATTTTGGCATTAAATACAGTTTTACGGAATACGCTTTATTTGATATTCACAAAATTCGAGAAAAATCAGTTAACAAGTAAAATTAAGTTACCAGATTCAAGTAAATTATTTTCATAGTCTTCAATGTCTCGACAAAATGAAACTTTTTTAAAGTATACCTCAAATTCAGTTGCTACGCACTAATAGAAGGCGACCAACGTCATATACTTAAACATTTTTACGAAAATCCAGGATTGCAAATTTACAGAATTTTCAACATATCTGCGTGTGTACTTATGATAACACTAAGAATTGAACAGTCTACTTTCAAAATGTAAACAGAATCTTTTCAAAAGCGGCACAGGTTTCTGAAACTCGACTCCCAACAATTAGATTAACATCAGCTCTGAATTCTTTCTATCGCAATAAGTCATGTATATATATAGGTATGATGACCCAACTCTAAATAGAAAAAAAAATCGAAGAATGGTGTTCGCGGTTCATACCAATTGAGTGGATAAGTCTAACCATTTTATCCATCTTAAAGTTCTTAAAGTAACAATCAACAAATCATACCAGACTCACCATTATTATCTTATATTGAATGATACGATTGTAGAAATCAACAACTTTATCCAATCCAACTGATACTATTTTAACAACAGTACATTTTTTTTAAATTTTTCATTAATTAGTTGAACTACTTAGAATTTGATCTAAACTAATGCCCACTATTGATCCAATATTAGGACCATAAAAATTCTTTCGTTTTCCAATCGAAAATTTCATACTTGAACCTCAGTTAAACGAAGTTTAACGAAGCTTTGGATACATTTGTTGAGATGGCTTTAGACATATTGAAAAATATAACCTATAATTTCGAGTTTCGATGGGGTTATCAGAATTAAAACCAATAAAGTTTTCGCCAAATTTCCAAAATACGAAATTAATCCGTAAATTATAGAAGTTTGAATAAGCAAAACTGTCTTTCAATATTATTATTGCTGTTTTTACAGCTCGAGCAGAATAATTTAAAGAGTTATGTGCTTTCGTAGAATACGACTACAAGCCAATATTCTTTTAAACCAGTAAGTAGTTCTCTTAATTCAGTTAAGTTACTTAACACCTCTGAATCATAAAATCGACATCCTCGATAAAAATGACAGTGGCAACTTGTTAAATTTTTCGTATTTTTTTGCGACCCCTATTTATAGGTAGTAAATCTATTTAACACAGTATATAACCTCAAACTTGTTAACATTTTGTCATTTGACACGTTAGATGTTTTATTTTAAATAAATTTTAAAATTATAATGATTGTGATAAATGGAGTTAATGCAACGACGCAGACGAAATGCTCGGATTTAAAGGAAGATATGATCGTATCCTTTTGATTGTGATGAAAACAGATTTTTTGTGCAATGTCGCTTTACAAAAAGTTCCGATTTAACATTATAGATGCATTTTCAATATATTCATTTAAAAAAACCGACCATTTGTCCACTAACAAATTAGAAATGTCCAAATAAATATAAAATGTATGGAACATTTTTCCATACATTTTATATTTATTTGGACATTTCTAATTTGTTAGTGGACAAATTGTTTACCACAATTTGAGGCAGTCTGCCATTATAGTAAGATTTTTGGTGAAGTCATGTATGGGCTTTAATTTTTAAAACAAAACAATTTAAAAAATTTAAATTCTAAAATAAACCTGGGATTTTACAACACATACGGCTTCCCAAATGTAATTGGCCCAATAGATAGGACACATGCAGCTTCCGCAAAAACCATCTGTTTGGGATGCATATTATGAATTCCTCTTTGTAGTATTTTAAGTAACAAAATAACATTAGATCATTTCCTGAAAATCTGGGACTTTTTTTAATTTCCATTTCTTTAATTTTGGCTGATATTTAATTTACTATTTATTGTATATCAAAAACAATTATTGAATAATCAAAAATTATGTGACAGATGACATAAATGGCAATAGAAAATCGTATTCAGCAAAATGCTAAATTACAAATTTGCGATCATTATCAAGGATGTCGATTTATAATCGCAATTTCAGCTGTCGCAAATCCGCCATTTTGGTAAGCACGCAAATTATTTACTAGCAATCGAATGTAGGATATGCTCCGTAAATTGGGGTCGCAAAAATGTAAGAAAAATTTAACGAGTTGCTACTGTCAATTTTATCCAAGATACTTATTTTGTTATTCAGCAGTATTATCATACTTAACACTCGATCGAGGATATGCCCCATAGTCCTGTCCCTATGGAAATAGACGGTTGAAAACGCGAAACACTATCGCAATATGTAAATATATTGCGTTGGAATATATATATGCATTGGCAAGAACCACATCTCTAGCAGAGTAAACTTTCATGGAAGGTGTAATTTTAATTCGTCAGTTAGTGGTCAAGCGTAATGTTTTATCATAATTGAGATATTTATATGCAAGTTTATATAACATAACTGTAACTCAGTCGTATTATGGTAATGATAACAAAATATCGAGGATTTAGCAATTAGCATTTGATACAGGTATACATCTTTGATATTCTTTAAATTCACATAATTAGAACTCATCTTTCGTAAACGAGAAACATTCCAGGAAATGTTTTATAACGACAGTCAATAATCGTAAATTATTATTTTTCAGAAATAATCGAGATTTAACCCTTGTACCAAAAAAACGTGGCGATTTTATTTAGCGAAAATTTAGGAGTTACCAAATTTGAACTAATTAAAAATAATTTTTTTCTTTTGATTTTTAGATTAATTTAATCTTGCCGATTCTTGTAAGTCCTGTGGAAATTTTCTCTAATCTCGTGTCCCACTTTTCTTTTAACGTTAAAATTTACAATGATGACCCTCACAAAATTTTCCGAGAAGTGACGATTTGTCCATGCGATTTGTTTAAAAAAAAATCCAATTCGTAATTGATATGCGCATTATCAGTGCAATCGCAAAAATATTTCAAAATTTTTATAAAAAATTTGCCTTGAAATTTTCGGTTAACCTTGCCAATTTCCCACCAGTAATATGTTTGTTTATTTTTTGTCATATTATCTTTGAATAAAATCGGTCTCGTGAGATTTATAAGCTATCGAGTTAAAACCGAATACCACAATCAACTGAATGTTGATAACTAAACTGGTTTCGAATTCATATATGTGAAGATTGCAGATGATTTAAAATATTTTAATTCCCGAATAGACTTGAATACCATATAGTTACTCATTTGTCGTTTGATTTAAGCCGAAGCTTGAACTAAAAACGTATAAGTGGTATGTATATCCATATCAAATTTTTGCGGCTCGTGTCGTTATTATTATTAAATTATTATCACAATTAAAACGATTACATGTTAGTGACATACTTGTCAGTGGTTGTTAAAATATATACGTATATAGTCGCAAAAAAAAACAAATAAATTCTTGGTAATTATTAATTAATCGGTTAAATTTATCTAAAGCACCTGAACAGTATCTGCTCATTTGAAGAGTTTCTTGTACTGTCGTGAACAGTTTATATGTCATTAAATGTGATTTGTATAACAATGAATGTCTTTCGTTGATTTATAAGTGGGCTGGCTATAAACGAATATGTAATACAATTAAACACCAGACATGGCATAAACTCTAAGTAATCTGGCATGCATTTGTATGTGTATATCTACATCGACCGTAAAAATATGGAAGTCATTATACAGTTGATCAAAACGTGCAGTTACTAATTTTCAATTATTAATTTTGGCTTGAATATGACACATGTATAAGTTACGATTTGGATCATGTCTGTTAGGTAATTGCGTAAGTGTTACCCAAAATCTAATCATTGGTTTATAATTCGGTGGGTTTTTTTGCTGAGATTTTAATCAACGTCAGTTTATGAAAGGTCTAGACTTGAACTTATGCGCATTATGTCATATGCATATCTATATCGGTTTGTAATTTATTTTTCCTAGATAGTTTCATTTGTTTTTCAGTCTGTTCCCTAAACACGAATATCAAACGATATCGTTTAAAATTAATGGTGGATATTTTGTTTGTGTTTAACATCGTTTGACGTAAATATAACTCTTTTACTATAGCTAAAATTAAAAGAGTAACTATTTACGTTGAGTTTTGTGACCGCATGAAAAGATATTCAATGCTTAGTATATATGGATATGATTTGAAGCTTATATCTGATCATTTTTAGTGGTTTTTACTTCGGCTATATCTCGATTATGATAAAAGGAGGCTGTACCTGGATTTGTATATGGTTTATTTAAGAGGACCATTTTTATTTGATTACCCCTTTTTGTTTATTTTATCTTGCCTCCTGCTGATTTAATTTTAAACTGGATATTGCTTTTCAGCTAATTCAGGATTAACACCTATTTGGGTTGTTAATGTTCGTAGAGAGGCTTTTGTCATAAAATTAAAAATTTGGTTCTACTTCTGCTGGTTTGACATAAAAATAATTATATAAAATTGATTTTCGTCTTCTTGCGTCTCTAAGATGGTAAATTTATTGTTGTGGTCATGCTTTTTCGAAGCTAAAATGTCCTCTTTTAAATGTTTGGTTGGTTTTATTTGTTATTCATATAATTTATTTGCCACCTTTGGACAGACTGATCAATCTCCATTGTTACTGATGGGTGGTAATTGATTAATTAAATGTTAACCCTCTATAGCTAAGTTTTTGTGCAGTTCTCTGATGAAGACGCATTTAAATTCCATTTCTGGAGGTTAATACTCTATAGTAATGTATTATTTACTGTTTCGTCATTTTTGTTTGCGTAAGAGTACTCAATTAGTGTTCCACCGACCAGTCCAAAGGTCCTTGTTATCATACTCTATAAGTAATCCATCGAATGGAACACGAACCTAATGTATGTATTAAACCTAGCTGATTATTTTTATCATTGAAGTATTATGATTTTTTTTTCAATAATGTAAATCGACCTTAAATCGGGCTTATCGTGCCCTAGAAATTTAAATAGTGCAACTATGAGTATCTACTTAGTTTCGAACAATGTCTGAGATCAATTATATATATATATATATATATATATATATATATATATATATATATATATATATATATATATATATATATATATTTATATATATATATAAATATATTTATATATATATATAAATATATTTATATATATTGTGAAACTCTATTATAAATATGAAGTTCTGTTAATATTGTACATTAATTTTCCCTTTAAAATAAGTACAATGCAAGTGAAAAAATATCCGAAGTATCAAAAACCCATCAACTCAACAGTAAAAAAGTTAATTTTGAAAACCACCAGCGATTGCTTCCCGATTGTCAACTATGTATTTTTAATACTTGGTATTACCTAGCGAGTTTGTGACGTCATTTATTAATTCATAAAACTCTGCTTGAAATCATATACGGCTCGAGATGTTTCGAAACATTTATAAGTATAATAATAACTTAATTGTTAAGGATTTTAAACAAAATCCACCTTAGTACTCCTTATAAGGATGTCTTTCACTAGGGGATTCATAATTCATGACAAGTAATTGAAATGGTCTTGTAAGAGACGAAGAAGTGACCTATGTTTTGATCCTTTCCATTTCTAATATCTAGATTAACATTAAGATATAGAAAGGTTCAAAGTGCCTAGCTTTCAAGAAAAAGTTACTTACTTGACTCCATACCAATGAAGATCGAAATGCGTGCCATTAGACTCAGTATTTCCTCATAACACGCCGATTTATTAGTTTAGTAATTGAATCTCATGAGAACAAAAAGTGGCGTCGACTTTTTTATGCAATAGAGTTAATTACGAAAATTTTTGATAGCTTTGCAATGATGAATTCAGTATTTTAAAGCAAACCAATGACTGAGCCGTCTGTGGAGTCATAAACGACTAATTGATAGCTTCAAATACAATTCACCTTAGTATAATTTTATGTAACACACAAATGTGAACAACGTTTAAAGCAGTATGTTTATTTACTAATCGGAGTATGTAGCATATGTTATAGCTTAAGACGCTTGATGTAACTCGACAAAAATTTGACACTCTCCAACAAGACTTACAGTTTTAGGTTTTGCTTAGTACCTTTCAACGAACGTTTCTATCATCAGGCCAATGATTGGCTTCCACAACCAAGTTACTTTTTAGATTTGCAATATATTTGTATTCGATTTTTATTATTACATCTCCATAAAACTTTTTCAGTTACAAACTTTTCCTGATATTAAGATAAGAAAATATTCAAGGCGTCCACCTTAAAAAGTCTTCCTATGAAATGTATAGTAAACAGATAAAGATTCAGACTCAGGACTCAAAAAACGTTTCTACATTTTTTGCATTGAAAACATGTTAAAGAATAGTTATAATTTCGTGTGAATATACATTCTGGTTTCGATGTTAAACTATCTTTTAGTGGTAAGGTTTTGGCAGTTACTGTCTAAATGATAAATCCTAAACGGATGTAATCAATAACCTGGCAGCAGTCTTCTCTATACTCTAATCTTCTATACTGTCTCATATATTCTCATACTCCGTGATTTATTCAATCTATTTACTTGGACAACCATATACAGTTGTCCATCACTGGCTCGTACCGCATCAATATTCTGGTTCCGTCGGATTCGATTCCGAGCTTGGCCTAGCCAGCGTACTTGCTGTTCTTTTATTTCATGAACGAGATCAGGAATTTTCATTAAACTCTGTAAGTGTCGTCACCGTCGCGTTTGGAGCCATATATCAAGTGCATGATTCTTCTCTTGATTGGCATTAAGCTTCTTTTTTACTCATCTGTCCACACAATTATAATGAGTGACAAGGGATCCGAGATATCGGTAACATATGTCATGCCTTTAAATGTATGGTAACTACTACAAAAATTCAACATCGTAAAGCAAACCATAAGCTATCTCGATCGATTGAGTCGTAGGCTTGTTGGAAATCTAAGTCACGAGATGTTTCGTAATACATATTTTAAAAGAAACATCCTCAGCGAAAAAGCTTGATCAGTGACTGATTGATTCGGGCGAAATCCTCGTTGGTTTAAAATATTAAACTACATCTCAAAAATGAGTTGGCATTTAGTCTATAACCAAAAGGAGGCATTACAAGATGTCATCCTGAGGTGTTTGATGTCGATACTTTGGTAACAATTTATTTGTTAAGTTATTCCCAGATATCTAAACGTGAGCTCTAAGCTTTCCCGATTGATACGATATCCGTAAAGCTAATTCCGAGGCATTTCATTCAAAATGCAAGGAATAAACTGTACACTCTTCAATTGCTCTTAGTGGATTTGATAAATCAATTTATACTTCTGCACATTTGATGCGTAATAGCTAAAGCTTGTATTCCTAATTGAACTTATAATTTTTTGCAAGTTTTGTACAAATTTCACTTAGAGTACCACAGAACTGTGTTGGAACTGTTCGTGGTCCATCTACTAAATTTTTATTAAAGTCAGATTCATAAATGCTTAAGTTAACAAGTTCAACAATGTGAATTGGGTATAGGTTGATTTAACAAACAGGAAATATGATTTGCCCAACTATGGATTTATTATGAAATGGTTTAATTTGCAATAACAAAGTAGTTTCCATCAGGTTTCCTCTGAATATGCCCTTGAAAATATTCTTATTTACTTAGATCAACATTCAAAAGATTAGGACTTGGACTTGAAAATTATCATGACAGGAGCTGTAATATTATTAGGATCTGATATTAATACACTTCAGCTTGACCATGAACTAATTAATTCAATAACAGTAAATAGAAAAATGGCCTTTATCATTATGACATCAGTGGCAATACAAACAAAATTTCTATCCATATTGTATTCTTCTGTTTGAACATGTGATTCCTAATCAATTTTTAAACGATTTTTTAAGAAAGATCACGTGACTTGTTTAAAAATTGTGTATATCTGATATTTAGACAAAATTAAACCGTAACCTTGAGAAATTGTTTGCGAAAATTATACCACACACACACACACACTCATTTAAACGTATGATAAGCAAATATCACACCCAATTATATTTAAAGTGTATATACACTAAACACTTTACAAACCGATTGGTTTCGATTAATCATTCATTGGCTTATGAATAGGCATTGATTAGGTTAATTGATTTGTAATAAGTTTATAATGGTAACTTTTTTAACTATAATGATAATCTGGTAGTGGCTATATATAGTATACATCTGTTCTTTGTGTACTACATACACTTATCGTTTGTTGTATACACTTATCATATTTTTGATACTGGGTTAGTGTAGTTCGTGCAAATAATAATATTGATTTAAGGATTTTTGGCTTGGTAATTATTATTTGATGTATCTACAAAAATTTATTATAAAATTTATAAAAGTTTCCATTCGACTCATAGCTTTATATTGTTACTGAGTCAGATCAATCAGACATTTCTAGAAATTTGTATGAAAGGCAAATCAAATAATAATTAACAGTTACGATAATGGTAGATCAAGTATAGTTGATATATGTACTTATAATATATAAACTTAAAATATATATTGTTGAGCTCACGTGCAAGTACCTATCGTACAGGGTGTCCTGTTTAATGAAAAAAAACGCAATTAACTCGTAATTAGCTCCGTCACAAATGTCTACCAAATTTTCTACATTTAAAACCCCCAAAAGATAATGAAATCCTGTTTTCATGTCAGTAAATTGGAATACGGTTATATTTTGGTATCACCCTGTCACCGTTTATTTCTTGAGTTACTTTTATTTAAAAGATATTACGGCAACTTTGGTGGCTAGTCGTTCTTTTTCTTCATTTTGTTGGAACAATTACTTATTTCAGTAATTTTCGACGTAATTGAATCTTTTTAGTTTCACCTTTCCTTACACACTCATTCTTTTCTGGGACCGAAACTCTTCTAAGTCTCTTGCGATTAATTTAGTGTCTTACCTTAAACCGTTGCTAGCTAAATCGCAGTTCGACCCGTGGATTCCGCACTCCGACAGAGGGTCAAAGTTGTGTTCATCGTCATCACCGATCACAATCAAGCGTTGAAATATAGATTTTACATTCCTCTCGGTAAGAGATTCCGCCGAAGATTACTAAATTACTAATTTGTAATACAACAGTCGAGATACCGATCACACACTCAAATTTCCCTAGTTTATTAATCAATTAACTTTTTTTTATCTGGGATACAAACCATCTTAAATAATTTCCCAATATATTTGTATCTCAAATTGAAACGTCAAAATACATGCTTTTGATTTCTCTCTGTTATTGGTTTAAATCGCACAATGTGATGTGCTTACTTCTGTGTATATTAAAATCATTTTTATTTGAATATAAATACGGATAAATATTAAAGATTATTAAATAATAATTGATTAGTACATTTAAAGTATAATAAGTGATACTTTTTTTTAAAAGAAACAATATATAACTTGGTTCATTGTGAGTTTGGAGTGTATAACCTCAAAAAATGGATAAGAAATCATTGAAAACACATTTCCATCCATCTGATTTACAATTTTCTGTGTTTAGCAGCAAGGATATAATAAAATTGAGCTCAGCTAAAGTTATAGCCCATTATACTTTTGATCAATTGGGCAATGCTGTACCCGGTGGATTATACGATTTGGCAATGGGGCCGGCTTCGCAACGTGATGATTCATGTGCAACGTGTTTAAAATCGTATACGCAGTGCCCTGGCCATATCGGACATATTGAACTTTGCATGCTAACTTTTAACCCATTTTTTATTAGAACTGTTCATAAAATGTTGAAAATGTTGTGTTTGGAGTGTTTTAAAACTCAGATATCTGAAAGAGCTAAACAAATTGTTCAACTACAAATACGGCTTATCGATGCCGGTTTTATAACGGAATCACAAGATTTAGAGGTTTTTAAAACTAATGCGATTGATAATCAAATTCATGATATGGACACTGAAAAGGCTTTAGTTGATTCAGCAGAGCATCGTGAATATGACCAATATTTTGCGGCGAAAGTGCAGGAATGTGAAGATTTGTTGACTAATAAGACAAATAATGAGTATAGTAATAGTCAAAATATCGAAGCATATCGTAAGGCGTTAATTGATTCGGTAGTCAAAGATAGTGTTAAAAAGAAGTGCATATTCTGCAAAGTGCCAAACAAAAAAGTGATCTTTTCTTATGGTAAACTGGTCATAAATTTGTCAAAATCAGAAATGGTAAAATTCTACAAAGACAAAACTGATAATATTACTCCAGAAAAGATAACATCTGTAAACAAAGTGCTATTAGCAGAAGAAGCTCGCGAATATTTACGTAAAGGATTTGAATTTGAAGCAGATCTCTGGAAACTTCTTTTTCCTATATTCGATAAATGTTCCAAAAATATTCAATCACCAGTAGATATATTATTCATGGATGTAGTTCCAGTGGTACCACCAAACTTACGGCCAGCTAAAAGATTCGCCAATCAAATAGTCGAACATAGCCAGACCAACAACTACAAGGATATAATATTTGCAAATTTGAATCTAAAATCTATACTGACTGTGCTTAATTCGAAGAATGGTCAACGAAGTGTAAACATAACCAAAGACATGTTGGATTTATACGAGTCATATCAAGGTCAAACAGGTCATCATAAATTATTAAATGCTTGGCAAGCACTTCAAAGCATGGTAGATGCTACTATGAGTGCTGCCGATACTGGTAAATCAAAAGGCTTGAAACAAATAATTGAACGTAAAGAAGGATTAATTAGACAGAATATGATGGGAAAACGAGTAAATTATGCGGCACGAACTGTTATTACGCCTGACCCAAATATTAACGTAGACGAAATAGGAATACCGGAGATTTTTGCCCGAAAATTAACATTTCCGACACCTGTAACCTCGTGGAATGTTAAAGAGCTACGGAAATTTGTTAAAAACGGACCTGATGTGCATCCAGGAGCTAACTACATTGAATACGAAAATGGAAATCGTATTTTAATTCCGGCAGATGATGAGATCAAACGTTTAAGCTTAGCAAAATTATTGCTTACTCCAAACGAGACTGGTATCAAAATCGTTCATCGGCACGTTCTGAATGGAGATCCACTTATATTGAATCGTCAACCTAGTTTGCATAGACCATCTATGCAGGCACACAAAGCACGAATTTTAAAAGGCGAAAAAACATTTCGGATGCATTACTCGAATTGTAAAGCATACAACGCTGATTTCGATGGCGATGAGATGAACGCACATTTACCACAAAATCATTTGGCACGCAGCGAAGCTTACAGTATTGTAAATGTAGCTAATAATTATCTCGTACCCAAAGATGGCACACCATTAGGTGGTTTAATTCAGGATCATATGATAGCCGGTGTTCGTATTTCAATGCGAGGGCAATTCTTTTCGAAAGAAGATTATCAGCAACTGGTATACCAAGGATTAAACCATATTCGAGGTAAAATCACATTACTTCCACCAGCTATTCTGAAACCTGTAAAATTATGGTCCGGTAAGCAGATCTTCTCCACGATTATCATAAATGTATTGCCAAAGCAAAAACCAAAAATAAATTTAAATAGCAAATCGAAAATAACTGCCAATGCTTGGGTAAAAAATCAGAAAAGGTCATTTATAGCTGGGGGGTCAAAATTGCGCGGTCTCGAAATGACCGAAGCTGAGGTTGTGATTCGCAATGGTGAACTACTCGTTGGAGTTTTAGACAAAATGCACTATGGTTCTACACCTTACAGTTTAGTGCATTGCATATACGAAATATATGGCGGTGATGTGTCCACACAGCTTCTATCTTCTTTCACACGATGCTTTACGTTATATCTCCAATGGACAGGCTTCACACTCGGCGTGCGAGATATTTTAGTTCTCCCGAATGCTGATAAAAAAAGAAAACAGATTATTGAAAAATGTCGTCAAATTGGGTTTCGCACTACTGCCAAAGCACTAGAAATTTCAGAAGATTCTAGCGTTGAAAAATTATCCGATGCTCTCGAGGTGGCCTACTCAACGAATCCTAATTTTCGAACTGTGCTCGATCGTACCTATAAATCTGCACTAGATAGCTACACGAATGAAATTAATCGCACCTGCCTTCCGGACGGATTATTGGAACAATTCCCTAACAATAACTTGCAATTGATGGTGCAGTCAGGTGCCAAAGGATCCACAGTCAATACTATGCAGATATCTTGTTTGCTCGGGCAAATCGAATTAGAAGGGAAAAGGCCGCCATTGATGATATCCGGTAAATCTTTACCTAGTTTCACCATCTTTGAGACATCACCGAAATCAGGAGGTTTTATCGATGGCCGATTTATGACTGGAATCCAACCGCAAGATTTTTTTTTCCATTGTATGGCTGGCCGTGAAGGTCTTATTGATACTGCTGTTAAAACCAGTCGTTCCGGGTATTTACAACGGTGTTTGATTAAACATTTAGAAGGCTTGAATGTAAATTACGATCTAACTGTTCGCGATAGTGATAACAGTGTAATACAGTTCTTGTATGGTGAAGATGGCATGGATATAACACAAGCCCAATTTCTTAAATCATTTCAAATGGATTTCTTATATTTAAATTCGAAAGCTATAGTTGATGAGAAAACGTTTGAAAAATTACAAAATTCGGATGTCACAAATAAACAGATGCGGCAACACGTTAAAAAATTACATTCGTGGATCAAAAAGCACAAAAATCATACAAAACTGGCACATCATTCGCCCTTCCAACAATTTTCGAAAGAGGTGCGTGACGAAATTCAGGTCAAGAAACCAAATAAAATTGTAAAAGCCACAGGTCGACGCAAAATTGACGAAAAAATTATGAAACTTTGGCGCACAGCGGATGATGAAAAGCGTGAATTGTACTGCAAACAAAATCGTAAATGTCCTGATCCGCTTATATCAAAATTTCGCCCTGATAATATGCTTGGTGCAGTATCTGAAAATATGCTACATCTAATCAAAGATTATGTAAAAAAATCGCCATCGGCGGATCGACAAGAAATCGAAAAAGTTATATACGCAAAAAATGTTAGATCACTTGCGTGTCCGGGCGAGCCTGTCGGTTTATTAGCTGCCCAATCAATCGGCGAACCATCCACCCAAATGACACTGAATACTTTCCATTTTGCTGGCCGTGGTGAAATGAACGTAACTCTAGGTATTCCCCGGCTGCGTGAAATTTTGATGATGGCATCGAAAAATATTAGAACTCCGTCCATGGATATTCCATTTCTTCCGGTTAGTAATTTAGAAAACGTTGCCGAGAAATTGCGACTTCGTATGATTCGCGTTACTTTGGCCGATGTACTGGAAAAAATTGAAGTGAAATCATGCCTAAGACTACAACCATTTAGAGCACGACAATATAATTTGAAATTCAAATTTTTACCTTATGATGGATACGAAAAAAAATTCTGTGTCAAACCAAAATTCGTGCTTAGCTATATGACTAAGAACTTCTTTAAGCTTATGTTCCGTGCCATTATTAAAGCAGCTAAGGCTAAGAGTTCACTTGTTGAACTTGATGATGATAAACCAAAAAAATCGTCAAAAAAGCAACAACATCTTGAAGATTTTGAAGATAAAGAACTTGATGCTAAAGAGCCGGAACGCGAGGAGAAGCAATTTGATGAAAGCTCTGATGATGAAAATAATGCAGATGATGGCGATGCGACCGATGATAGACGCAAAAAGAAACAAAACGATGAATGTGACTATGAAGATCCTGAAGAAGACGAAGTGGACGATGCATATGGTTCTGGTAATTAAAGCTTAAAGCAATTATTTACATGGTAATTGGTCAATTAGATAAATATTTTTCCTTTTTTTTCCAGTAAATGAGGAAAATTTCGAAGAAGAGTTGGAAACGAAAGGATTAGATGAAACCGATATAACAGATGATGTAGCCCGGAATTTCGTCGAAAACCACGATTTAGCCGAATCTTATACTTATGACAAAGTGAAATATTCATGGTGTGAAATCACCTTTAATCTTCCAGTTAAAAATCGATCAGTTGATCTGCTAGTACTATTAAAAGAAGTGGCTAAAAAAGCTATTATTTGGGAGACGCCTAATATTAAGCGGGCCATTACTTATTCTAACAATGATGTACTAACACTCAAAACTGAGGGAATTAATATCATTGAGATGTTCAAGTATAGTAAAATTTTGGATATCAATCAGCTATATACAAACGATATTCATGCTGTCTCGCAAACTTATGGTATTGAAGCAGCAAGACAAGTAATCGTGAAAGAGGTACAAAATGTATTTAACGTGTATGGTATTAGAGTGGATCCACGACATTTATTCTTGATAGCTGATTATATGACATACGGTGGTACCTATAAACCGTTAAATCGAAGTGGAATGGAGTCGTCTGCATCCCCATTGCAGCAAATGTCGTTCGAGACGTCGTTGAAATTTTTAACATCAGCTATAGTGCAAGGTAAAGAAGATAGTTTAGAATCGCCGTCAAGTCGTTTAATTATTGGACAGCCGTGTCGTAGTGGAACTGGGGCATTTAGTCTTATAACGGATTATAATTTTTTGCAGAAATATCTTGAGAAATAAATTGAGAACTAAAAATTATTGGTGACGAGAAATATATTTTTAATTTGAATTTGTTGTAAATAAATGGTTGTTTTTAATAAAAAAAAATTCCCCACTGTTTGCTTTATTCAGCAGCCCTGGTAAAATAGAATTTAATGAAGTCAAACATCATATTTACAGACACGAATACTAGAGAAATAAATAATACAAACCGAATAACGAACTTTGGCTATCCATCATAGTATTTTACCACTCATCATTAATCTAACCACTTAGCCTAAAACACCAGCAAGTGATTTACTGGCCAAATTTCGAAATTCGTATGATTCGAAATACATGGCTCCCTTCAGGTTTACATCAGCCGTCGATAATTTTCCACAACACTAAATGTGCGCACAAAATCAACTCGAACACAATAAAAATCCTATATTCATTGAAAATACAAATTTT
Source organism: Tipula confusa (assembly GCA_963556175.1). Taxonomy (NCBI): domain Eukaryota; kingdom Metazoa; phylum Arthropoda; class Insecta; order Diptera; family Tipulidae; genus Tipula; species Tipula confusa. Next base: position 4,925,477 of record OY744476.1, read on the forward strand.
CCGAACAAAACATGTATAAAATAAAAATTTTCAACAAAATCAAATCAGTTTCTTATTGAGCATACGCCATTTGGCGTCTTGCTTTGCTTTTTATTTCTATTATAAAAATTTTATTTGGAACAATCTTAACAATTTAACAAAAAATATTTCAATCAGTCGGCCTTGCACATTGAAAATTACAATAAAAGGATATCTTTCCAGTTTTATTATTTTGTCCGACAAAAATCCTGCATAACTTAATATCGTTACAATAACAGTAAAAAGAAAAAATTGTGTGAACCAGACATATTTAATTTATTATACAAAAATTGTGTTAAGTGTGAAAAATTGGAAAAGTTTCGATATTATGTCGTCGAAATAAATTACTATAGTTCTAACTAAAATGTACTTGAGAAAAATGTTTTGCTTTGAATATGTTATAATCCTAATATATTATAGTGGCTCATATAATTGGAATAAAAATTCTAACGTAAGACAATTTTAAAAAAATTGTCTCCAGACATTAAATTTATGAAATTATTAGCTTCGATACAAGGTACTATAGTAATAATCGTGCATCGTATAGTTGTAAAGTGGAAGGAGGTGAAACGAAAAACGAAAAACTAGGTTAGTTGGAAAATTGTATTATTATTTTTAATATTTTATGTATTTATTTGAATAAATATAATCCCGACTGGGGATATCACACTTTGTGATATCATATCCATACTAAGAAAAAATACATACAATATATATGACGTGTGCTCGTACAGCGATATCGACGATTTCCATTTGAATACCATCGTTTGTGTATTAGTGAATGAAAATTTTCTTATAATCGTTGCAGGTAGAATTTGTCTTTGTTTTTGTTGACTAGACTGCAGACGTATTTTGCAGACAAAATATATCATCGGTATATACCCTGTATCTACTCATACATATATGAATGGAAAAACTATCTCGTCTAAAAAAAATGTTCGTGGAAATTCGATTCGATTTATAATTTTTCATCAACTCGTGGAAATTCTCGACTCGCTTGTTTTATTTGTATGACTTTTTAATTCGATACATTTTAATTGGTAAACAATTTTTTGTTGTTTATACATATTGCCGAAGGGCCTTAAATTCGACTGAAGTAAAACACGTTTAATCAGACCAGACGGATATAAAATGGATGAAATTTTTCATCTTCACTAAACAAAAGTAAACCAGACTATTATAATGTGGCTATATTACAGTTAGATATGTTATGGTTTGCGTTCTTACTAATCCTCCCGAGAGATCACATCATCAATGTACAAACTAATATGGGGACGGCAAGTTTTGTAGAAATTTGGTTGCAGAGTTGTGTAGGGCTCTTGAGATTCTAAAAGGACAAAGCCAAATTCAACTGCAATAGCTTTGAGCTTTAATTAGGTTTCTAAATTACATTTTTGTTCTATAACTCCGCTAATAGATCTATCAAAATTTCATGTATTATTTCTGCGACGGTTGTTGGATAATATAATTCACAATAATGAGACTTATAAGAAACAAAATATTTTCTGGCAATTCTTAAACTTGTTTGTTTCATTTGATAAGCCCGATGTTAATTTGCTAATCATTCAATAGGTTTAGCTATATCGACATGTGCTGGGTTTTCAATAATTTTTTCTTTTGAGAAAAAAATAACCTGACCATTCGGTTGGTTTCTATTCCATGCACGCACGGGTTTACTGATTTACTGAAAAGATGATAGAAAATAAATTGTATTAGAATGATCGAAATAGCGAGTTAATTTTTATTTTTATTGTATTCTTTCGACTTAGTGCATAGTATACCTTTCAAAGAGTAGCTGTTAGACTTTGAATCTAGCACATGCATCCCTGTCGTGCACTCTCACATTCAGTCTTATGGATACTTCATCTTTATTTAGAGGTTTATAAGACTGTGTTTTATAAGTCTGTGTGGTCTAATGGTATAGGTATTCTTTTGTTAAATGAGACTATTAAATCTAACTGGAAAAGTGTTTGGTGTGTCACCTCTCTTATGCACATTAAACAAGTTGGTGAACAAAATTCCCGAGAAAGTAAAGTCAAATAGAAAAAAGCTACTTTTTTTTTTCATTTATCTCCAATTTAGGAGCATAGGGCGTCCACTATTCTGAACCATCTTACTCTATTTGGGGCTATTGCTTTTATTTCTGCCCATGATTTTCCCAGGTGTTTTGCCTCTGCTAGCATCGTTCTTTTCCATGTCATTGCTGGCCTTCCAACCTTTCTTTTTCCTTGTGGATTCCAGTCTAATGACATCCTCGTTATATCACTTGATGCCTTCCTCAGTGTGTGGCCAATCCATCTCCATTTTCGTCGCTTTATTTCGGTCTCAATGTCTGACTGACATGTTGTTATATGCAAAAAAGCTACTTTATAGGAATATAAAGGAGCGGATAAAGAAGGCGTACATAAAACAACATCTTTACCAAGCAACATGAAGTAAAGAGTATGACAGAGAACTCATTCCTCATTCATTGGAGCTAACTTGTTATAACAACTTTGAAACGCGTTTGCTCTCCTATTCCACACTTCATGATAAACACATAATCTGAAGAAATGTAAAATTTAAGAGATGCTTTGAGGTAAAAAAAGGCTTGTAAGCTTTCTATGACTGTCAAAAACAGGAAGGACATAAGCAAATTAAAACTGTGAGAGTTATGTCACAAAATAAAATTAATAGTTAAAAACTATTATAATAATATTATAATAGTTTTTACCTGAGTCCCGATTATGGAAAATATACCGTCGTTTTTTTGCAGTGACCAATTTAAGGATCCCTTCTCAAGAACACCTATACAGTCGGTTTTTTTGAAATTATTAAATAATTTAACTTTAGAATATCTTACGTGGATGTGTCAATTTATCTAAGTAAATAATATTATTATGTATTTAACTAGCATTAGTCGGCTTCCCATGACTAAAATTTAAATATTTAGGAGTTGACATGACAGGAAATATTCACATGATTATCGAATTTTTTCAAACCCAAAAGAGTTTTTACTACCTAAAAAAACCCCAACGCCAAGGTTATCTTCACGGTAAAAAACATAACTTATTTTAGAAACATTTTAATAACTAGTTCCAAGCGCTTTAAAAGATAGTATTTCTTGGTTTTCTCATAAGAAACTCGTTAAAAATTATCAAAAATGTACCTTAAAAAATGTATTAAAATATTTCCAAAATAAAGGATTTATCTGCCTATAGTCGTCTAATAATTATGATTGCCATTTTACCCATTTTTATGCAGCTAGTTGCATGCTTCAATATTCTGTTGTTTTGATGTTGGAAATTTGCATAGTGTGGGTTTGTTTGGATTAATTGAAGCACGGTATCTACTTAATTTATTGCCTTTGGGAAAGAAAATTTAATATTTGTTATTTAGCTTGTTTTCAAGTAAAAAATTGAATTTTTTTTTGAAAACGGGCCAACATTTGATAAACAAGTTTTATGTATATGTAGTAATGTATTGATTTTTGTATGTATGTAGGGCATCTATATGGAAAATTCCTAATTTAAGTTTTCCATGTTTTGTATCGAATACAATTTTCATACAAACAATTTGACATAGTTTACGTGATAAAAATGCCCTAATTTACCAATCCAACAAATTTTCCGTTCGAAACGCTGCAATTTTAAAGTACATAATTTTTAGGTTAGAATATTTTTCCCGAGTTTCAGACTTTTTGAACGACTTTTATTTTTCTAGGTGGTTGATTCATATGATTTATAGATCGACCAGAAAAATTGAAATTATTATTTTGCTTTTTATTATGTATATCATATTGACACAATTGAACTTACGAACTTCTATATTGGGAGACTAGAGACATTCTGTACAGTAATGAAAGTTCAGTAATATATCAAAGTAATGAGCTTCAATACAAACATTCCTTTCACTCCTTCCAACTTTTTAGACGTGTACACGATGCTTTTACACACATTTTCACCTTTCCTTATAAAATTCCTAAAATCAAATAAGTTGGTGGTTTTAGATTTACTAAATTCTAACCATTGCTGTGTCGAGTTTAAATATCAAAGGATGATTTTGATAAATGATTTCTAGTAGTGACAATATAGGTTTATTATAGCCACCCAAACGATTTCTTAAGCTGCATCGTGTTTTCGTGTAACTTTGAAAAGCTCAGAACTTACATGGTGTTTTTAGTAGAAATATTTCTTGAAACTCTTGTGGACCTTTCCGGATTTCTTTAAAGTGCGTTTGGCTTATAATTAACATATTTTAACAGTCACAATTAATTTAAATATCTGTTGTAATGTAAAGTTTTTGTAGGAGTTATGTGGTCTACCAGTCCGTTTACTTATTTTATGCAAAAGAACAGATGTTAGATGGTTTTCAGCAGCTAATGTAAGGCGATTTTCAATAATAACAATCTTCTTGGATCAATCTTCGTTTAGTTTAAAATGAATTTACTGTTACAATGAACTATTAAAATACACAAACAGGTGCATCGTTTTGACAGGAATGTTAAAGAAGTAAGCATATTTTATGTTGCAAGGTTCTAACAGTATTACGATCAGGCTATGGTAGACATACTTAATAATGCTTAATAAAAATACATTGTGCTTCTAATTCCAAACGGGCTCTAACAAATATGGACTAAAACGTGATGCGGTGAAAAGCAACATTCTAAAAAGAGAATCACTAATGAACGAAAAGCCCACGTTACGGCAACCAGTAAATATTTTGGTAATGCACGTTTTAAAATAGTTTTACCAGTAATGTTTAGTCCTTCGACATATTCCCTGTAATGTCGCGTTCAAATTTGAAAAAATCAAATTTTTCAAATAAAAAAGTTGAATGGCATCCACAAATTCCATTACCAGACATAAATATTTGTATATGAATATTTAATCGCCCACACTGATATCGGTACTTGTTGCTACTTTATAGAAAGTTACAAATTTAATACTTCAAGATATCAATTTTTCATGGTATGTATATATGATTACATTTCTCAGAATACAACCCATTCTACGTACGTTTACAGTTCATTTGAACGCACGTTACCATACCAATTTTAATTCGTGCATTCAATTTAATGGTAAATACCATGCCAAAAAGATTATTTCAATAATGGTTACATAAAGATACTTACTTTGCCTAGTAAGTGGAAGATTTGTCCCCAAAATTGTGTCATCGGATAAAATACAAAAATTAATCTTACGAAGGTCTTGGAGAAAATAAAACGTATACGGATTATCTATATGTATATATCTACGTAATACCTAACGAAATGGGAAAATGTGTAAGTCTTAATCGTAGATATAGGTCTACACTAAATCTATTTTGTGTATAACATCTCGAAGAAGATGAAGGATTAGTTGCGTATAATAGAACGAAAACCAACGTCATAAATCTTGAACATGATTTATATGCATAAATTTCACTCTATGCATTCAAATTGCATGCAAAGTACCAAAAAATAATTTTTAATTGCACACAATCCACATTAATAATTAATAATTGTAGGTCGCTTTGTATGTTTACGGTCTGATATCGTTGATACGATTTTGTAAATGAAATTGCAATTATTAGCAACAAAAAATTGTTGATAAAAAAAAATTTAATTTTAATTTTTACGGCATTAGCAAAATAATAAATTAGCGATAATTGATTATGTTATCTCTAAAAGCAATTGTAAACATATTTTATGGTCGCGAATAGTTCTCCATTGTGTTTAATTTTCTTTATAGTCAAATAAAAAAATTTATTATTAAACTCAAGTTTATCGATTTTTAAGTATTTCTGGTTTTTTTCCAGACAAATATCTAAGGAAGATTTCTACAACTGTTGAATATCTGGTATGGATCAGTTTTGCTTTACGAAAATGTAACTTTGACAGAAGTCATTTCTATTATTTTATACATTATAATAAATTCGAGCAGTATAAACAAAAAAAAAAATTGCAACGTTTCTAGTCAATTGCCTAAATCTTTCCATTGCCGGTGTATAGCCATCGATCTCTCAAAATTAAAACAAAACATCTTTTGTCTCTAATTATTTCCAAGGTCTCTTCTACATCTTATATAATAATAATGCTAATCAATTTATTATTATTATTATAATTAACTTCTATTATTATTATATTGCGCTGACATCATCCAAAACATGTTTTGCATCATCGCGTCTACGGCTATATATCAAGCGTAGGAATCTTCTCGTGAATGTCAACGGCCATCTTAAATCGGCCACTCTCACTACCATATACTTGCTCGCCATTTTCAAAGTAATTTATATTTTAGTATAGTGTTCTCAATAGTTTGCTTAAAAATTTAGCACATACATGTCTTTTGACTGAATTACTGTCATTTTACATAAACATACATATTTTTCAGGTATTCTAAGACATCGCAAAGCAAACCAAAAACGCCTGATGTAAATCACATGTAAATCCTCAGCAGAAAAACTTGACCAGTGACTGACCGATATAGACGAAATCCTCCTTGATTGTCACCTACAATTTTTTCCGCATTTGAGCAATCTCCATATACTAATCGATTAAGGTCGATTCGCTTCGTAGATCCCACAGGACCGTGCTATTGTAAAATGTATTCGCTGATCATCACCGATCGCAATAAAGTGATGAAATGTCCCTTTTACATCAGTGCCGCGTTGGGATTCGAACCCGGTATCTTCCGGCCTAAATACCGCAGCTTTAACCACTCCACCAATTAATCGGTTAAATTTGTTATGACAAATTGTTCACGGCGTGATGAAATCTTTGGCATATAAATGTATACCAGATTTACATATTTACTGTGCATAATCTGTTGAAGCTAACAAATTTGAAATTAATCTGGATGTATATACCGTCTGACATTGATAAGTAATTTTTTTATTTTATTATATTGATCGAAGTCTGGTTATACGAGTATATGGTTATGTAGTAAATACTATCATCTATCTTGACGTGTTGTCATTTGAATTTTCACTCAAATTTATTTATACGATACCGCGATAAGGATTTATATGTTGTGTAAATATTAGGAGATTGTTGTCGGCTGTAGCGTAGGGAGTTAGTAGGTAAAAATCAATAATATATTCCCATTTGATAATGCTAAACGAAGAAAATCAGCTTCGTTGAGCTGATCAGGTACAATTGGTGATCTAAATCATATTGCATGCACCAAGATAACTTTAATTGTACCATTCAATTATAAGTTTCTAATTTGGGATGAAACTATTTATCCAAAATGTATAGTTAACTGCACGGAAGTGCTTGTTTATCTATCAAATTGAGCATTTGGAAACGTTCATTGTATAGCCCCTTTTTTAACTTTATTCTTTAATGTATCTGGATCATTTTTTTAGGCTAAGAAAAAATTAGGTTGTCGAGATCAAATGTTATAGTTCAGGTTGTGAATCGTCATCTTTTTTTATAAACACACGACGATACACATTAAAATTGGCAGAATTATTATAAAATATAATGCGCTTAAAATATTGATAAATTTATAGTACTAAATTTTTACTAAAAACTGACATCTAAAGGTGCTCAATAAAATCAATCGGACTAAGTTCTTATTTGTGGCTCCCCTACATAAACCATTAGAAGTTGTTGAAAATCCTTTTGTGGGATCCTGTAAAAAATATATAAATAGAGCTCAAACCAAAGTCAGCCATTGCGGAATTAAATGAGATATATTCGATAATTAATTTATATATTTGTTCGTTTCTATTTCAAAAACATACCAGCCAAGTGCATTACCGCATTGCTATCATTTTTTATTTCAGCAATACCGCAGCGTTTTCGGTAGATCAACTGACTAGAGATATCTATGTAATAATAGCAAAGAACAATACAGCAACCATACTGTGAACCATCTCGATTGATAGATCAACATAACCGTTTTAATCTAACCCGCATATTACAAAATAGTTAATAAATACTAGTAGACTAGTAAGTAACCAACCACCACTAACATATTAAAACTAAAAGTAAACATATATCATAATATAAATACATATAGTACTACCATTATAAGATAAAACAAGTCCTATTGATGTTTCAGATGTCAGATTGATAGAATATCGTCATATGACATTTAGGCGATTATACGTCAATGGGCTAACATACCATGGTAGTACTATGTGTATTTATATTATGCTGCAATGTAGATAAAACAATCTCATGTGAGATTCTATCAAATGCCTTTTTGATCACTTTCAATCGAGGTGCACACCACTTTCAATCACAAATTCGGTAAATTCAACAACATTAGTATCAGTTGAGCGACCCGGGAAAAACCCATGTTACTACGGAATTATAAACTTACCAAATTAAATGAAAATATTACAAACCATGCATTCGAAGATTTTAGGAATAGTCGACAGAATCGAAATCGGTCTGTAATTAGTCACTAAAGATCTATCACCATATTTGAAATTTGGAGTAATATGCGACAACTTCCAATGATCAGGAAAATATCCAACTTCCCTTGTAAACAACAGACCTAACGGCAAAGCCAGAGGCTGTGCACACCTGCGTAAATTAGTTGCATACCATTAAATGGTATATAAATGGCGTGACTACACATCACATTGCATATGTCACGTGTTGAGTCAAAATTGACGTCGAATCATCTTATACGAGTAGTTATATTGTTGTTGTTTTACACTTGAGTCAAAACAAGGGTGAGTTCAAACTAAATCACAAATAAAAATGGCAAATTGATATTGTATGTACATTGTAGTGTAAATAAGAAATATTTTTCTCTTATTTTATAGTTGTTGTGATTTTTTGACCAGACTTGACCTTAGATTTATTGCATTTTCTTATAGAGCTTAGATAATTCAACTTTACAATTTTTTGGGGTTGAGCCGATTTAACACTAACTTTAACTTGACTGGATATACATATAGTAAAATACAACCTAAGGCTTAATCAAGTTCAACCTAACAGAGCACACTTCGACTCGAACCTTAACACATTATAGACAATATAATTTCGATACCAAATGCCAACGATGGTTTATAAGCGACTAATAATACCGCAACTAATACAGAGCATAGGCCTTGAACTATATATATTCGTCATTATACTATATGTCATCAACCTTTTGTTGTTGTTGTATATTGGTTAACAAATGAAAAATTGGCTTTCCAGGTCACGTGGCTTTTAAATCATTTCTAGCTCATGCAAGAATTTCGAAATGGTTGCATGAGCAACTCCCAGTGATTTTGCTAGTTTATCTTGAGTTTGAAAAGGGTCTTAATGAATTAACTTCTTAATTCAATTCTTCATCTTTGTTATTTTTAATCTGATGTGGAATGCTCGAAAACAGCACTTGCACACTTTTATCGATCCTGTACAATCACGTTAGTTTCTTCGATTTAAATCAGGAATAAACTTCACTCAAGTTCTATTCTCAAATCCATAAATTATGAGTTTTTGCCTCATTCAAAAGCTTGCTAAGAGAATCCCACTCTCTTGATGATATTTGTTGACTACATTAAAAATTCCGTTAATTTTTCGTGCAATTTTTATTCTTGCCACTACAAATTTATATTAAAATAATCTGTCTCTACCATTAATCACATAGAATAATGGCGACTCATTTGGCCACCACCAACATACATCTTCAATTGTCTAGATCTGTCTAAATTATACTATATCTATATATAAGGTGAAGGTTTTTAGTTTGGAGTTGAGAAAAAACTACTTGAATTATTGATTTTTGAAGACGATCCTTGGTAATCGTAAGGTTTCAATTTTAACTGTCCCATCCGGCTAACTCTATACAAAATTTAATTGTTTACATATCCACCAGGTATCAGGATGAGAAGCTCTCAATTTCTTTAAGATCTTTGTTGTTAAAAACAATATTTAGGTTTTGCTCATGTTCTAACACATTTGTTCCTTTAAACCAACTTAGCCGTTCCTACCAAAAATTACTGGTTTCTTCGAACATTTCGATACTAAGCTAAGTAATTATCACCCAACGTGCACGTTGCAAGCAGAATCATTAAGAGGAACGGTTTCATTAAAGTTTGGCACCAAATCGAATTCTTGTGAATTTATCACAATCAAAATCACATCTCCTACGACCTCCTCTTAATACTATGACCGATTGTAACATATGGCAATGACATGACTTGTAATCTTGTCAAATTTTATGATTTCCTACATATTGATTTTCTGTATATTGTGTACGCGGTATTATCAAAAAGTTTTACTATACCACTACATTCATCAAACATTACCTATACAAAATTAAAACGGCAAAACGTCTAAACCAAGCCTAAAACTATGAAATTTTCTCATGAAAATCAATAAACTATTCTATAAATAAATAAAAGCTTTTAATCACGAATGCACGAAAAAAGCTACCTTTCCAAAAATATTTTTGTACCGGAAATTAAACCTACACGAAGCGTATAGGTAAAGCAATGACTGTAATATGTAGAGTATACTAACAAAACAAAAATTGGCACATGTCACATAACTGCATTAACAACGACTAATGTACCAACAATTATGAAAACCCGATTGTAATACCTTATGATAAAATGGTGTGTCTCGCACCAACAAACCTGCTTCTTTGGTTTTAAAGCCAACCCAACTCTTCCCATGATGTGATCTGTTTGTACGATTGGGATTTCGTTATTAAAATGCGTTGCTGTTGTATATTTGCAACAGGCGATCGATAGTAATTTCCAACATAAGTTTAATGTTTGAGGGTACCACGACTTGCAGAACAATCTAACCGCTTAGGCGCCTTCAACGACAGACAATAGTGGCAACGATGTGCTTTTACGTCATATTTTGTTATTGTGTACCAACTTTTCTTTAAATTTCAATACGTAATACAAGACACATGTCGCACACGCATCACAAATATACGAAGATTTTACGTAAATGAAAAAATGAGCGTTGCTTGGTTGAGTGTTTATAAAATGTGACAGTAGAAAATGTTTAGCTCCCTTAAGTCCTTACCTCTCGTTCCATATATTCGGACTAATTTTTTTCGTTTTTTTTGTTTGCTTTTTAAAGCCCTTAAGCTGTATAAAGTTGAATTATGCAACAGAGGACACAATCAGATTATTATTTGAGCTTTAATAATCGATACAATAATTTAGAAGCAAGAAATTTCCATATTTTATACGGTACAGCTGTTGACTTAAAGCTAAGTAGGTAGTAAACCACCCAATTTATATTACCGATAAATTCGATTTACGTCAAATACTCAAATCATATTATCATGCCAATCACTGCCGTATGTATAGGGCGTAATCGAAACGTAATCAAACATTCGAATTTATGTAGATTGTCGGTAACGTTTTTGTTGCCTAATACATTTGGCTCAATGTGTATGAAAAAATAGGTAGAAGGATAAATAAATTATGGGTAACTCGTATGTGGGTGGTCGATACTCGATATATGGTTATGATATATGGTTATGCACGATATTTCAACACGCATTTCAAACTTTAAGCATAACACCGAACGGTAATAGTTTATCAGCATAATCATGTTACCTATGTATAGGTAGGAGCTATCTATTTTATGAACTACAATAATTAGAATATGAATAGTTTGTTATAATTTGGACAGCCAGATAGTGACAAGCTAATTTTTTATTTGAGTCATGGAAAAGGATGGAATTATATAATTAAATATCCCGTTGCTATGTAGACATGGAATAATAGTTACACTATAAACAGTATTGAACAATTGGGGCAATGTTTAATTCTGGCAATGGTTATACCTAAACGTTATTACGCCTAACAATTGTTAGGCGTACATCAGCCATTTGTCGTACTAATTCATTTAAGTCCAACCGATTGAACGTTAGACCAAAATTGCGTATTAACATGATCATTGTTATCATTAAACCTACCCAAATCGCTGATAAATGGTCTAATTTTCTGATGTACATTCCATTTCAGAGCTAAATTATTTGTTACCAATTTTATGCTTTAATTTTTTTTAAGTAACGATGTGGATATGTTTGATGCATGCCTGATGTATCATTATATTACTACAAATCCCAATTATATGAATGAGCATTAACGGAGCTTCATTTGGTTCTAATGATTAATAAAAGTTAAGACCTCGAATATGTTTCAACAACTGATAACTGTAATGCGTTCATTCATCTTTTTTAGAACATAATGTTTGCAAGATAATTCGATTGTGTCATAAATATTGATAATATAATGTTATATAAGTATGGGTCTGTTTGTGTTTCTTAAATTTATAAGCTAGTCCCAAGTGTTATATAAGAATATACCGTCGTATCATATACCTATTCCTATATTTTCCACAAAATTAAATTTTGTTTCTATATAGGCATACAGCCCAAATTAACAATAAACACTCTCTTAATAGCACTGATATGTAATGTAAAGGGTTTTCCAATTGTTGAAATTATAAAATTTAATAAAACTCAAACCGTTTATAAGTCACCACGGTTTCATTTACTGGGATTCAATTGGTCCAATGAGTTAACATAACTTTCCTAATAAAATGTTTAAATATGTCAGTCAATCACACAAACGTATAGTTGCAAAAAATCGTTGAATCGAACGTTTTAACGTAAGTTTTCAGGACATGCTCTGTCCAGGAGGATGCTCTGTTTCTTTCTTATTGACGACTAATGCTTGCCATTCATCTATTGAAACCACAAATTTTTAAATAGCAATAAAAGAATATAGGTACTTTAAATTAGCCTGCTTAACGATTTCACCCATCGAATACGCAATCCTGTACGTATAGAATTGGAGGTCTGCTTAATCTTTTCAGTTACACTGAATAATTTCTACTAATTTCTGTTCTATTCGGGGATGTAAATTGGAGAACCCTGTACTAATAATTTTTAATAGCTATTATATTTTGAACGTTATGTTGCTCTATTCATAAACTTAAATATGTATATGATTTATATAAAATACTCGCACTACATATCTCTGATAATAATGTTAATCGAAAAAGGGCCTAATAAACCATAATGTATAAAAATGACATAAAAGCACTTAACAAATTTTCTTCGATTCTTTCGTCGCACACATTTATATATATATATATATATATATATATATATATATATATATATATATATATATATATATATATTTATATATATATATATATATATATATATATATATATATATATATATATATATATTTATATATATATATATATATATATTTATATATATATATATATATATATATATATATATATATATATATATATATATATATATATATATATATATATATATATATATATGTGTATGTCAAAAACTCAAAACTCTAGTGTTGTTGTCTAGCTATGTACTTAGTACTCCTAAAAAATAAAGTCAATACCGTGTAAAATTGGTTTAGAAAAGAAATAAGATTTTGCCCTCCTTTTACCTAACATGTCGCCTCAGGACTAGAGTACAATGTGCGACACGAAAATATAGTTCTGAGTAACTGGAAACTAATTGTTTCAAAATAGACTAATAGTGTCTTGATTTGGGGTAATCCCTTTATATATTGATTCCTCTCTCTTCCTTAATGTCTCGAAAACATTCCTATGGTAAGAAGAAAAAGCATAGATTAAAACGGTTTGTCAAGGCAGTAATCATTTAACTTAAAGAAACGCACGTGTTTAGAACGTGTTTAGACTGTTACTGGGACTATAACAGGATTTTTATCATATCTCATTAGTTCCCTAAATCTACTTTCCTGAAAGTTTAATTTTTTCTATTGCTAGTTTGGTTCTTCTCCATTTTAGAATTGATGGTGTTATAGTTTTGTCCGCATGTGGTTGGTAGGAGATCTTTATCGGAATGGAAACTGATTTAAAGATATCAAAACGTACTAAGTCGCATCAATTTTTGAACTTTAGCATTTATGTCATTTAAACATAAACCATGCCCCTCATCTTTCGAGCATTATACACGGTCTTTCAATAAAGATGTTCGATTTTGGAAAGCAAATAAAATAAGTTGTATGTCTATAATATTAGTCAGTTGAAAAATATTTATGGCATTAATTATGAAATATATTGGCGTTCAAATGTCCGCCACGGCTTTTTTCTTTATTGCACGTATTCGGTAAGTTTAATGCCATCCAATTTCGATGACTTTGTTGCATAAATCTGGCTGAATTTGCTGGAGGGCATTCATTATGCTGAATTTGAATGCAATTTGTTTGCCAATACCGTTTCCTTTTGACAATAAAATTTAATGTGATTTGTACAGATGTTGTTAAAATAATGAGTGTTAAAACTATTTTTTCAAAACCGGTAATACGGTAATGTATACGAGCGGAAAAATTTGAACTGAGGTGGATATGTAAACAAACCACTCGCAGTAGTAATCTGGTTCTCTAACTAGTTTTACAGTCTATATAGTATAAACATGAGTTCTGCACCGAACTCTTGCTTAAAATATTTTTGTAAAAGTTCATTGTTTTTAGCAGATGACTTGGCGAAAAACTTGGACAACTTTTATTATCTTATCGACTATTGCACTAATACTTTGATTCAGAAGTGAACAATTGTTAAAAGTACTATTAAAGTCATTAGAATTTGCATGTACTTCTAAACCAAGTTCTAATCCCTGTTCTTCATCATCGTTCGTTACAATTTCTCCAACATCATCGTCTATATTTGCCAACCCAGAAGGATTAATTTTATCATTACCTTGATTTTGATGGGAATACAGCATTTTAGTTACTGCAAGCTGAATGTCGTGAGCTAAACAAATTTGATGTTTTTTCCTGAATTCTATTTGAAGAAATTCCCTTGGTATAAAAATATTGCGAAATTGACTCGATGTTTGAAGATTTTTTATTGCATAGACCGGCACTATTAGTACCACAAAGGTTCTTTCTCTACAAAGGTATTTTGTTTTGTATACAGTCATATTATGCAATATTTTGAGGTGGCCATGCATATATACCACTGGTACTAACCCTATATTGCAAAGAATAACTGTAGCATTTTTCATTAACTTATGCTTGTGTTGAATTTTCCTCTAAGGCCCCGTTCGATTTCCATAATAATTATGATCTTTGTAATAATTTTGACGTGAGTGAAATAATTGTCTCTTCCATATTTTTGTAAGCTCGTTTGTTGTTCGAATTTTGTAATATTTTTAACATGCTTTCCACCAACAACATTATTAATTCTATTTTGACGATTCAATGATTATGATGTATCTAAGAATTTGAATCATTTCATGAAATTGGTAGTTCTTGCCTAAAAAATGTTACTATTAATAACCTAGTTTATTATCCAAGATGGAACTATTACTAGTTTTGCTGAGGTTGACCATTGACATAAATTACAGGAATTAGTAAGGGCACAAACAAACCTTTTGGGAACCAATTTATGTGACATCATTCACAAATTATTTGTTTTTACGGTATAAAGCTGATATTGACAAAAGGGACAACATGACCAAGCAATGGTATGTCCTTATATTTTTATAATTATCACTGCATTTATCTCCGTATAAATAATAATTCTCTAATATTCATAAATATGATAAATACATTTTATGTACGCGGCGTACAGTTTACTATAAATTATTTCGGAAATGTCAAAATTATTTCATGTAGCTGCTGTGATAATTTGGTTGCATGCAGTACGCTGTCAAAATTATTACAGGAAAAAAATGTTAACAGAAATCGAACGGGCCCTAAGGAAATAATGCCTCACAGAATTTGTATTATTGCTTTTCATGGAAGTTTCGAATTCATCATTTTGCGCCGTTATTGCTTAATTTATTAATAAAATATATTAAAATTTATTAAAAATAGGTTTAAATGTCAATCACAGTTGAGTTTGCATAAAAACAAAATTGCATTAGACTGAATATGAAAAAATAATTGAATTTTTGCTGTCAGTGAGTACGTTTAACCAATCACCGAAATTACCGATAATATTTTTCATCAAATCAGTAATTTCGTTTAATGTTAATTTCCGGTAATGGTAAAACTGAGAATGGAGTTTCTACTTATAACCTAACATATTACGAGCGTATATCAGCTATTACCAAATACACAATTATATTTTGAAGTAATATTTTTTGTAAATATCGTGATCAAAAGCACTAACCTTTTGAATTAAATATTAACCATCCGAATTTGACCTATTTTGATCTATTTTGTGTTTTCAAAGCAGTGCATAGTTAACCATATTTTGGGAGGCACATTTAATAAGATTGTTTAAAGGTCAATC
The DNA here is from genome assembly GCA_963556175.1 of Tipula confusa. Taxonomy (NCBI): domain Eukaryota; kingdom Metazoa; phylum Arthropoda; class Insecta; order Diptera; family Tipulidae; genus Tipula; species Tipula confusa. The sequence goes on from OY744476.1 coordinate 4,941,693, forward strand.
ACTCAAGTGATGATATTCGTATCGCCGAAGTTTTCGTGGAAGACCAACTTCTTGCGCAGAATATGCACAGAGCATCTCCATATACTAATATTCTCTACCGCAACATTATATACTAACTCTCATCGATAATTCTACATTTGCCGATTAACCCACTAGCCTCAATGACTTTGGGAGACAATTCCGTAGATTTCGAAAAGCGTTACTTTTCGTAATTATATTTTGAATGTGTCACTGAAACATATTTTCATTATGCAGTCAGTCAGTCACGTACATACATTTTTACTTTACATTCTTTAGCCGGTTTGAATATGCATATATAACTTAATTTAGGGTTAATAGGGCATATAAAAAACTTAAACAGCTACATTTCTATTGACCCCATTATTGACTGATATCATATTTTTATGTTGATACAACTTCCCACCCACCAAATAATAATTAAGTTCACCCACATAATTCGATTCAATGAAAAACTCTTTTATCAGTTTTTCCGTAACGCGTTGTTGTTGTTCATGTTGTTGTTGCGTAACATTACAATAAATTAATTAACTCGACAACATACGATGCTATAATGTGATCAAGATTTATTGCGTATACATAACATAGAAACACGTGAGTTCAGCATCTCGTTTTATAACGTTTTGATTATTCGAATGGAAAGTCGATGAGTTTCCTTTCGCATGTGACTTATCAATTTTATTATGTATATGACTATGCCTAATCGTATATGAAAAGTAATTTTCCACCATTTTTAACCTTGGCAATTTCTATTTTTAGTGCTACACAGTTTTTATGTTGGTATGACGTCTTACCGCATTTTTTTTATTCGTTTCATGACATCGATTGAATTTATTTTTTTCAAGGATATTCGCAAATAGTTTTGTACCGTTGATTAATTATCTATAATATTTGAACCATAATAACCGTGAGCGCCATCATATTTGAATTTATTAACCATTATATATACGCATAGTAACAAGGTTATACGAGTATGTAGAAAAATGGAGAAGTGGAAATGTAGCTAAGATACAAATTGGATTAGATTTGGTGTTGTTTACCTTTAGTGCGTGTATTTACATTAATTTACTAATCAAAATTCAATAATCGTACGTATGGGAAACTTTTATGACTTCAGTTGGAGGTGATGTGGAAAATTGTCTAAGAGAAATTGTATGTACGTTTTTAAATGTGGTAAAATTTTACCTGTAGTTGAGATTTCTCATACAATGTTAACTTGATTACATTCAAAGAGTGAAGATCTTAAATTTTATGTTTAAATCTTCGATGTTGAGTAGTTGTTATACATAATTGGCGATTTCAGAAATGTTACGAGTCAGACCTACATAGTTGGAGTACTGGTATATAATGTTATATGAAATTGCGGTGTACCAATTTTACCAAAGATAGATTAACTTAAATCGTGTTCTCTTTTGGATTAATTTATAAAGAATAATATGTAGAAGACTTGCAAAAAAGTGAGTTGATTTATTTCAAATTTTTGGTCTGGCTAGTTAACGCGTAGGTATTTTAGATTTAACAGACTATATATGTCACTATCACTCACATTTTTTTGCCATTGGTAATTTTAGAGGCGCTCAGAAGTTTTGAGGCTTTGTTGAATTCAATAAGGAACGTCGTTGATCTGTTTATTGATCTTATATGCGGAGTGGCGACTCGAGGATATTTGTTATTGATTCAGCGCCCTAGACAAATTTAACATGGCGCCTTAAAAAATCGACGTAACTGTATAAATTATGAATAATTAAATTGTAAATTGGTAAAACCAATATAAATTATTTTATTGCAATTGCAACTCCAGTTTCAGTTAGGATTATCGACAAAATTATAAAAATATTTGGAAAACACTACGATAGATTTTTTTCGCTTATATATTTCAGCGCCTCTTCTGGAGTTGGGTAGGCATGGAAATGTCTATAAAAAAACTTAAGCTCAATGAATATATGATTTCCAGCTACATCTTTAGAACCAGTATAGCTGTTTCAAGGCTGGTGTCTCTTTTTTTATGGAGGTTTATGTAAAACCAGCTGTTCCTGTCTATCTAACGTCATTCTCCGCCATGAACTCACTCATTTAATAAGATTTAATAAGCACAAACCTAAGAAGATGTTCCCTATAATCGCAACTTCACTTTCTTTTTTTTCAATATCCTTAAACCGTATGCACATTGTCATTTGGGTAACGTTTAAAATTGTTTTTAAAAGTTTCCAAACTGTTAGAGATCATTTTTATAGAAAAATATTGGACCGATTTAAGGGCTATATATATTGAATATATGGTGCAGCCACCGCTGCTTATATAATACTTTTAAATTGTACTTCGATGTTGTACTACCTTACTTGTTGGTAGCGCAAACCTTACATTTGATCCAGAAAGTATACAGTGTCGTGTTGATGTCCAAATATGTTCTATAGTTTTAGTGTTATGTGTCTATTGCAGAACAGCATAAAGGACGGTTGTGCTACCACTTTCATTAATTAATTTTACTAAAGGTCATTTTCTAAAGTTTGATAAGCAATCCATTTTCCTTCTTTTAATCGACATTTTCTTAACTTCAGTTAGTTCAATCTATATAGTACATGCGGTTATTCTTCTCTTTCTTACATAGTGTTTCTTCCATTGGACAATGCTAGTTTTTCTAGTTAGCTTGTCTCACCCAATTCATGGTTCTTCTAAATTTTGAATATGTTTATTGTTAAACCGTTCCAGAAATTCAGAAAAGTATTATTGCACTAAATACTAGCTTGATTATTTGTATCGTTCCAATTCGTAAAGCTGTTACTCTTACTGTTACTTAGTATTCTGCAGTTGTATTTCTGTTCATATTTTAAATCTAGCTTTGCAGATTCTTTATGGGCTCAAGTATAGCGCAAACTGTATGTAGTAAATTTGTTGCCTTTCCTCGTAGCACCGGTGTTAAAACATTAACTTGTTCACCCATTAAGATGTTACATGGTTCTATAAGTTTTGAATCAACTGATGATGGTTTAAAAATTCATCGCTTGGCACCCTTGGTAGCTGATTCTGTCGAAATTGTTCTGTTTTAAAACCTTTCAACGTATGAGGAACTTATTTCATAGCGTTTTCGAAACTTTTACATTCTCCCTTCAATTTTAATTTGTTACACCCACTAATTGAGATTCTGTGTACTTTCAGTGTTTGTTGATATATTTTTGAAATTTGCTGGTACAGTTTTTTTAGTAGCATTCTTTTTGGTTTAGGTTTTGGCTGGTTCATTTTCAAATCCTCTCATACAAGAGCGTTACATAGTTCTGGTTGTTTTTACGGCTGCTTTAGAGTAGTTATTCCTTTTTATAATAATTGTACTTGCTATATACTGATATTGATTTCTGATTGCTTCCAAATGTTGAAATACATTTCTCTTTAGACTGAGTTTCTGGAGCTACCTGTCTATGTTGATTGTGGTAACCTACTGGACATGATGTAGAATGATAATTGCTTTTTACGGTATGTTATGTAACGTTTGTTTATCTTAATGCTTTCTGAAGGCTGACCAATTTCTCGGCTTTATATACGTATAGTAGAATATTAAAACTTTGTACTTAAAACTATGACATCAGTATCATAAACAGTTCCTAATTTATGAATTATTATTTTTTATTAAAAATACAGTCTAAGTGACTCTAAGTGAGAAATATGACCTTGATATCTGCAAAGATGATAGTGATTTTATAATTGACATTACCATTACAAATATTTTATTTTGAGATTAAAACATCCTATACGCACCTCTGTTGGCTATCTAAAGTCGCAGCATAATATAAATACATATAGTACCACCATCATAAAAAACAAACAGTTTACCCATTGATGTTCCAGATGTCGGGTTGATAGAACATCGTCAAATTTAAGAATTAATATATGACATTTAGGCGATTATACATATAAAAATATTTTGATTATTTTAAAACGATACCAGTAGCGACATCTAGCACGTCAATGGGCTAACATACCAAGGTAGTACTATATGTATTTATATGGTGGCAGGTAATGATTATTGAAATTGAAATGGACATTGACATTCCAGATCACTCGTTTAGGAAGTCTTTGATATTTTATGATTTGATTTCAATTTCAAATTTTGTAAATAATTGATATTTCTTCGTATAATTATCGATTGGTATTTTACTGTCTATATATGTAGAAAATTTAATTCAATTTCCACTGTATTTCGAATAATTCTTAATTAATGAATTCCCCTTAATTTCGTGTCATTAAGATGAAAATGTTTTAATAATTTAGACATCACAGTCTAATCATAATTAGAGAAAATTCCTTTACTAATTTTTCGTCAAGGTAAAATCGAGTTTGAGATTATCCGATCCACAACCTTGAATCGTTAATGTATTACAGTAAAAATATTTTTTGAAAAAACAAGCTTAAAAGGATCTATAAATACATAGTGACGTAATAAGTCTATTTATATCCTTCGTCTAATCATCTTTTTCTGTTTCTTCTGATTGTGTACGAAAACGTTGGTGTGACAATATATATGTCCTCAAACGGCAATATACACATACATACCGTACAAAGAAAATGAAATCATAGAATTTTTTTTTATGTTTTCTTTTTAAAGGATGATACGGGTATTACAGCCATCCTACACTCAACCTTATAACTCATCATCTCTCACCCGTTTCGGTATGAGTAAATTTGTCATGATTATTCCCTGCTCAGCTGTTAGGCAGATATTGTTTATGTTTATTAAAGATACATGAATAATTCAATTGCAAAATAATTTAAATAATTATAATTCGAATAAATTATGTGAAATGGCTTAAAACGAGGATTATCTTGCAAAATTTATGGACTCGTTTATTAATTGGAACAACAAGCATTAAAACATTAAGATAATGAGATTGTTATGGTAATCTTGATTCATTTAGACATGATTATGTTAGTAACGAAATTATACATGTTTAAGTGCAAAGGCCATTGACAATTATCCTTGAAACTATAGTTGTTCCGTTCAATAAGAAGCGAACACATTTAGATCCTGACATTTGCATTTCGAAGCAGTACGTACGCGCTTTACGTTTCACGTTATTTCATTGATTTTCTGCAGACTATACTTTGTAACCATATAGTGTTCCTTCGCCAAGTCCTCATAAAGATTATTTTTATACTTTCATAAAGTTCGGGTACATTTGATGGTATGGCAAGGATACAAAGGAATGCATCGTTACTGAAAAGGCCTCGCTTTTGAGCTGCTTCCTTAAAAAAAGTGTATGATACTCCCTTAATCGCGTACATAATATACATAATGTTCTGGAAATCGAGCATTCAAATATTCGCGAGCATTTTCATATTCCTGATTTATTTTAAACCATGTAGTTAGGTAGTATCGCGTGTAGCTTCTTTTTCAGCAAAAGTTGGCATGTTGCCCTACGTAAAATAAACATTATGTTTATTGGGAAGTTGAACTTGAAGTCGCACGATTATATGCGATTGTTCATGTCCTTTGAAACCAAAAAGGCCCCCAAGCTCCACATAAATATGGCAATTTAGGGTAAAGTAAATTATTATATGGAACAACACAGGAATTATTAAGAACACTTACTTCTGTTTCTGATTACCATCAACATTCGCTAAAGTTTCTTCTTCAAAATCTTTTGGACATTTGTATGAGCATCCGTCAGTCATACAGGGCGATCAAGTTATGTTCTACCACATAGACCAAGCGCGACGTAACACATATGAACACATAAATATGTCTTTGAGACTTCCATTGTTCCAAGCTATCAGTAAATTAAATCAATTGTGGATTACATGTCATTGTTATAAAGTACCCTGATACTTTATACTTCCAAACAATGGCCATTGCATCTTGGTGATTGTGTGCTATATTCGTGTTTCGTATATAATTAACCCGATTGGCTTCAGTTTTTTATTTTTCTAAATTCGGATCTAAAATATTAATCCGCTCTATGTTTCGATATTTTGGTTCATTGTTATTATGGGTGCATTGAATCAGTAAATTCCTCTCGATCAGTAAATTCACTTCATTTCGGATTTGCGGTCTTGAACAAGGAATATAGTCACCTTTGGTGGTACAACAACATGGAGTGCTTCGCAAAAGGATTGTATTGAGATATGCAAATGTTTAAATCTTTCGTTAGATTAGTATTACATTCCGTATTTGATGTAATATTCATTCTTTAATTTACAGCTTCATCCGGGTCTAAAATGTATAGTAGTAAAACTTTCGTAAATTCGTATAAGCTGGGTGTACTGTTCTAGTCCGATGATCAATTTGCCCCTTAATTCGAAAACAATAGGGTTCATACCCAGGTGGTGGCACAAAATTAGCACTAATATATGCAAATGCTAAAGCAATATTAACCGATTTAATGTTAATAATGAAATTTTGGGAGTGTTGGTTACTTCATAAATACTCAATAATAGCATAAGTCTTAATTGTATCCAATTTTACTTTACTCGTACCGTTGTGACAGCATTGGGTAAACAGTTTGTCTGCTAGCTCTGTTTTGTCTGCTAGCTCTGTCATTGTAAACTTTGCTCTGTTTTGCATTTATGCTGTCCTGGTTTCAGATATATACTGACTGATGCATCGGCCAACTTTTGATTAGCATCTTATTCATTGAAATTGACATTTTTATCTATACATCGAACTCGAAATCTTGTAATTTCTTTTTCTTTTTTAAAGGAGTCACGTAATCTGTATCCAACTGTTACGTGTTTGCCTCTATAGGGCAAATCTCTTGCCACTTCCTAATGGTTTGTCTAAATCCATCTGTTGAAATGACTCTTAGTTTTTAAAAAATGAAATAGTGATCTTTTGTAGTTGGAACAATTTATTTAAGTTAGCCTAGTGGCTATTAGTGCCGCTGTTATTTATTATTTCAAACCCTTCGGACTTCTTGTTAAATGTAATGTATTAACTAATTTACCACTTTAAATTGTCAGAATAAATAAAACTGTCTTCCACATTAAATCGATCACACTTTTAACCAGTTGACTACTGTTCAAGAATTTAAATTGGTAATTTTGTTTATGCGAGGGCTTGTTCTTCTTTTGTTTGTAAAGATACGTACAGAGTCGGTTCATACATTTCACTGTAACAGAAAAGTGTTGGTATTTCGCCGTCCAATACGTCAATTGGTCGGTAAATTGAGGTAGTGATATAATTCTATAAAGTTTTTAAAGCACTCCCTTCAATTTTTATACAAAATACGAACTTCGCTCCTATCCAATATCATAGCAATAATCATAAATATATATTTTTTTTAACCAAAAAGCTTAAAAAGTTTCAACAAATTTTCTTTTTACTTTTCGTTGTTTTCATCTTTTTAATGAGATAAAATATATAATTTGAGTGATAAGAAAATCAACACATTTTCTCTGTTTGTTTTTCATTTTTATTTGTTTTGGCTGTTTTCTTCGTTTGCTGGTATCCCACATGAAATGTGAACGAACTATTGATCTTGACGTAATAAATATCCCAAAAAAAAAAGTTTTGTCACAAACTCGTTTACTAATATTTTTATCTGTTGAACGAACTTTCACCTATTAAGGTGTCAATAATCGTTTTAACTGTTCATAATCAATTATATTGGCACCATATAGAAATATGTATGTGCATATTTGAAATCAACCGAACGATTTGGAAAATTCCTCATGTCACTTTACGCAATAAAATAATTAAGATAAGATATGTATGGCAACAAGTTGTTTTTTTAATACGTAACGAATTTTTATTTTATTTACTTTAAAAACAGACATTGTTATGAATATTTTAAGAGGTCTTAAATCTTGTTATTGTTTACATTTATAGCGGTATGGGTATATCTGTTAACACACACCGATGCACGAACACAACCTCGGTATAATAATACTCGTAAATGGATTTAAGTATAAATTATTCCAATATTAACCAAAATCTTAATTACATCTTAATATACCATTTTTGATTATAAATAATTTAATTAATTTATCAATGTTGTTTTTGGAAATATAACGTCGGCTTTCATATCGGAAATTTCCATTCGCAATTTGGCACGACATAAATTATTAATTCGTATAGCTTAAGCTTTTTATTGTAGTGTATGTATTTTAAAAGGTTGTCGTACGTAAATCATATTACCAAAAAATTTGTCGTTAATGAGTCTGATTCATTGGTATTTCACCAAGTATATATGATTATGGATCGATACCATCATCGTGCCGGTGGGCTTGCGTTACAAATATTTAAAGATGAACATGCGGCATTGAGGTAGTAGCGGCTAGAAACCATCGTATCATGTTTCAAAATGTCAACATGTAACTAGAGGGAGGGCGCCTTCATATAAAGACAACAATGCTCTTAGTAATAGATCGGTTGAAATTCATTTCGGCAAAAATGTAGCACATGGTCATGGTCAACTATGGTCATGTCGATTAGGATTATACCCTTATCCAAATTGAATGTCATAAAAGATCTATGAAGCTATATATAAAATTGGCAGGATTAATACTGATGTCGAGAGCTTTTGAATAAAGTATTAGTCAGAAAGATTTTTACTTTCTAAAGATAACTTTTCATATGTAGTCGTAAATAAAATTCTTCGGCAGTAACCTTTCTACTGAGGTGCCTTAGTGTTAAGTCATGTAAGTTCATGATTGTTGATAGGACTACCTTGTTCTTATTCGACGCAGTTTTTACATGAAAACTATTTGTACAGTTCCTAAGGTTTTCCTTATGATAAACGACAGATTTGGATTGGACAGTTTAAGATATTTGATTAATTAATTAATTTATTTATTTATTATATACATGTTGGATAAAGCATATAGCTTTTCTATCCCAATAAAAAAAACAATTTAAATATGGTTATGTGTTACTAAACGCAGGTATATAAAACAATTAAAAATTAATTCTAATAAAATCAAATACAATAGCTTTAAATTTGGCAAAAGGTTTTGCGCATATCTCTTCTCAATAGGAACTTTATGACAAAATAGTAAATGATGCAAACAGAGGTGATTTACTATACACATTGGAACGGTTAATGGCAAGCATTATGTTCCGAGCAGAACTACGAATCATCATCGTACACCCAAAAAAACTCTTTGAACAAAGCTTAATTATAATCATATTTCCTCAAACCGTTGAAATATCTAATAACATTGTTCAAAGCCACATAATTCCTACTTAACGCTTCATTTCATATTATTGCAAATATGCAATAGAAAACAATTTGTTATATAAAAACTAAAATAATTGTCTGATGATCATTTAGGCTATTTAAATATACTCCTGAAGGCATACTGCTTGCAATACATATAGGTTTTTTGTATCTGTCAAAAAATTGCGCCAATTTTAGTAGTTTTATGTAGACGAAATCATATAAGTGGCGCGCGCGCGCCACTTTATAAATAGAGATTTCTAGATTTATTCTGGATTTTCTTCTACATTTTTATATTCTGCATTTTAAACTTTCAGGATATTGAGTTTCTAAATATTTTTATTCTATATTTTAATTTTTCGGGATTTTAAAATTCGGTATTTTTTTTACGAGATTTCAAATTTCTGGATTTTTTTTTTTTATATATAGTAGCCAACCCGATAGAAATGTGACCTAATAAAAAAGATATCTTTTTGAAGTCTCTTATACATGACCTTGCATATATGCAATCAAAGAAAACTCAAGTTTCCTCGAAAATGGAAAACGGAAAATTTGTTTTTATTTGAAATTTTATTATTTTTGTTGAATCGACTTAGACCTGTAATTTTTTCGACCTGTTAAACAATTAAGATGAAGAGTTAAATAGATAAACTCACAAAATGAGATAAGTGGAATTACTAAAGATTTTCCCAACATAGTCCTAATATCTTTCGGGCATATGTTTTTATGTAGCTTTAAACCATATAAAATTGAATTTTCAGAATTTTCACATTATTGTTAAACAAGTGAGGTATTATTGGGAATTTCATTTTAGAAATGAAAATCCGTTAGATTTGGATCAGTCTAAAATATATAACAAATCTCGGTTTATATTATCGAATATTTCCAAAATATTTTTACTGGCACCACCAAGGTATAACTGACAGTCAACAGCATACATCTGATATATGCAAAATTTTATTACCTATGTGGTAACTCATTTATAAAAAGGGAAACTAATAATGGGCCAAGTATAGTTCCTTGAAATACACCAGCAAGTATGCATTCAGGATTTGATTCTTTACCATGTACACTAACTTTTTGAGATCTGCTAGATAAATAACTGTACACAAGCTTTAGAGCTGTGTTATCAAAATTAAAGAAAAGCATTAGCTTTTGCAGAAATAAACAATGATTTAAGGAATAAAACGCTTTCGAAAATTCAAGCAAAATTAGAGCAACGAAAGAATAGCTTTTATCAAGATTGGCACGTCGATTGGCACGATCATCGACAACGTGCAACAGAGTGGAAGTTGTGCTCTGGTTATTACGAAATCCAGATTGAAACTGAGTTAAGTATTCTATGTTAATTAATTTGGTCCCGAAGAACTACTTAAAAAACTTTCAATAAAATTGAGACCAAGCTGATTAGCTTGATATTAACAAGAGAGTCATTACCTTTTTTTGCTTGATTGGAATATAACTATGATAATATAACATATATCTGTAAATTGAGAGCGCATAATACAATTATTAATTAATTAAGTAAATTATAATTTAAAAATTAAATTCATTCTATCATGACCAGATGCATTGTATTAATATTTTTGTTAAAATATTTTTGTTTCGCGCAGTTTTTATCAAACCCCGCTTCGGACTTTGTTTGGTTAAAAAAGAAAGTCTCGGTCTGAAATAAAGAAAGTCACGAGCACCAACTCTAATATAATCAGATTTAGCTACAGTACATTGATCAAGCCAAGCATGCTCACGGGTAGCTGAATATGGGATTGTAATTAAGTGATTTGCTTTCAACAGACAATGAACAATTTGTGGAAGGCATCCATAATATTAAAGTTCAAATCACATCCAATTATGAAATGGCTATAATTTAAAATATATGATGATATAGTAGTTCCTGAAAATCATTTAAGTCCGCATTCACTGCTTTTGGTGAGGGTTATAACACAACGATCAATATCGTCAGATAAGGAAGTATCTAAAAATATATTACTCTATCGGTAGTAAGCAACCGAACATTAATTTTTTTTTAACAGTTTCAAGATCAGATTGGAGAAGATGGAGAAATATACTATCATAATCTTGTTTGCAGTGATGTGAAAACGCTTTGGGATGTTTTGAAAATTTAGTTGTCAGCCTCACCCAGGTGACCTAAGGTATAGAGAATACTAAATCTAACAGTGATTGGTTTAAGTGGAATTGCCATTCTGATAAGCAATAAAACCATTAAGCGAATTTTGTTGTTTTTTTACTAGCATTGATCGGCAGGATTTCTGACCAACCTAGTCCATGTTTCTTAGTAAATATTAAAAAAAAAACTCTTAGGCAACTCAAATGATTATCAATGGTCGGGTTACATGTGAATATACTATTAGGTTCTTCTTCATTTATTCTAAACCTGCGTTTAATACTTTGTGGATTGAAATTAAAATTCAATCTCACTCCGTTTTTATTTGTTCTTTGTATAGCGTAGTTTAAATCTACCACACTGAGATGTGTCATGAATATGATATCATTCCAAGTTATATTAATTATCAGATATATGTCTCCAATGTCTGAAATGGTTGTCTTGGATGATTTTAATATTTACAATAACAAGTCAATCTGTTGAATTTTTTGAGCAAATGAATCTTTTGTCCAACTTTTAGATAAACTAACTCGGTGCCAATGTTATCTATCACATCTGATAGGTTATTCATCTCACATATTAAACCTATTTTTGACTACCATGCCTGATAAATATTCTATTGTTGCGAATGCTCCACTAGATCTTTCTAATCATGCTTTTGTCTGGCATTGTAATTACCGCCCAATTGCTTTTTAGTTGACCTGAAGGACGATTTAAAAAGGCTTCCATCTTTAGGCGATCATATTGCCTAGTAAGCTCTAATTGTTTGGAAAATAGTATTAAAAAATATGATGAGTCAAGTGTCGTATATCTAGAAATTTGAAAGAGTATGGCATCAATGTCTGATCACTAAGATTCAGTTACTAAACCTGGATAGTTTTCTTATTGAGTGGATAGAGGATTATTTAATGAAATGATCGATCTAGGTAATATTAGATGGAGTTCTATTTGACTTGCTTAAGATAAATTTGGTTCTTAAGATGAATTGACCTACCTTATTTTTGGAAAAATGCGCTATCCAATGTTTTGCTGATGAAACAACGGTGTCCGTTTCTATTGAGTTTAACAGCTAAAAGGAGTACAATTCCTATTTGACTTGCTCTCGAGAGGTTTTGAATAAATCACTTCTGACTTGTATTAAGCAAGGTAGTTTAATGAGGCAAATCTAATAGGGTATAGGAATAAATTTGAAAAAAGACAGCTTGGCTGTTTTCACATCAAAAAGATCAAAATTATGTTCCACCCATAATAAACGGTTTTCTTAATAGATCGTTTTAGATTGGTTGGCTTAGAGATCTCTTGTGATCTTTCAGAGAAATATCATTTATATTAAATTTCAAAAAGTAATTTAGAATTTGGTTTTCACTATACGCTATAACTAGTGGGGTTACTACAAAGAAACAAAACCCTCGATGCGGTGCACCCGCAACATTTAGGTTTAGTGGTCTTTATTCTCATAATGAAAAACTCGATAATTTTATCACCAAGAACAACGACCTATGAAAAGTCATTCTGTTGCCTATTAATCAAATACGCATCATACATTGCTTTTGTGGCCGTAACAATATTGTTCAAAATTTAGACTCCTCTACACATTTGCTGCGATAGTAGTGATATTGGCATACAATGTGCGGTTCTCAACGTAATAGAATTCGGACCAATTTTACAAGAACGCACGCCCTCTTTTTTCAGTTGATTTGGAATTTTAATTATAAGCCTTAGATGAACAAAAACATTAGATATGTCGAACTTAAAATCGTACCACAGTTGTAAATGATCATAGCGATGATTGTCCATAATATAAAAGTTACAAACACCAATATTAAGGCTCATTTACTGTTTCTGCTTAAGCTATATATATATACAATTGTCTTAAGCAAATGTCAAATTTAACCCATTTCTTCTACTAAAATTTATAGTAAATTGTGTGAATCTGGATCTTTTTGATTTAGTTTAAAACATGCTGTGAGTGATGTATGTGCATGGCAGATGCTCGACGAAAAGCATCGTCCTCATTGACTTGTGTAGTGGTTCGCTCTCTTTAAAACTTTTCGGCACTTTCTTCATTTGGATCATCATATCGGATAAAATCATTGCCCAATTGAGTGTTGGGTGATAAATAAAAACATTTTATAAAACTATGGATGCAATGATAGAAATAAGGAAGGAGGAGGCTTGACGAGAGCGTCCAAAATTTGTAGTTACACTACTGGTGTAAAGATATAGATCTTTTAATTGACTCCATAAGAAGTCTTAAAACAAGGCTTATATGAGGCCCACTGTGGAGATTAACTAATTTGTCTGAAGTGGAGTTCCGAAAGCTCGAATTATCACACATTATTTTGGTCACTGTTCATGCAAAATTAAATTTGCAATACCAATGACATTTGTTAGCAAAGCTGCCACTTATTTTAGAGATATATACCCAAATGAAGAATAAACAATAGAGTTACCTCTTGTGGATTTAATTAGATTCATTTGCCTTCCCTAATATATTGCACATTTTTCGTTCTATTTAGTTGTAATATTTTCTCTGTCAGGTTTTTATGTAGTTTTTTCTGGCCACAATGCATTGATCAAATTGATTATAGTCGTGTCGTGTTTAAGTGTGCGTTTGTTTCCATAAAATCAATGATAAATGTTTTCTGCAATAACTTTTCTGTATAGAAAAGGTGTTCGACTGACGAATCTAGCCAATTTTAATTATTTAGACCGTTATTTACTAATTTATTTTAGTTATATGCATTTCTTGCAATTACGATTTGTTTTTCTAAAAGGATTAACGCGATTATTCATTGAACAATTACGCCGTTGGCACAACCAGATACCCAATTTAGATATAAACAATTATTATAAAAAAAAAATAACAATATAAACATCAAATTCTGTATGTGGTCCAAAAAAATATTGTGCCAACGATCAATCCACATGTACAGTAAATGCCGGGGTTTTCTTTCTCAAAGAATTTAATTCATAAAATACAAAATGATGGATCGCATAAACACGTCACAAAATACATTTGATATTACGCAATTTTGGTAAATTTCCGAAATTTTCATATTTATGTACCTTAATTTTTGTTTTGTTTATATCTTTGCAGGTGGAGACATTTCAACACACAACATCTTTTCCCTCGAAAGAGGGATTATAATATTCTTAAGATAAAATTGATCTACAAAAACTGGTACTCAAACAATAAAACAACTGGAAATCATAATAATAATAATCAAGAAAACTACAAACAGTTGTAACGAGATCATCTAATCGTTTTATAATTTCTGTTTATATATTACTGCTGTTTAGTATTCGTATACCGAATATATGTGAGTGAAGGGGAAATTCGCTTATTATTATTTTACAACGATCGTATTTTTCCGTTGAATATAATTAAACAAAACAATACAACAGCGAACACGATCGCGCGGCAAGCAAAAAAAAAAAAAAAAGAAGCGATCATCTATATATTGAATCGTCGTTATTCACAAATTGAATTCAGTTGAACTAAAAACTTTCAAGTGTAAAGAAGTTTTATTTTGAAATAAGTGTAGATTTATTTTAAGCTTGCCATCCATAAATTAAGTGAGAGCGCGAATTATTTGTTGTGATCACTTTTTATTTTTATTTGTCTCGTTTAAACAGGGCAAATAGAAAATCAAATTTACTTTAGTTGTGTTAAATTTTGTGAAGTTGCGGTATTTTAACAAACCAAACAAAAACGTTTAGTGACCACAATTTTAAATTAATCAAGTTAAAAAAAATTCAGCGAGAGAGGGAACAAATTTCATTTTCAACGGGCTTAGGCCATTGTATGGGTAAGTTTCTTTGTTTTTTTTTTTTCATAAAGTGTGTGCAAATGAAATGTATTTATGGGTGGATTCGTACCTGTAGCATTATTAAAACAACAACAACGCAAAACAATAGAAAGTTTATTTGTATTGTTGTTGTTTAATTTCAAAATTATTTAAATTTTTTTAAATGTACGAGGTCTAAAAATTATTTTGTTGTATTTGTATACAAAATTAGCGAGCTTACATTTTGGTGGACGCGACCAAATTGTATTGTCACAAGTAAATATGCGCAGTTTTAAAACTTGTTTAGCAATCTGTTAAAATTGCGTAATACACTTAATATTGTTGTACGGCGGATAACGTCCTTGATCAATTTTTTTTTGGATACTCCGTGGTGTATAGTTTTTAAATGATTTGATTTGCTTCCGTTATATGACTCATGCTGGTAAAATTTACCAATTGCCGTGCATAGTCTGGACAAAATGAAATACGTCTAAAACTATTAAAAACCAGCTGTTGATTGTGTTTTGCTGACTCAACACCCGTTTTCTTTGTAGTAAACGTACGTACATACATAGCTACGTTGTTTTGAATAATACAAAATAATTTTTCTATGTAAACGTATCGGTCATATGGTCGACTCACGTGATTCATAACAGTCGTATTTATTTCTAAAACGTGATTATCACGATTTTATCAGTCATGTATCAGTTGTAGTTATGTATGCATATGTTAGCTGCTCAGCACACTAGGGAGAAAGCCAGGTAGTGTTCATATATACAAAACTGCCTTTGAACTTGTTCAATTTGCTCATGCTTTGTGTTGATGGTTGTGTGCTTCATATCAGCATAACACAATTGAACTGTGCTTTTTATGAATTTATTGTTGATCGTGAGATTTATTATCTAGGTTTATTGTTGTTGTTGTTTAGATTGGAATTTAATTGTGCAGTAACAAGACTCGATTGTTATCCGGAATCACAAAGAAATAACGTTCGAATATGTAGTTATAAAATGGCTTAATGCTATTAAAATGTCAGGGTCGTTGATTAGCTGAACTAAATGTCAATTGTTTTTCCGTTTTCATTTTGTTGTTAATCTCACGTTTCGATCTTTAAATGACCGAGAAATATGCTAGTTATTCCCAAATTTTTTTTTTTTTTGGTGGGTTGTTTGGTACCTACCTACTCTTTTTTCCGAAGAGGATGATCATGAAAATGTTTTCATAGTATTGGTGTTGGTAATTCCAAATTTTATGACAACAACGAATTATTATAGAATTTAAATTTCCATTACATAAATTTATGGCGCATAGTAACAGTTTTTTTTAACGTAATAGAATTTGGTGAACATTTAACTGCAAATTGTGTTCATATATTTAACCTATTTAATCGAAACATACCCTGAAATCTGTTTGTATATGATAAACGAACAAATTGCTGTCATAACAATCAACAGCATAATATATGATTTCCTCTTAATAAATGAAGTGTGCACGCATCAAATTGATGTCAAGCATCCCATCACCATGAAATCGTTTTGTTATCCCCCCAAAATTATTATATACAGTTTGGGACCATTCATTACCTAATTAGTGCGTGTTACATAAATACCGGTGATATATAATGGTGATGATGTCACACTTTAATAGGTCAGTTATCTAGATCTTGAATGTTGTACATATATGTATAAACAGTATGTTGTTGGATATATTAGCACATAGCAACTGGTTAGTACGAAAATAGTAATTCGAGTTCAATTCCAATGATGATGATGTATATGTCTAAATTTAATGATTCAGATGTTATTTACTTAAGTTGTTTTTGGATATTATGATGATGTAGGTACGACGACGGCTCGTGCTCCACTGTTTTGTATCGTGACTGTATTTTACCAATTTACGCAAAATCATGATTCATTCAAAAATGAAATTTTTTTTTTGTTCATCCACCATGTATAAATCGAATTACACTGAAAAATGATAACGTCTAGAATGTAAACAATAAAAATGATAATTAGGTTTGTTTGAGCTCGTAAATCCGGCGGTTATACAGTTGAACCCACACTCATATCGAGTGGAAATTAATTTATTATTTTGTCTGTGTGACGATTTTGTGACGTCAATCGATTTACTAATTTTTTTTTTTGTAATTTTTAGAGCGGGCAAAAAAATCAACAGCAAGTTGGGACGAGCCGGGCCTGTATAAAACTCAGGGCCGGAACGGTCTTAATGACTCCAGCGGTACTAAAATACATTTTAATTCAAATGATGAAGCATGCGCCGGATACGTGCCAACGGTTGGCCGTTGGGGCAGCGAATGGCCAAGTTGACTCGCCGCTGAGAGCCTCGGGCACCCTCGAGATACAGAATTTGGGTCGGTTAATTATGATATTAGTGATAATCGATTGACCGACCCTGAATGTCACATATATGATGTGACAAAGGAATTATCATCGTGTGATCGCACCACAAATGGTAATCAATTGGCGACGGACGATGGCTACAATTTAACAGCATTCGATCAACGTGAAGGTGATTGGCCAATTAATCATCCGTTACCGTTGCCAGCCTGGTCGCCCCGTACCAAAGAAACAATCGTAGTAAAAAAAATTTGGCAATATGAAGATATGGTTGCGCGAATTGAAGTGTTACTACACCGTATGCTTGAAGAGACGCACTATGATACTGTGCATAATTTTTTGGATTTCCGTAAATCATATCGTGCATCATCCACCAAAGATCTAAAAACTTTTTTCCAAAACTATGTACCACCAATTAATCGCCGTCATCACATGTGTGTCAGCTTAGCAATGGAAATTATCCATCGTGTATCACAAGTGCGACCCGAACTCGTTGACAAAATGTATTTGGTGTCGTGTGAAGAAGCTGTCGATTCTACACGTTCGTATATCGAAAATTGTGAAGAACGTAAAATTGATAACGCTCGGTACACCCTTGAAAAAGAACATGCCCTCGTTGTTATGAAAATACAAGTTGCGGGACGTGATGGTATGCTTGTACTAGATCCTGGTTATCATGTTGCACGTGCCGTTACCGTGATGAAAGATCAATGCTATCCACATACAGGATGGTTTACACAATCTGATGAGACTCACTGTAAACGCGAGTATTGTTATAACTTTAGTCCGCACAGTGATAATTTCATAGAGTGGGCTGAACGTATGACACGTGGTGGAAAGGAAACACATGAAGTATCTTTGGTTTATGTTGAACGGCCGTATCAAACAGCTATTGATGTAACTGTGAGACGAAATCTTGTATACAATTTTAGATCACTTTTGGCCAGAGATGCAAAAGGTCGTGTTTGTGCTGGAATGTACTTTCCTGTAAATGCGAATGCAAGTGAAGCACAAATGACGCTGTTTTACGATGGACCAAACGATTCAAATATCAAGGTTAAACAGAAAATTGGAGTGTTTAAAGATGTTGAAAAGGTGAGTGATCTGTTAACACTTAGGTAAACTGTTCGATTTATCCCAGATTCAAACCAATCTGGACTAAACGATGAAATTGGTTCCTTTAAATTTTAATTATGCTTCGTAAATGCTTAATTATTGTTAAAATATCCAAGACACAAGTTTCTACCAAATTGACATTTATAAGGTTCTTCTACTAAATTTGATTTTATTTTATTTTATAATTTTAGATTCCGGATAATGTAAAGGCACACATTGAGCAATTAGCACCCCAACTTCGTTTCGATACTGAAACCCTTGTAAACATATTGCATGATATTGCTGAAGTTATTTACGATGAAAATTTTGTCAAGCAAGTTCTTGCTATTGAAGACCTTATCACAGAAATATCTGCTGATAATTAAGACTATGTCTAAACAATTTTTTTTATAGTTTTTTAATTTGGTTTTTTGGTTTTAAATATTTACTATTATATTGCATTAACTATTAATTACTCTACACACAAATTTTATTAACATATTTATCTTTTTTACGTTTTATTTCAGAATAAAAAAATAAAAAATTCATAAAATATGGGACTTCCGTTGGTTTGAATGTGTTTCAATTATTAATTAATTCGGACAAAAAAAAATACAATTTTATGCATGTAAATCTGATGATGTGATTCCGAATTATTGGTTTACACAATAATTAAAGCACTTCAAACTAATTTTGTGCCCAAATTAATTAGTCTAAAAAAAACACAATCGCGCGCAATTTATAAATCCTTTGGACTTTTGGACTATACATATCTGGTTATATTATTCCTTTTCGATGGTGACCATACCTTTTTATGAAACACACTACTTAATATTTTGAAACCGTTGCTATTCCTCTTACACTTGTTTGTGAGTAATATAGATGACGGTTGAAAAACATAGAGCTAGACGAATTTCTTGAAACATTGTGCCACAAACTAAAAAAATACCGAACCGGTAGATCAAGTACGTACACATCCAATGTACAAAGGGTTATAAAATTAAAACACACACAAAAATAGAGTAGAACATTTCAAAAAATGGTACAAATTCACAAAAATCACGAAACGTTGACGTTTGATACAATATTAGCGTTTTTTTTTAAATATATATATAATCTTATATAATATCAAAATTATACAAAATAGCATATATTATTATATACTTACTCGTACACATATATATAATCTCTTATATATTACATAATATATTTAGCCAAATCCATTTTAAAAATTTTTTAAATTCACTTATTTAAAACATAAAATTGTAATGTATGTATTACCTTACTTAGATTTTCACTTAACGTTTGATTGACCTTAATTATTATCAATTATGTTATGTTTGTAATATTTGTGAATTTTATTATTTTACAAAAATGTGTTTTAAATTTGATTATTTTAAACCAAACGTAAAAAAAATTTTTTTTTATTTATTAATTAATTAAATACATAATTATATTGTATTTGAATAAATTTCACAGGAGCAAATAAAAATTATATATTTAATCTGCTTTTAATTGCTTGACAAAATTTTAATTAAAAATAAAATTATAAAAAAATTAATATTTCGCGTTTTATTTTAACATTTTTGTTGTAGGACTTAAGAAACCATCATAAAATCAGGTGAGTTACGCGAACGGTAAACATCTAAACATCTTCAACTCAAAATGAAATTTATTTTGACTTTCAATACTTTCATGAATGCAATTTTAAAATTCGATTAAATCTTTATTAGTTTTCATGATAGTATGATAAAGTCCTTGTGATGGATCAAAAGCTCTCTACATCTTCACAAATCATTTTTCTGCACACAAATTTAAGAATTTTCACTATAGTAGAACAAACGTAATAGTAGTACAATTTTGATGATTGATACCTAAATAATAAGCAACCAAAAAGTTTGAAAACTTTTTACAAATTTGTACGAATGTTTTATAAAAGTATCTATACTAATATCGAGAGCTTTTGATTAAAGTATCCCTAATTTAATTCGGACCACTGTTGCGTGTTTTATTGCACAATTTATGAATTTTCGTATTCCGTCAAAATTAGGCAAGGGATTAGTCTTTCCTGATTTTTATGGACGAAAATAATTTATGAAAATTTACAAATATTTATGGTAGTATTCATGCTGACATCGAGAGCTTTTGATTAAAGTACATATCGCTCATAAAAATTGGACCACTGTTTAAACTAAAACTAAATTTTAAAAACTAAATATTTTAAAATAAATACAAACAGAAATGTGACTGTTTAAATGCGACTAATAGCGACATTTGAGTTCTCGTCAATTATAAAATTTGGAATAGAAAGCTAAATTGAGGCGTAGAGAACGACTTCACTGCTTCTGGTTATAAAGATCAATACGAAAAATTGACTTGAGATTGAGCCTGATTGTTGATAAAGGGGCACTATGAAATTTAAAACCGTTTATTAGTATAATGCCCTTGTTAATTGATCAATCTTTGGTATTAAAAATGATTTTCTGTGAATTCGACTTACAAAAACACTTCCATTTTGCTTTGCTGTAAATAACTGATAAATGATGATCAGATGATCTTATATCTAAATCTCAATTTTTAAATTAAAAATTTTCAATTTGAGTGTATTATGTGGGTGGTTAAATTAAAAGCCAATTTTTTTTTTTCGTTTAACTTTTTCATAAACTACAAATATATTTCATGTTTTTTTATTTATTTTTGTTTATGATTTTTAAAATATTTAATATTTTTGTTACATAATATTTGGTTACAGACTTTTTTTAAATTTTAAATTTTCCAATACAATTTATAATCGTGTATCGATAATTTTTCTAGTAACAAAATAAAACGAAAAAATTAAATGTTTGAGTACCAAATGGATTTTAAAATATTTACAATTATTATTTTAAGTACAAATTAGGTGACGATTAATTGATCATTCGAATTAGAATATTTATAACGAGACATAATATATAGTCCGTTAAAAATAAAAATATTTAACCTAGGTTCTGATTAAAACCTTTAATTAATTTCGATAAATTTTTAATTTTTAAATATAAATTGTACAATATATTTTGTTTAACAAAATAAAGGCCACGCAGGACTGTAATAATATAATTTTTAATATGTATACGACGGGGGGTAAAATATTTTATTTTCGATTGTAGATTTTAACAAAGTTTCTCAAGTCTTTAATTAATTTATGTAAAAATCTAAATAAATAACTCATGTTTTAATTAGTAACCGTAAATACAGAGAGAATTTAATTTTAAGAGTAGTATAAACTATCATCCAAAAAGCTAGATAGTCGTATGTATACAGTGATGATTTATACGAATTAACGGATTTTAAGGATAGTTCAAGTGTAGTTAAATGTTTATCTATAACCCAAAACGATTCAATTTAAAATTTAATCATAAGTTTTAGATGCACAACTTGATAAATACTTGAAATTAATTTATATCGATTTGAAAATTGGAAAATTTATTTTTAACTCATATTAACTTGGCTGAAATTTGAGTTAGGAATAAACCACTACAGTAATTTTGATCCAAAGTATCTAATAGGATTACATTTTAAAGTTAAATGTTAACATTGGGCAACCAAAACCATTCGTAATAATAAATCAAGCTAAATATATTCAAATATGGTTGATCTAAAAGGAATGTTATCTTATATACAGAGAATCGTTCAGAATCATTTTAAATTGGACCATATTTTTGGTTCTTAGTATACAGACTTATGATTATCGTACAAATAATTTACAAACACCAATTGGGTAACACACAAAATAAACATATACCAAAAATTTTAGTGCGATGTACAAAAATAATTTGTGGAAACCGAACACTTTTATTACTTGTGCATGTTTAAGTAAAATTGCCAATTTCAAAATAATGTCGTTTGTGCATTAAAAATATTAAAAAAAAAAAAAAAACATAATGGTTTTGTTATATATATATATTCTAATGTGTGAATTAAAGCTAAATATATTTTTATAATCCAAAATTGTTTAAATTCTAACATATTTCATTCCATACTACCCCGATTTATAGTTTTAATATATGTATATTTATATGTAAATAGGTATAGTTAAGTGGAATGATAAAAACTGATTATTTTATAATACTATTGAGTAACGGAAATTTTGTATAGTTTACACATTTATTAGAGAAACAACAATTTCTATTCTATAGTTTTGTTTAAAAAAATATATATATATTTTTTTTGTAATAATATTAATTAAGTTTTTATTTAAATATCACACCTTTGACTGCATATTAACACTAGTTTAAGTAAATTAACGTAAATTATTATTTAATTATCTTCCAAGTAAAATAAAAATGATTTGTCATGTAAATGGCACTGTGAAAGATAACTAAAAACTACAACAATAAAAAAAAAAAGAATAAAAAAATATCTGATCCTAAATATTCATCAAACTTAACAACTAAATACAGCTCTGTGATTATATTTTATATCTACAGTTTTTTTTTTTTTTATACCATTAATCCCCATTATTTATATTCGAGTTGTCCTTGAGCATACGATTCTCTTCGGGGAGTTTTCGCGATGGGTAGTTCCATGGCTGAATTTTAGCTGTACCATAGATCTGGAACATAATGTACGTCAAATTCGAGATAACAAATGCAATCCAAAATGTTGTTAACCAATCAGCTTGCGATTTTGGATCTTTAACAATGAATCCAGTTACTAAAGGTGATAAGAAAGATGCAGTCATATGTATAGTTTGTGCAAACGCTAATACCGGTCCAGCTAAGTTAGGTGCAATATCAACAATATTTGCCATTGCACCAGCATACGATGCAGTAATGAGTGGTACAGCCAAAAACCAAAGTGTTAACACAACTGCTAAATTATGACCAAAATAGCCGGCAATAAGTACCAGAATTCCAGGTAAATTTTGTGACATTGCAGTAAATAATTTTCGTACATTCGTTATCGAGATAATATTTCGGGTCACCACAACATCAGCTATATAACAAAACACAACTGCTGAAATATATGATAGCAAGAATGGTAATCCTGATAGTAGACCATTTGTTTGTATATCAAAACCTAGTATATGTTTCATGTAGACGGGACCAGACATAATAAATGTGTAGTGTACCCAAATCCGACCAAATGTTGTAATACCAATTGACCAGGCGGGCAGCGATTTGAATATAGATTTCCATGGTACTTTCATTCCTTTGCCATCTTTAATCTCTTGGCTTACATTAAGCTCGATATATTGTAGTTCACTTGTTGATATACGAGGATGTTCTGCTGGCGTATTAAACGCTAAAAAGTACCATATCACACACCATGCCATGCCGATGGATCCGGTTGTGTAAAATACGACCCGCCATCCCCAATGAGCGATTATAAAACCGCATAATGGGTATGTTAATCCGATTCCTATGCTAAACCCCTGAAAAAGAAAAATACAAATTATTAAGGTACTTTATCAAATACATAATTGTATATAATCTATTATAATGTAGATGTCACTACTATAATATTATTCAAATTCGAATTATTATTAAAAGCGTTTTTTTCTATTGAAGTGTAGATGTCTCTCAAAACAGAAATATAGAATTGAATTTGTAATGTTTAAAAAATTTATCGACTTCACTATCATAAAAATTTAATTGCCGAATCAAATTTTAACCATTATTATTACGTTTTGATCAATATTTATAAATCTTAGTTTATATTAGTTTATATATTATTATATTAGTTTATATTTATAGTTAAAACAAAAACTATCTTACCTGAAAACTGGACATGAATCTACTGCGCTCGGCCGGTGGAATCCAAAATCCGACAATTGAATACATTGCGGGCCATGTTAATCCAGACGCAAATCCCTGTATCGACCGTAACACTATTAATGCACCGTAATGGAATGAAGCTGCATATGGAATGCCTAAACTGCATGCTGCTGTCGCAAATTGTGACCATCCAAAAACTTTTTTCGTACCAAAAACCTGTGTGGCAATTCCACCCACCAACTTAAGGCACACATTAAATGTTTAAACAAATTAATCGATTAGTTAAATCCGTTAAACAACAAAAACAAATAAATAAATAAATTTGAATTAAAGAGACTCACCTGCGATATCACATACCACCAATAGAATGATCCTAATATTATCGATTGAACTTGCGGCGACCAGTCAAATTCTGCATCTCCATCGTTTATTTTAACTCTAGTTAATTCTTCTAGTGGTAATACAGTCTAAAATTATTATCTTATAGCCACCAAAAATGCAAAATTATATAAAAAAAGATTTAATGAACTTTTGCCTTACGGTATTTTCGATAAACGATGATGTTGTGGAATTCAAATTGAACGGAAACAGTGTTGTCGTTGCTATACTATCGTTTAGCTTGTCTATCCACGTTGTTGAATATGTTGATGCTATTGTTGTGGCCATTGTCGTGTTTGACGAAAGTGTTCCGTTTGTTGTAGTATTTTGTGGTATAATCATGACAACTAGCGCAAAATTTATATCGTTTCGCATCATAAACGACACCAGAAATCCGGACCATGATAGGAAATATAAAACAAGACGGGCTGGTATTCGATCTGTAATAAAAATAAAAATAATACAGTTAAATTTGATCGGAAGCAACATGTTTTTATAAAATCTATTGGTCTTTTAATTGAACACCCTAAATTCATTGAACGAATGCTGTCAATAAAAATGAATTGCTTGATTACCGAGCAATTGGCGCAGTGGTTAAAGCGAATCCCAACGGGAGAGGGTTGCAAAAGGGATTTTTCAACCAAATATAATTGCAATTTATTTAAAACCTATATTAGATAGTACTGGCTACCGGTCGTATGCAGTTTGCTTGTTTGGAGGGTCACAGCTTCCACTTTCTGTAGTCGAACTCTGCAGAGTTCACAAAATTATATTGAAAGCACTGCTCGCAAACTACACATTTATTGCAATCGCTGGATGTAGCATGTTTCCATCTAGTAGAATCGAATGGAAGAATATAATACGGTCCTGGACCAATTAAACCGAAAATCTGAAGTTGAATATGGAGTAGCTTCTGCTTAAAACTTGTTCTGATCGTGCACTAAGGCGGAGCTGATTAAAAATGTAGTTTGAATGTCGGAAGTGTACTTCTTTAGTTCTAATATCATTGCCTACTTACTTTAAACATTTGAAGTACCAAAGCTAACTTCATTTTATGATAAAGAACAGATCTTCCCTCAGAACGGTGATAACAATGAAGAAACTAAGTAGCCATCTTTTGGCAAAATTGTCTATAAAATTTTAACAATGCCGATAATGCGAAGTAACATTACCCAAAATTAGAACCAAAATAAATCTAATGTACCGGTAATAAGGGCGCAGACATATTGTTACAACATCTTTAAATTTCTAATATAAATATGATGATGCCGTTTAAATTTTAGCATTATATGCTATTCAGCAGTTAATTTGTAGCATTATACTTTACGCCATATTTAGCCAAACAGATGACAATTACTGGTTGGATTAAACGATCTAACTGCACATTTTATTGCCCCAGTTTATCTGAACTGGCGTGACAATGGCTTAGCCCATTGGTTTTTGAACTTTAATAGGGATTTAATAGGGAGTTTAACAACCACTGCACCAATTATCTGTCAATTCAAAAATGCATATAAACAAAATAATTCTTTAACTAACTTGCGTTAGACGGTCTACATTATTTTGGTACCACAAGTGCAGAAAGAAAATGAACGTGTAACCGCATGCTCCCGCTTTGGCTAACGAAAGTGTAAAATGGGATGTAAACGTAAATTGCGAAAGAGTTAGGAATACTTCGGCCTAACAAAAATAAGATATTCTGACAAAAATCTGTCGGGTTGACAGTTAAAATACATCCCGAAGTTTGATTGCTACCAAATGGTGGTAGTTTAGTAATATCATCAACATTAATTGAAATATAAACTATGAAAAAAAAAATAAACAAATCGGTTTGTAGTATTGATGGTATTTCCACTAACATCATTTTCAACAATAATTTTCTAGAACGTTTAATAAACCGACCTATATACTTATGACAGTTTCCTAAGGAATACAGGTCATAACAGTCGAATTTTCAAAAAAATGGCCGTTAATATCACGACAGCCCCTCTCTGCGCCTTCCAAATTGCAGCTTTCTTTTTAAAGATCGATATACCATCCGTTTTCTGAAAATTCTTTTCGTCAAACTTCTGATTTCGTGGTTGAATAAAAGTGTCGTGATCATTGCATTTGGGCCATAATCTTATATTTCTCTTTTCTCAAAAATCATCAGTCATCTCTCAAGTTCTTCCGTCAGAGTCCAATTCTCACATCCATGAATGATAACAGGTCTGATCAACATCTTGTATAACTTCAGCAGGACATACAAAGCACGGTTGCCAGCGACAAAACATGCTTTTATTTCCTCTCCGACACAACTATAATGAGTGGCAAGTGTTCCGAGCAGCGTTGCCATATCGACAGTTTTTCTTGTAAATCTCAGTTTTTCGTTATGATCTAACTAGTTTCTTTTTTAATTGCCCAAACTTGAATGTTTCATGTTAATTTATTCGAACTTGAATGTTTCTACTTTTACGTGTAGTTCTATTGCGCTTTTGTGTAAGTCATGCCGGTTTCTGCCCTCGTATGTTGATGAATGACCTCGGGGTATTCATTAAATTATTTAAAGTAGTCGAAAAACAGTGAACTGTTTGTTAGCGCAATTCAATCCATTCTAAAATATAAACCAAGTATAATACTTTATTTGTTCAAGTACAGTCATCCAACTTTTGATTCGAATAATTGCTGCTCTTAAATTATTTTTTTACACACGGAGATATTGGGAAGCTAGTCATCGTAAAAAACTATCGATACTTTAAATAATCCACAACTCTTGTTATTTTTTAAAATGTATTAATATATTTTAGACCAAGTTACTTAAATTAATAAATTAAACTATATATTACAAAGCGAGGGTATTATAGGCTATTATAGCCAATTCCATATTATGCAAACAGAAGTATCCCGTTTATATTTAACAATTTTCGACTGCTTTATTAATTTATTATAACCGGTCGTTATCTGAAATAATTATTTAACATTAGAGCTAACAATACTTGAAAAAAGTTGTAGTACAAACGAATCTTTGAAGTCAATGCCC
Organism: Tipula confusa; assembly: GCA_963556175.1. Taxonomy (NCBI): domain Eukaryota; kingdom Metazoa; phylum Arthropoda; class Insecta; order Diptera; family Tipulidae; genus Tipula; species Tipula confusa. The sequence continues at coordinate 4,969,378 of OY744476.1, forward strand.
CCACATAGACCCCGCTTATTGGACTTACTGGTAAATGTTACTGAGGCACACTTAAGCATATTAAGTGGGAGATGACTAACAACAAACCAGGAATACACAATGTCCAAGTCAGCTTGTAATAGTTAAATCTTCTATATTATTTGTATCGTTCTCAAGATCTTCAAACCTTCAACGTACAACAAGTGGCTTGACTTAATACATTTTGAAATGTCGTTAATGTAGAGATTACATAATGAGGGTTGACCCTAGTGATATACCGGGTGTCACTTTGAATCAAGGAGAGATACTTAGGTCTGCTAAATTTTACGAACTGAGTTCTATTAACCAGGTATCAATGAAATTAATTAATCCAAACCGGCGGTAAATTGTAAGATTGAAACTAGTGTAATAAAATAGTATGTGAAACTTTATCTAACGATACACTTCAATAGACCATTATTTAGAAAGTAATTCACAACATCACAAAAATTATATCAGATGGGTGAGTTGAACTGAAATAGGCATGAAGTTCTTAATGTTACCTGCATCGCTACCCTTATGAACCTGCAGTATAAATGGTTTCTTCCATTTAGACGGGAAGTAGGAATGATTAATTGACTTGTTTAACAATAAGGTGATCGCAATTTCAAAAACATCTCGTAATTGTTTAGAAATAAGTTGAGTAATCGATCTGGACTTGTACCCTGCTTATTAATATCCAGGAAATTTAATATCACAAGAACATCATGGACAGAAAATATTTAAAATTTCCAATCTGACTTACTGACTGACAAACTAGCCAAGTTATTCTCCAATACATAAATAGATTTAAAATGATCAACAAATAGATTGTATTACTGTTTGATTAAGAACTTATTATTTCTTATTATTTAAGTATTCTCGAAAAGTTTTTTTTGCTTCTTGAGCAACCTTCTTGTTATGGATAGATCATAACGCGGCCACTTTGTGTTGACACAGTGGGTTTCATCCTGGCCCTGAATGCAATAGGCCTAGGTCTAAAGGCAGCCCGCTGCAATAATATAATAAAAATTATAAAAAAATTGCCACACTACAAAAAGACGCAAAGCTTGAAGAACTTTTTTAAGAATGAAAAAATATTACGAAAACTTCATAATTTACAATCTATGAAGTGATCTATGTAACTACGTCAAACATTAGTACGAAAATTATTTAAAATAAAAAAATTGTGTAGAGCGCATGTGACTCAATCGACCACCTATTCTAACGTCGAATAAAAAATAAAAAAACAACAACCATATGCTTTATTTACCACATAAATTATAAAGATAGTTGCCAGTGTAGTGTGTTGATTACATAGTTATAAGAAATTTAATTAAAAATTGAAAATCATCATCATCATCAGCATTTTATTTACCCACATAAAATAGTAAATATGAATACTATTCTACACATCTAATCATAAAGCAAACAACTAAATTTTCAGTATTCTAAATTAGCATAGTTTGTTTTGGATATAATAAATCAATAAGTTATTTGCGGTCTAACATCAGTAATCGTTACAATAATCATAATACATGGAATGAATTACATGTACGAGACATATAATAGAAAACCGCCATAATTCACAAATAATTATTATTCCATATTTATTACTCGTATGTTATGTTAAAAAATGTCAGGTGCGATTTTTTCGAATTATAAAACTATTACGTCACTGGATTTTACAAATTAAGTTACTGACCATCGCAATATACAATAATTAATACCAAATTATATTCGTTTGATCCTAATGGCGGTGATTTAATCGGCTCTATCATAAAATCCTAACACTAATTTATTATTTATAATGTTTAATTTATTTATTCGAGTTTATTTTAATTAAAACTTTTTTTTATGTGCATTTGTGTCGCCAATCAATTAAGAATTAATTCTTTATCTAAAATATAAAGTCTATGGATTGTGAAATATACTGTCTTATGTGGAACGATTTTTATTTTAAATTTTTTAAAGATCAATTTATTGAATTAATTTACTTTGTTTATTTACATCATTTAATTTAATAAGAAAGTTAATGTCAATTGAGATAGTGCATGTAATCGTTTAATGATAATAGTTTAGCGATTTTTTACTCTATTAAAACTGAAGTCCGTACTTGTCCTGATATTAAACAAGATTTGATCTTAATGCATTACATATTCTCGATGGATCTACATTTGCCAGTCATCGAAGAATTCCACTTGACTTTACAACAAGAACACTAATCGACTGCGCCACATTTTCGTTTACTAAATGATGCAAAGGTGTTCAAAACTTCCATTAAGACCATCTCTATGCCAGACAAAACACATTTAATGTTTATGAGTATTGGGCTAAATCCGTTTAACCTAATAAAAGGCATACAATTAACAGCCAAGATTGTTTATGTTGCAATTTTGACTCTTTCAACATGAAAGATGTGGTGAAAAGCATTAGACAATCTATCAATGCAAAGAATGTAAGCGGTAATGTGTGAGATCTGGCGTATTTATCCTAATTAATTCCAACCAACACGATGCAGCTATATAAGGTAACTTATTATTTCGATAGAAGTATGTACAGCCAAAAACCGTTAACCGCTTACTTTTACCCCGAGCTTAAAATAGCCCCACTTCCCCCAACTGAGGAAACTCTATCATGCCGTAAATGGAAACTTAATTATTAATTCATAAAATATTATGTTAACTCTTATTTGTCGGAGTTATGCATAAATAACTTGCGGCGATTCAGAATTGTCAAAAGCAAAATGTGGTTATGGGCAAATGTATATAGAGTTGGTAATAAATTTTCAGCTAATTTAATAAAATTAAGATAAAGTTTTGACGGACAGAATAAAGAAATTTTAAAGTATTCCAAAGAAATTGTGTTGCTTTGTCGTGGGTGGTTTGCTGTGTAAGAAAACTGACATTGCAGCCATAGTTTTAAAGTTTTTGAAATAATTTTTTTTTATCCAGTGGTTAAACTTTGGGACTTGCTTTTTTTTGCTTTTTATATTGTTAATTTGTTTGAAGATTGTAACCAGTATGAGTCACAATCACAAAGTTGTATCCACTTTTAACAAAAAATGTTCTTTGAACTTTGAAAGCGTATATGTGTCGCGCAGCTTCATTATAGGCAATATTTGACTCTTTCAAATAAAGGCAATGAGGAATAGAATGATGGCTTGAACCATATAATTTTTAAAAGAGGTTTTTGCCAGGCATCGCAAAATCTATGATTAAGTAATAAAATCGGATAGTACAGGCGAATAACATACCTGGTTTATTCTTTAATCCTTGAATGTGCATTTTCTAATTAAAATTTCCGTCAAATGTTCACCTAAGTATCAAAATTCATTAACGAACTAACTATATAGAACAATTTTTTGTGACGCATGCTATCTGGTATTCCTACTACAGTCAAAAGTATGGTATTTAGCCTGTAAAGAAATTGCATTGGTATCCCGAAAATGAAATAATTTAGTTTTGTGGCTCAAAACAAAGGTATGACCGTTCAACCATACTGATAAACTATTTAGATCGTGTTCCATGAGACTGACATTTTCTTGTAGGGTGGGCATCGAACTCAAGACCACGATGTGTTTAAGCCAACACTTTAATCATCACATCACTATACGACCGGTGATTTAAGTGGTAATTTCTAGATACCTAAATATACTGTAACGGTTCAACCAGTGGTAGAGCCGCTACTGAATTGTTTTGTTTCCTCATAGGTTTCGATGCGGTCATTTTTTAGCCAGCTAGGACTCAGGAGCGTAGGGGTGGGCTTTACCGAAACATAAGGAAACCTTGCTAGACCGCGGGAAGGAAAAACATGGAGAATCGGGGAAAGGAGTAGAAAGGAAAGAATTAAGGCATGGATTAACTTACCATGATGAACTGTGTCGGATACTTACCCCCTCTTTCCTTATTGTATTTAACCACACATTACATACATATTACATATACAAGTGAAGGAATAGCACATCCACTCCCACAAGAGAAGAAAAACCCAAGAAGAGAAAGCGAAGAAAGAGAAAGAAGAGAAAATAACGTTGTATGATATATTTCGTATGTTGTATTTCACCAAAACAAAAAAAATTTTAATTAACTAATCAATCTCAAACTTTTTAAAAAAAAAATTGTATATAAAAAAAATATATAAAATTATAAAAAAATATTACAAAAAAAATATAACTATACTTATTATTAATACAGGCTTAGCTTACCCAACACCTATGTACAATATTTAGATAGATAACAACCATTAACAATATTGTTTGATGTTCTTCGTGGTGGTTGTAGTTGATAATATCATAGATCTTCTCTGTTGCTGATGACGTAGTAATCCACTTGACCGTTGTTATGTTTATACCAAGGTTAATTATTGGTATGCCGCAAATGAGGTATTTATGGTTGAATACGGAGTAGGTTTAAATTACTTATACTACCGTATTGCACAAATATAGTTAAACATAAATCAGTGGTTTTGAGTTAATTTTTCACAGTTTGATATGTTTTTTTTTCTTAACATTCGTTTACAACATAGATGTATTTATGTCGTTTTTACATTTAAGGTATCTTCATAATTTAGATACTCATAATTAAAAAAAAAATATAATTCATTTATTAACAATTTACTAATTTAATTTATATTGTTTTATATAATTCACTTATAACACTATTATTTGAATTTAATTGTAAACTACACTATTATTGTAAATAAGTTTATAATTTTAGATAGTATACAATTCTTTTTTTTTTTTTTATGGTTTTATTTAACTTTGTATGTCACCATTCACTTTCAGGTAAAACGTTAATTATAGCTTCGAAAAAAAAAAATCTCTTTTGTTTTTTTATTATTATTTTTTTTTTAATTTTTATTTAACACCCAAATTCAGAAAAACTACTGACCCGTGTTTTTCAAAATTTCGGTCTTTTATATCATATCCGCATAATTAACGGGAAATCGCAATGCTTATAACAATTAAGCATGATACAATTTCTGTATGTTATTTTCTCTCCCTCTCTTCCCATCTCTAAACAAGTTTGGAACTTACGGTTGTAAATAAAAAAAAATTAATCAGGGATATCAAACCTTGTAACACAACACACGTTGTTACAATACCTAAATGAAACGCAATTATTTTTCCGAAAAAAAATGACGCTTCACGGAGCTTCGGCTAAGACGATTTTTATTGTAGTCGAAGTGGTTTGCGACAAGTTCAAGAAAAAATTTATTAAAAGTATATTCGAATAAGTTCTATTTTTATTATATATTTCCTAAGCCATTCAACATTTTTGTTGGAGTTTCTCTTGTTCTGTGATATATATTATTTCCAGTGTAAAGATCTAAATACTGTGAGGTTTAGTGATGTTACTGTAAAAATGTGTTCTAAATTATATGGCTCATATTGAACTAAAACTTAAGACACTAGTCAAGTTTTAGCTGCTATTTCTTATTTAAATTAGTCTATACACTACTTGTATCTTAAGCCCATGCCTCTTAACTTTCAATTAAAATCAATTTAGAATACTGATAGATATAGTTTGAATATTCGATTTGAACATTTGAAAATTTAAAAAATTCAATTACTTTTAAACACGAAAAAATATTATAATTAAGTATAAAGCAAACATTTCAAAGGTTGAATTGTATCATAATGATTTAAGAATTTTTCCAGTCATCAATTTTCTTTTCCTCCCATAACATGTGTTCACTTAAGTAAACGTTTTATCTAATACATTTATTTATAAGATTAGCGAACAAACTGGTTTTATCTTTAAAACGTTTGATTGCCTTCACCAAATCTTAATTGTTTCGAGTTAGTAAGCCTAAGCAGTAAATGAGCAAATATTTAGAAATACAATTCAACTTGAATAATTAACTGTTTAAATGTTTTTCTTAAGTGACGATAGTAATTTTAATTTCAAGTGTTTCTTCTTTATATAAATATACATATGTGTAAAGTATGATCAATAGAAAACTTAACAGTGACAATATAATTGAGTAAGTATTCTAGAATGTTTACATTTCATAGTTGTTGTTTCATAAAATGATTATCTCATATTCTATCATACATTTTAGATTTATATGCAATACTCTTGAATCGTACCTAAGCGTTTTTGATCAAATTGAAGTTAATGGTGGATACCATAATAGTTTTTTGAAATTTTGGCATGCATTATAGATACATATACCACTTAACATTTAACTATGTTTATAATATAGTATTGTGTACACCACAAATTGTAAAAATTAGCAGTGTCAATCAAGGCAAAATACGGATTAATCACTATGCTTTACTAATTTTAATTGTGCAGTTACCTGGAATACGATCTTCAGTACGAAGGGAATAACGAATTTCGATGAGAAAAAATACGAATTAAGTACAAATTTTTTCAAAACTGTCTTTAAGTATATCATAACAGTTAACGGCAGAAGCACGCACCGAGTTTTTTAAGGTTCCAAAAGTCTCTGTAATAAATGTTCGCTATAATATTAAGAAAAATTGTAAGAATGTATTGTTGTTCCCTACATGCACAATTTATATACGCGGTAATTTCGTTTTAACGAAATACTTCTTGTGGCAAGAATCGTGAATAAATTCTTTGCCGAATAAATATTTCGAAAATGATATGGTTTGGGAAAATATTTCATGGTGATATAACCAACACATGACGAAAATCAATGACGAAGGTTTATTTTAATAAAATTTTCACTTGTTTGATTTTTGTTTGTATAAAGTCGAAATATCATGACGCGAGGTTAACGGCTCAAGAGTGTTTCAAATGACCTTGCATTTGGATTTTGTTTCAAGTGTTCAGCTGGTGCGATTCAAAATTGTGCCTGTTATTTATCTGTAAAGTGTTCTTCAAATCATGCTGAAAATATATATATATACATATATATATATATATATATATATATATATATATATATATATATATATATATATATATATATATATATATATATATAAACTAACATTATATGATAAATAATAGTGTTTCGTTTACATAAGTCAAACTACTTTTTTATGATTAGTTGGCATAATTTGAATAAATCTCTATAAATGTTGAATATGTTGTATAGAACAATTTAAATATTTTAGTCAATCAAATACTACTATGTATTTTTACTATCTAACGATTAATATTTGTATAAGTTACATTAACATGTGATTGGATTATAAACGGATGTACGTACGTAGTGACATTGTACATTTGAGATAATATCGTTAAATCGTAAATAATGGAGGCTCATATTACAAAGTTTTTTATATTATAGTGGTGCCATATTATTTTGAGGAATATCGAATTTTAGTTATAAGTTACTGCAATGTATGCAAATTAAAAACCGTCTTATTAGTTGGATAGAACTATATATGAAATTTCAGTGTAATCAATAAAACTATTCCGCCCCTATCAAAACTATTAGCTTTCAATATTTTATAATAATAAACAATCAGGCCCAATCAGTTTCAAAATATCATCTCTCAGCAATTTCTTATACGTTAGTGTACAATAATATATAAACTTTTCACAATAAGTGAACCCAATTTTAGTTTGTTGGAATTTGTAAAATATTTAAATTTTTGTAATGGCATTAAGGAATACAATCGTCATAAATGTGTGTGTCTCAGAATGGTAAGGCAAGGTTCATTTACATATTTTTGTGGTATTCATAGTCTTTTTTTTTTGATTTTATGGATCGAAGTCGGCGGTCCAGAAATCTAACTAATTAGTCACCTCACCTATTATAACAAATTGTGTGGTTGAATTTTAAGAGTAGTGTGCTTGTTTATTTGTTTTTTTACGACTCATGTAACTTCAAACCACAGGGGTAATTTGAAAAACTTCAATCTACTCGTATTTAGTAACAACATTTATATTTTATAATTCTTTTTGTGCGGTTAAACATTATACAGTTTGCGTTAAGGTATATGCGTTAAAAAAATTAAACCCAATATTTAGCAGAGAAAACGTACAGTTAGTCCTAAACTAATATTAGTGTGTTAACTTTAGTTATTTTGATTTAATTTGTTGGTTAAATCGATATGGAATATTTTAGCCATTAGATTACTATTAGATTACTTAGGAAGACATTGTAACAGAAAACTTACTTTAGATTTTCTAATTTCTAAACTGGAATCTCGTCCTAAATATGCGTTTTACTTCGGCAAATGTTTAAGTAGGTTCACTCGGTTTTTTATTTTATTATTTTTAAATCTCCGATTTTTGATCAGTTTAAAACTCAGGCCAATCTAATGTCTTAAAACATGGTACTTATAACCTTAAAATTAATAATCAATACGATAAGATTGAGCAAATATGTTTTTTTTTTGCTTTATTTAATTTTAAGTCTTAATTATATTAATAAGTATTGGGTTTTGCAATAAGGATTTGAGAATTTTTTTTTTTAATAAAACGCAAACCATTTGAGATATCTCGAAAATTTTATTATTGGCTTGAAGTACGATCAAAACATTTATGTATGTAATTCGACATCGTTCATGTGTCCACCACGGACACGTTTGCAGGTGCCGATTCGTTGAACCCAATTTTCGATAAGTTGGCCACACATTTCAATGAAAATGGCCGCTATCTCTCGTTCAATATTCGACGCAGGCTTGTTAGCATAGACCAATGATTTAACATAGCCTCATAAAAAAAGGCTAGAGGTGTTAAATCACACGATCTAGGCGGCTAATCGACAGAACCATTTCTGAATACAACACATTCATCGAATTTAGATTTCAATAAGTCGATTTGTCTGTAACGTGACGGTCATTTTCATCGACGAAAAAAAATTGTCCAATGACACCACCAGTATGAAACAGCATACAGCTATTTTTTGTGGATAAAGTAGTGTTTTTTGAAGGACATAAGGAGTTTCATTCGACCAATAACGCATATTCTGTTTGTTGACTTAAATTACAATTAATTTAAAAAGTTTAAGTTCTGTAATTGATAAAAATGTATTAAATAATTTATTGCCTTGTTAAGGTTAAATGTTAATGCTTTCTGAGTACCTTAACAAATCAATAATGCAAACCAACCTGTGTTTGTAAATGAAGTTACACTTCAAATGTTTAATCACTCAGTACTTAAAAACAAATTAGTATCTTTTATCGGAGATCAACGAAATGAATAAATGGTTTAATATTTTTGTTAAAGAAAAGCACACAGCTTTCTTGCACTTATACAGTTAGTAAAATTAGAAAATTGCAAAATTGAATTTTCATTGACAAAATCGTCATTGAATTTTAGGCGATTCGCATAAAAATAACCTTCATTTGTCTCATCAAGTGTCTTTTTTAAATTATTCTTGGTGTACTGCACACAAAATCGATTTTAATTGCATAATTCATATCTAAGCTAATTAACATTTTCAATTTGATTGGATTAAAAACAAACATGGGAACTAAACTAGTTATGTATATAGTGTCGGTTTATGTAACTAGCCCTGCAAAAAAAATTGTTTGAGAAAAAAAAATCGTATACAAATATAGTTTTAGTTAGAATATAATTATACTAATGAAAACTAATAAAATTTTCATCATGAGAGTATACCTGATATACACTTTAATTTCCTATTTTTGAATATTAAATAAATTTTCTAGCACGAAATGGTTATAAAATTTGGTTATTTTGATTGGCTACTAAAACATGTAACTAGTTAATTTTGTTATTGATTTTGTTGTAATTCATTATACATAATGTGATTAAAGCTTAAATGTAAAAAATAGTTTCGGTAAAATTTTTAATTTAGTTCAGTTTCAGTTGAATGAATGGACCATAGATTGAAAAATATTACTTTGAACTACTTAAATTATAAGTACTTAATACAGATTTCTAACCATTAAATTGTATAACATTCAACATACCTTTAACTGTGGTAGAAAACCTATATAACGTCGTACTATGATTAAACTGCGGAGAATTTTCGGATATACTGATTATTCACCCTTTGATTTTGTTCGGAATGAACAAAATTATGACCGTTCTTTGAGTGCAAAAATCAGAAGACAAAGCAACTTTAATCTAGCTAGATACATATTCGATTTGACAAAAATTGAACTTGTTCCATAATTTAAAAAATGTATAGTGTATTACATAATCTTTAGATGAAAAAACGAACCTTATAGTTCCAGCAAAGAACTAAATATAATTAAAAACCGAAGTTAAACATTTGTAAATTAAGTAATCAGCTTAGTGAAAATATCTATAAACTTATTTATCTGACTGCATAAAACTATTAAACTGCATTAAAACTATAAATTAAATAACCTTTCTCAACAGTTCAGAAGTGCAATCCAAAACGTAGAACCTTTAGCAATGATTCAGTCAGTAACCATCTGAGAAAATTAACTAAGGAAGCAGTATAATTATTTACTTTAAAAAGCAACAAAAAAATAAAAGACCAGCGTAAAGTTATAAGACATCAAAAGCACTTAAAAAAATATGAAGATCAAACCTGAAGATCAAAAAAATCCTACCAACTTCTACTTCGTGTACCTAAAGTGTGTCACAATACATAAGTAATCATGATAATATTCTTTAAATTTTAGTGTTACCATATATGCCTAAAACCTTTAAAAAACTAGGGCTAAAACGAAAAATATTAAAATTAAAAATAGTATATTTTTTTAATATATTTGATGTGATTGGAAAATCAACAACAAACCAATTTATTTAACAAAAATTCGAATAATCATTGCAAATTAACTTTTGAACAATTTGAATTTATCAAACGCTGTAGCCAGTCAATTGAGGACGCACCGATAAGGAATCAAAGTTGTGTTCATCGTCATTACCGAACGAAATTAAAAGATGAAAAATTATTTTTACATATCCGTCCTTATTAAAATTCAAATCCTTTATCTCTCGATATGAACAGTTCTAACCAATTACGAGAAGACATCATTAACAGAATAACAGCAAAAATAAAAAAATAAAAAACAGATGAGTATTTTTACACTGATACACTTTTCTTTTCGTAGCCAATTTAATCTAATTCCATTTTCATATTTTTCGATTAAGTATCTCTTTTTGACATTAGTAACAACAAGGGGTTATAAATGTCTCTAAAGAGACGTTGTCAGAAGTGATTTCGACCAATATCACACAACGAAACTTGTCTAATTAAAATTATCAAATTATAATACTTTACATAAGGATTTATGTAATGGGAGCTACCGTTAAAAAAAGACAGAGAGCAAAGAAGAAGAGGTAAAAAGGTACCCTCATATTGAGTGTGCTTGGGCCCAGAACATATAGCAGAAAAAATAAAAAATTACTACATATTTTTTAGAAACCAAAGAGCACAATTTAATTTTTCATAATTTTCTTTATGTAAAATTATATTAAATTTTACGTATAAAGTGTAGGCCATCTATTGGTTTGTTTTTAAATCATAGGTTATGGCAACAGTTAGTTTGATGTTTCACGGCACGAAATTGAATTTCCGCTTGTGTAGCCAAAATCGAATTTTGAACGAAATTGCAAGGGGTCACCGGGTGGCACTTCATGACCCCGTTCCAAGCTAAATCCATTCAACCCAACACATTTAGTAAAATTTAATCATTTTTAAAAGTATTTTATTTTCGTTTATTGCAAAACAATTGAATTATATTTGTTTTGTAATAATGCAAACTTCCCGTGTAATAAAAAACTTTTTAAGTTTTTTTACACAAAAAAAAAAAAATAAATAAATAAAAATTGTAAGTAACAAGTACGATGAGTGTACTTGTTATTTTTCTTTATGCAATTTAGCATAATTTTTTCTGACCTAATTCAAATAATTATTGGGTATATAAGTTCAAGGGAGTTGTGTTTTGACTGGTGAAGAAGACGGGTGGTCTTAGCCACCCGGGCGGTCGGCGGATGACCGCCGAGGAAACCGTGTTTTAATATGTAAATCTTTATTTATATTTTTTTTTTTATTATTTTTATTTTAATAAATTATAATTTTAAATATTAATCTTTTTATTATTTAATTTTATTGGGTATTTATTTCCTCTCCACCATGATGTGAGCTATTGAGGGGTTCACATTTTATTTTCTCGGATTTGTGGTCCAAATTATCTTATTTCCTTGTCTTTTTGAATCTATTGATTCACAAAAACTTGAATCTTGCAGCTTGCAAGATTCAAAAGCGGGCCCACTAACACCCACGACCATATCCTCGCCTGAGGTAGATGTTAATGGAGATGTTATAATTGGTCAGTATCACTCTGCGCGGAGCTGCGATTTGACGCCGTTGGAATTCTACACGTTTCGTTAAGGATGGATGTTACTGTGGCGTACTGTAAGGCCAGCAAAGGGAGTTACACGAATGAAGTTGTTTTTCATCCTTAAATCGGAGACTTCAACCTTCACAATAAAAAAAAAAGTTACCAAAAAATATTGATGTATACTCATTTTATAGCGTTTTTAAAAACAAACTCTTAAATGTCCCACCCTTTATAAGTCGGTAGATTTTGATTTTACTTAAAAATAGGAGAATGAAAGAAAAACTAGCTCGCTTTCCGGAAAATTATTTTTCTTATAAATATTAACATTTGAATGACAATTAAACAAAACAATTCTCTATACAATTTTCTTACTAATACCAGCGAGTCTGTAAGAAATTCTTATGAAACGTTACGGAATAGTACGAATGTTATTTCTTATGGCAAATTTAACAAGATGTCTTGGTTTGAGGTTGAGTATGAAATGATATGACATTTCCTTCAGTGTGTTCCATAATTTGTGCTCTGTTCACTTTGTTAAGTGACAATTGATTTAAACGAAACATTTTTGATCAGTTCTTAAAGACTTCACTGAGAAGTAACATTCCGACTCTATCTATCGTATTCTTACTTAAAGTTGTTATTGAGTCGCTAGTTGGCTCATAAATGGGTACAAACCTTTTTATTCAGTTAAATTGAAAACTTGTTATTCAATTAGCAATCTAATTGATAAGATAATTTTTTATTATATTCCAGGTGAACCACATTTTCATATTGTAGATTCTTGTAGATAATCTAAGAGTATTTTTGTATATATGTTAGAGAAAAATATAGTAAATGTATTTCTTAACAGTATATGCCAGAATAAACTAAAGGAAAGGAAAAGAATAGGAAAAATTGGATTGGATAAAGGAAACCAACTCTTATTCCTATAGGGAAAAACAGTATCGACCCACAGTTTGTGTATTTAATTAATTTGAAACAAGATTATCAATGCTACCCTCACACAGGGAGTCATTATGAAATTTTAGAACTTTTTCAAAAAAATTTTAAGTTCTAGAGGGTACGACTTTCCTCAATCTGACAATTTCGTAATTTCCTTGGGATTAATAAGTTTTGCGAAAGCCAAAGAATGACAATTTCCGTAACAGAAAAAATATTTTTTTAAAGTCGAAGAAACTTTTAAACAAAGCAAGTTTATACACCTGCGATGAATTTTTTTAAAATCTAGGCTTTAGTCATATCCATTGAAATTGCTATTTTCATAACACCACCGAGTTGTTAACACTAAAACTTGATGGATTTAGTAAAGTTTGATAAGATATCGCTGCCACAAAATGCGATGGTGCAAGAGGTAAAGTATAATTAGGTCCAGAATCAATTATAATAATAACCGCTGATACCCGATAACGTAGAAATATAGCACAAATACACTAGACTTCTTTATTGATGTCACTCAAAAATAAATAAATTGTTAAAAAACAACTGTTTACAGTGGTTTTTATTACTATTGAAATTTACAAAGTGGTTTTGGACAATTTAACTCATGAATGCTTTTACAAATCAATAAGCAATTGTTTAACGGTGTATGTAATGCACAGTTAACAATTTAATTAACAGTTGAGGCTTAAAAAAGAAACAACGTTACGCTAGCTTAGCCAGAAGCTGTTACTGTTTCCCATTAGATGGTAAGCTTTTTAAAAAGCAAATAATGAAATTAATAAATGAAAACGACATTAATGTTGAACAACTGATAGCAAATATCAATCTGAAAATAGACCAATCATAAATATGGATGAAAGGAACATTAATCTTTTTGTAACAAGGACAAAAGAACGTTCCAAAAAGTAACCCGTTTTAGATATTTCAAAGCAAGCTTTCATGGCACCAATGTTTATGTGATAGGATGCAAATATCATCACCACTCGTAATGCAAACTGATAATGCTGCTTGTCATATGCCTATTGAATATGTTTTCTATAAAGTGCATTTATCGATCATTGGTTATTAAGATTAGGCTAATAAGGTTATGCCACAGGTTTGACTCAATCCGAATTTCGCCTAAAAAGGCTTGTACATATAATACAACGGAATTTACCATAGTTATCTGTTGCAAATTGTGGTAAGCATTTATATTAAAAAATGCATATCACTGATACCAGATGTTTAAATTTAATCGATATGATTTTTTAATTTACTGTATATATGAATAAAGTTTTGATCATGAATATTGTTGTAGACTGTCAGTTAATTTATTTTTAAATTTGCAAATTTATAGTATTAATTTAGTAATTAACTAAATAAGGGTAGGTATTTCAAAATTTAAACATAAAAACTTTTTTCTAATTATATTTTTGAATAGCGATCAATTTTTTTTGTTTTTAATTATTGATAACCTAAAAATATAGAGTATTTCATTTTAAGGCTCTGCCTCAGTTAAAGGTAACTTAATTTAAAACAAGAAACAACGCTGCCTAGACCAACAATTACATCAGATCAAAAGGGTTGTTTATGGGTTGAATTGCCTTTATGGATAGAACCATTGACAAATATTGCTTAGTAAATTATGCCAGAAACAAATAAATTTTTATTCCTGGAAGCTATTATTAGATTTGATAATTATATAAAATAAATAAATAATAAATAATTTTAAAATTGAACGTACCTGTTAACGATGAATATTTTTGACAAAAAGCTCCTCTATTTGACTCAGCATCGACTTGTTTTAAGTTGCCATTCATTTTTGTTGAGTTACGCATTTTTGATTTTAACAAATATTAATGTTTAAATAAATAACTTTTATAAAATATAATTTTAATCGAAACAACGATAATTTACAATAATTTTTTGAACTTAATTATAAATACAAAAACTAAACTTATTACATTTATAATTATTAAATTATACAAAAACATTTATGTGTATAATATAATTTCACTTGTTAAATTTTATTATTTTATAACCCAACAAAACATTTTGATTAATGTTGCTTTTTTATGTTTGGATAGCTTTTGGCAAAATTTGATGAGCTTTAATCTAAAAATAAATAAAAAAAAAAACATTATGGTAGTTTTATATTAATTTTACTAAAATTATTTGAGTGTGTATACATATAGATAAAAAAATGTATTAGATATTTAAAAAACGCAATTAGCATACTTTGATTAACGCAGAAAGTTTCCCATTCCTATTATCGCCGGTTATGGACTTTTTAGACTGGTAAAAACAAAGTACATCTTTAATTTTATGTAAATCTTTTAATTTACATTTTAATAAGTGTACATTGGTGGATTATTAATCAATTTATTGAATCATTTATATATATATATATATATATATATATATATATATATATATATATATATATATATATATATATATATATATATATATATATATATTAGTATGAAAGTTATTTAAATTTAATTAATATTCCGCAGATGAAATTACTATCATCATTTAAGTGAGTAAGTGTTTTTTATAAGGATCCTGGGTATGCAAATAAAGAACAAATCATTTTTGTATATATTGTGATTGTACAACTTGAAATAACAGTCGATGTTCGTTCATAATAAAATTTATATACCGTCTTCTAACAACATTCATTATAATTTACTACCATTCAGCTATTTTTACCCAATTTTGCACACACATTTGACTGTCAAAAAGAGATAGATTTTTTTTATAGGTAGTTTTACAACAAGATCAAAACCATTTTGAAAAATGACAAAAATTAAAATAGATTCATACCTTCATAATTGCAGTTGCTTTATCCATTACTTATCATAATGAACTTGAAATTGACGAAGTCGAATATACTAAGCCAGCCAAAGTTAAATTAATCAAAAACTGAAGTGGTTTAGAAATTCTAAAAGTTCTGGTTTTGAAGATATGCTGTACTAAAAAAACGGCTCCTGAAAATTAAGTACTATATATTATATTACCATATTGGTTTAAATCTTGCTTTAATCTAAGCTATTTCTCAAAATCTGTGAATCATGCTGTAGTTATATACCTATTCCAAAGGTAAAATATTACTAATCCAGCAAATTATCGATAGTTTACTAGATCCATTTCGAAAATGTTAAGTCAATTTATTTCATCTTGCACTCCACTATTTATCAGGTCTTAAAGTTTGTTCGTATTATTTATAATAGCCTACAAAAAATTTAAAACTAACAACAAAATTAAATATTCAAAGAACTAAAATGTCAAAAATTTATCATTTTTTTTTGTTTTAATCTAAGACCGACCTATTTTAAAGGAAATTACAAAACAAAATTCCAAATAAAAAAATTCAATATAAAATTAAAATTTGTGATACATATATCCTTATTCAGAAATTCCAATTTATATTTGGAACTAATTGAAATTTGTATCGTAAATTCATTATACACAGATTGATCTAACCAATATTACTTTTTCTTTTTGTTGTTTGTTCTTTTAGTACATTACAGGCGTTTCTATATAGTAGCAGATCATAGTTACCTATTTCTTTAATCGTATATTTATACTAATTACTCTTCACCATTTTTATTATGACTTTTTTATATTAAAAGCGGTATATAATACTGAAATCCTACACTAAGAATTCCGAAGTTAAATCTAATATAAAGTAACGTATATATTTCTGGTCGTCAAGTTTAAAGGGCGACGAATTTCAATCGACTCTCCATTATTTTAGGGATATCCATTTTGCATACTTTAAGCAGATGTTTTTTATTAAAATCGTTTAGATGACGACGGAAAGTGTGATATTTTTTTTTTTAGAAATAGTATGTCTCACTCAATTATGTTTACAGTTAATTTGACATTTGAAGCACAAAAGAGGTCCAAAAAAGAAATTAAAACAAATAGCTTAATAAGCTCATGATTCTAGAGGCTCCGTGTAATGAACGCCTTTTAAATTTTAACGAAACATCATCATGTAAAATTTGAACCCTTAAAAAGAAGTCAAAAGCTAAAACTCACCACAAAACTTGAGGATAACATTATAATATTTACTACCTACAACCCGAGACATACAAAAACTGCACCCTAGATCACCGTAACAATTAAATAAATCCTTGCCAATCTTAACAGCTCTCCAAACAGCAGAGCCACAATCCTACATTGGGCGCTTTCAGGTCCGCCAACATGATGCCATCACTAATCGGTATGATGGTAAAAATGACATTTAAGCCAACTATGTTCGCATATTTTTTTTTTTTTTGAATAAATTGCGTTCAGATCTCAACATGTTTATTTTACTCAGCATGTTGCCAACAGTTGGGGAACCTGAATGCACTATTGTCTTCGTATGGCAGAACACACTGGTCATATTAGCAAGCAAATGGTGTCGGTGAAGGAGGACTCTGTAACAATTGTGTGTATAATTTGGTTAAGATAGATCGAATATTCAAAAAATAAGACTACTTAAATTTGTTGGAAGAGAAGGTATTTGTTTGTTAAGGGAAAACAACTATCCTAAACAGTATTCCAAACTGCGTACATAGAGTTTTCAAAGAGAAAAGGCGGAATACGAAATTCAACCCTATGAACTAGATAAAATTATTCATCGAATGCCTCACTTATGAACCTGTCATATTTGTGGTATTTTTAATAAAAACGATGTTTAGCTTCACAAAACTTTTCGATGTTAGAGAACGAGACATGCAGTTTTCTCCGTCCACTAAAATTCATATTCCAACAATATTGAATAGTTTGTAAACTTCGTCAGTTTAAAATCTGTTTTGTAATAGAACAGACTTTATCTTAAATAGTTTTATAATTTTCGTTTTAGTAACATAAACGTTGCAAAATATTATCAAATTGAATCACTAAAATTAAATAACGTAGTTAATCTAAACGGAAAGGGTAAACGGATGCATAGTAAACTTTAGCCTTTTATTGCGATTTCTTAATATAGATAATATTATAAAAAAGCTCCAATTAACACAGCAAAGAACTAAAATTTTAATCTGATCAACCTGTTATCAAAAACATTTGGCGAAACTTGTAAATTTATAACTATGGTGGGTATTACATCACGTTGAACCAGCTCACTTTAATACAATATTTAAAAAGCTAGTTAAACTTGTTTTTTAAATACCATCTTGATTTTAATTATGACTAAATTATAATATTATTAAACGTTTAATTAATTAAAATATCGTAAAATCTTGAAAACACTTAATTAAGACTTTATATTATATGTATGCATATTTACGAGCAACAATGGGTTGTTAAATTTCGCGCATATCATCTTAATGTGAAATTTTAACATATGTATAAAATTATAAGACTGTCAGAAAATAATTATACAACTTTGATAATATGCGCGATACCAATTAAAACGTGAATAAAAGTATGCTATAAGCTCGCAGACAATTGATAGATTTTCTGATAATTCATTTCTATTAAATTTAATTAAGATCTACAATTATCACCTTATTATTATTCATATAGGAAGTAACAATTTTTCTAAAGTATGAAATATATTATTATTTTAATTGTTTCTGTACAAGATCACACAAGCTTGTATTTTATTTTAACTACTGACATGTAGAATTATACTAATAAGTATGTAGTGTGTACAAATAAGCTGCAGTTAAGTAACCTCTGTGGTTGGGGGACACTCGTATGTTTCGTAAATTATACAAATAAACGTGCATAGTACCTTTAAAATTATACCACAGAATCCTGTGTACTTGTCGCAGGAAGAAAATCAACACATTATAAAAAGGATATCGTCAAAATATAACTAGACCATTGTTCATTGACGCAACGGGCATTGGCAAGTTGCTTAAAAAAACCAGGAGCGTTAGCTGATTCACTTTATTTGATGACCTAAATCTATTGCTATTCGGAAATATTCAAAAGGGATACTATATGTGGAACTATCTAGTTATCTACCGTGACATAATCTGCAGAAGCCGGAATATTAATAAGATATGCGCCAGCAAGAGCCTTTAAATGCAAAAATATATTGATTCTTGGAATTGTTAGACTTTAAATTTTTTTTGCTAATTTTAGGAGAAATTTATATCTTAATAGCGATAGCACAATTAAAGATTTTTTTCTTTATCAATCGTTAGATAAATTGCATTTGCGCCTACGGGAAAATAAATTAAGTAAAATAAACTATAACAAGTTTATTAGATGAACTTGAGAAACGACTTTAATATATTTAATTATTTGTTTGTATGTAGCAGGTAAGATGTTAGCTTGCTTATAAACATTAAGGTGATTTAGATATAATTGAGAGAGTGATTGATTGATTGTTTTAACGAATGAAATCAAGGTTTTAATAAGGTTCTTTAAAATTACATCAGTGGGTTATTTGTTTTATAATGGGCCCAGAGGCCGCGCATACTCATTAATTATAAAATATGAATTAGACACAACATCTACAATAAAACTGGTATATATTCTAAAGATATATCTTAGAATCAGCTAAATTGGAGTTTGTACCAAATTTTTGGGCGAAAAGATTAGCTTTCTTTTGGGCAGTAGAAAAAATATAGTCCCCATCTTTCAGAGGTGGTATTAATGATTTCCTACTATTTAAAAAATGTCCCTAACGAAGAGTTGCCTAACGCAACTCTTCTCGAACCTTTTTTGGGTAATTATCTTTAGCTTGAGATACCGTTCGCGTTGCAAAGTTTCTATCCTCAAATTTAGCTAAATTTTATTTGACGAGTTCCTAACAAATTTGCGGTTAGTCTCCTTTATTGGCGGTTGCTCTTCTGCAGTCGTGATTATGCCAAGGATTGCCTGATTTTTTAAGCTTAGAGAGACTGGAAAGAATGTACTGTTTCATTCCCATAAGAATGACAGTCGAAACCAGAATGTCTGCACTATCAGTATTACCGAAAGCAAAACGATATTGGAAATTATGCTGTAATTAAGCCTATGGTCAGTTTCCTAAAGGAGAACTGACGGAGATACTGTGTACTCCAAAACTAATCGGAAGGTGTACTGTTTTTATTAAAGCATTCAACTTTTTGGAATATTAAACTGTGCTTATTTAAAAAAAAATAATAAAATAAAACGACATCGCACGTTAAATTATAATCAAATATGAAATTAATTACATGGAAATAAAGTGTACCTACAATTTATTTTTTGTACACAAATTAACAAGTCGTTGTAATTATTTAGTTATCATGATTAAATTAATAAAAATGTTTAGTTTATGCGCGTCATGAAAGAAGTCATTTAAATTAATTTAGGTTACAGAACCATATCAAGTTAATTAAGAAAATATGCTATCATTGTAAATGTGTGATAACATTTTTGTCTAACTATTTAAACCTGAGTTGTGGGCGGAATTTTTCTTGACAAAACTTTTAGTATTGTGCTTTATCCGTTTATTGATTTATTTTGATGGGAAAATTATACTACATATCTTTGGAAAAAACTTTTATTCTAAATGATGTGCTTGCGATTCAATCGAAAACGTTTGTTTAAAAAAAGATTAAACTCAATATCATATAGTATCATTTTGTTTATATGTTAATATTACTAAATATGTATAATTTTGTTAATTTAAAGCCGCAGGCCAGACGATTGCAAATAAACAACAAATGTATACGAGTACTTTATAATTTATTATAAAAAGTAATGTACGAATGTAACCTTGATTGCATATTCGTCATTTGTTGTGTATCCATACGATTTGTTATTTTACAAATCACGATATACAGGGTTAACCGATTTTAATACAAGAATATAAAAAACAACGAGCTATTAGAGCGTTACAATATTTTGATTAACATTAAATAAACGATTGCAAAAAATTATACCAGAGAACAAGCGAATTTTTTCGGTTAACAGATTTGAGCCGAACACCATCTACAATATCTTTAACGACTTTGGTAAACGCAAGAGGATGATATTTTTAAGATGGTAAAAAGTTATTTGGAGACTCAGGGTTGTAAAGCCATTAAATTAATTCCAAACAGTGCCAACTTGCAAGTTTTAACATCTTTAAACATCTTTAATCAACTTTAAACATCTCTTTACTCTAGCCCAGGTGATAGATGTAAATTTGCAGGTAGATGTAAACTATTCTTTTAAAAATAGGTCATTTAAATGCTCGCAGCTTAACAAAACATTTAGATAATATATCCGTTTTGTTGCATGAGTATATAGTTTTGATTTTTTGGCTTTAACTGAAACTTTTCTTAATAGTAAAATTACAAGCAAGTTGCTTTCTATTAATAATTACAAATTTATTAGACTTGATCGTATTAATAATATCAGATAGAAAATTATCTGCTGCTACTTAGCAGGTAATGTGGTAGTTTTAGCTTGTGAGCTAACAGGTTTGTTAGTGAAAATTCTAGTTTTGATTATTTACAACCCAACTCCCAAACAAAAGTTGTTTTTCAACGATAATATGGTATTTAGCAGCCAACTGACTGCTTTCCTGATGTCTGAACATTCATAATTTATATTAGTTATCATTAGACTAGAAATAATAGTTCTTTAGATTTGATAATTGTGTTTCAGTCTGATAGACATGGCATCATATCATATGGACAGTGTTCGGTATACCGGCTATTTTAACCATGACTTGATTTTTGCTCGCTATAGGTTTTGTCGTACTTGAGATAAAATATCTTGTACCGTTATTCCTGATTACAAAGCAATTGATTAAAAGTATTTTACATGGGATATATTTCGATTGACTGCGGTTTAATCTTCATTACAATACCGATGTAAATGACACACTTGAAGAATTTAATTTAAACCTATTACATTTGTATGATGTTTGCATATCTCGTAGATTAAGGATTAATAAATTCCCATATTGCTCTTTAGTTAAATGGAGATATTGTAAATTTAATGAAACGTAGAGATTCAGCTTATAAAAATATAAAAAGTCTGGACTAGTTCTTGATTTGAATTCTTTTAAATATTTGAGAAATAAAACTATTAAATGCATCTATCAAGCTAAACAGTATTTCTACTTTCTTAATACTAACGACACACAGAAAACATGGAACAATTTGAAGAGGTTTGGCATTTCAAGAACCACTGGTGTTTCAACTATTGAATTCTATGATAATATATTAAAAGGAATTAGTACATTTTGTGATTCTTTGGGAGTTCCTACCTTACCAGATATTGATTTTAATAGTTCCTCTGTAGATAAATCTTTATATTTGATTGCGTCGATGAATTCATGGTGAAAGAAGCTATTTTACAATTAAATCGGAATTTATTGAATATGATATGATTAATTTCAAAGTACTCAAACTATTCACAGAAACCAGTGTTTGACAAAATATGTTTTAATATTCGTTCGATTAGCATCTTGCCAGCTCTTTCTAAGATAATGGAAAAAAATATACAAATGCAGATTGAGGAGCACTTTAGGCGGTTTAACTTTCTATGTAAATTCCAGTCAGGTTTAAACCAGATCATAGCATTACAACGGCACTAGTACATATATGGTTGGTGATATATCGGATATGTTAGGCAAGGAAAATTCTATTCTGATTTAATTGGATTTTTCAAAGGCTTTTGATATTATTAATCATACACAGTTGCTTCTTGCTTCAGAAGCTTTTTTTGTATAACAAGTTTAATAATTCTGCTATTAATTTAACAATTTTATTTGAGTTATCATACGCAGTTCATTAAGTGTGATGATGATTGTTTATTCATTTTTCTGTTTATATTAATGATTTACCTTGGCATATTCATATTGGTGAACATTCACATTTTCAAATTTTAATCATATTGTAATGAATCTTAGTATGGGAAAAATAACTTAATGTTGATAAATCCAATTAAAATTAAAGCATTATCGCTATCAACAAATATTTCACATCACATCATTCCTGATCTTTTCTTAGAAGATAGCATCATCATCTTTATCCCGACAGTTAATAATTTGGAGCTTATAATGAATTCGAAACTATCTTAGAGTGACCATGTGAGTAATTTGTGCCAGCGGGTTAATTATAGCTTGTATTTGGTTAGACTAATTAAAAAATGTTGTCCTGTTAATTTACGAATTTATATACTTGGATAATAAAAATAAGAAAACCACTGTTGCCCGAAAAATCTTGTAAGGGTGTTATTTAGAAAATTTTGATTTTTACTGGCTTTGTTGGATTTTAATTGTTTTTCCTCTAGCTCACTCAAGAGTTATGCGGAACTAGTTGTTTTAGATAATTGTTGTGCTGAATTTTCTGAATGACAATTTAGGACATCTTTCTTACCATTGTACTCATTACAGTGCTCATTTTCTACTAGTTTAATATCAGGGAGGAAAATCAATATTAATAGTATTTTCATATGAAAATACATAAGTCATTATAAAAACTTATTCATTTTCTTGAAACAAAAAATAATAATGCTTCCTGAACCAAATTATTAGAAATATTAGAAATGCTATTACATATATGTTAAAAAGGTAAATATGCGATTACTGATATAAAAAACTTGAAAAACATTTCGAAATGTCATGTCTTGCCATAAGTATTATATTTTGATAAAAAAATCACGATAAAATTACCAATATATTAAATCCAAATCCAAAGAAATGCTTTATCATCGCATAATACGAGTACATAATATTATGTATTTACACTATACACAAACTACTTAAGAATGTGTTTGAATTACATTTCAAATTTCAAGTTTAGTTTATATTAAAATAAATATAATACAACACATGATAATTTAATTTTTGCAATACATAATGTGCTATTCCTTGTACTTAGATTATATTTGTTATCAATGAATAATATGCTAAATTGAAGGTTACCTATATTACAGCATGATTCGATGTAGGAAAAAATGTTGCAATTGTATATATCTAAAATTTTGAAAACTTGTAAATCTAACTATTACAATGTTAAAAAAGGCACTGACGTGATTCTGCAAAAATATTATCTCATCTTGTGATGAACCAACTAATTTCTTTCTCCTAACTTTCAGTTAGCAACCGACATGCGTTGATTAAAAATAATACAAAACACATCTAAAAATAGAGAGACATAGTCTAAGTGTGTAATACAACAAATAATATTTGTCGCTTAAATATTTGGATTGTGATCAATTAATACAATTTATTTAATTTAAACTTCATTCATCAAATCGTAAGATTTTAAAATGTACTTCTATTATGAATAGATAATATATGAGGCCATACTGTTTCGATATTAAAACTAATCGTTGTATTTATTTTAAAGCCCCCGTTGTCGAGGAGGACATGCACATGAATCTATTTACTATGGTAATATTAGAAATTGCATCTCAATATTGTTTACCTGTGTTAAAGGATAAATAATGGTAGGATTGTTGGACACCCACTGCGGAATCACAATAAATAAAAATTGATATTGCCAAGATATTACCGAACTTCTGCTTATATAAGCAAACACGTAATTTAGTATTGGCACATTGAACGTACACTTTTGAAAAAATAAGGCCCTAAATCTTGTCTTAGCTACATTTGAGTGTTGAGGGTTGAAACTCTTTGCTCTCGAAGAACTATTATAAATATCCTTAATCTATCTTGAAATTCAAGTTGATTTCCTGTTTGTTACCGAACTTAGAAATTTTGAATTCACAAGCAGGACGTTAAGGAGTTGTGACAACTCTACGGAAATTTAGAAGCTTAACGGTAAGAAATAAAATGATATTACTTCAATAGCCAAAAAGGTTCACTTACAAAATGACCTTCTAAGAGATCTCTGTTTTGAACAGTTAGTGAATAACTTTGTTAAAAATTTTCTCGACTTTCCAGCTCCTATACAAACTCTATACCCCAGAAAAAGATCGATACACAAGCAAACATTTTTTAACATTTTAAGAAAAAAAAAGCTCTGGGTGACGATAACATATTCAAGACAGTACTTAAAATCCTTCTTAGGCTCTAACCTCTATAGAGCTTTACATACCAGAAGAACAGGTTAGATTACATGCCGGTTGGAAAACTCTATTAGTGCCATACTTCTATTAGTGCACGGCTCCATTCTTTATTTTTACCATTTTTTATCATTGATTTGGCATCAATGTAGCTTTTTAATATTTATTTTTATCAAAATTACGAAAAAATGTTTTTAATTGTTTTTAAAATAAATAACAAAATAATAGAAAACGGATCGAGGAAAAGAGTTACTAAGACAGAAATAGACAAATTAAAATACTATAACATAACAGCACAGGAAATATTATCTTCAACAATTGCAGATAAAATAAGAAATAAAATAGTAGTCGTCAATTTTAATTTTAATAGTAGTCGTCAATTTTACCAAACTCTGTAGGCTACCTAACCACCCGACAAGCAATTAACTATAACAATATTCAATTGCTTTTGAAATATATCCCAAATTATGCCGCTATTCATATTGTTGACTTGATCGTATCACTATAATATTGCAGAAGGACAGAGATTTCTATCAAATTATAAAATTAGACATCTAATTCAAAACCTAAACTTGTCTTTCGAAAGCATAGTGAAACTAATGCTAGATATAGTGGGTCCTTATATTTTATTATTTTATTTCGGGCGAATTTAAAGACCAATACAGTATTGTCTATTAAATTTTTCGGGAAATGACTGATGAAAACAAAATATATTTTTACTTAAAGTCTTAAGAACCCGAACTCGCCTTTTGCGACCGACAATTAAATGTAATTAAAAAACGATTTTAATCAATTTAATTTAGAAAAATGATTTAAATTAAATAGTTTAACAAATAATTTTTCCTTATGTTTAAAAAGGACTACCAAAAACTATATTTACAAGTTATTAAATGGATAGAGATTTAACCGTTTTATTAAATTCCTTGCGAATGTAACAAATCGAAAAAATCATCACATTTTCATCTGGAGACTAACAGGATTGCTGTTGCGCCAAAATAAACCCCAGAAAGGGTATTTTCTTTAAAACGGTACACCGGTCCGGTTAATTTTCAAAAATTGGCCAAATAAAAACGAACAGAGAGCGACCTTTAGACGTCACGACAATCCAAGCCTTCTATTATAGCTAAGTTGAATTTTTTTGCTTATCTTAGAATTGTTCGAACAAAAAAATATTCTTTGGTAAAGCACGAAGTTAGCGCTTAAGTTTCTGTGCTCTTATTAATTTTCTTATTTAATTTTATTTTTAATTTTTAAAATAATATGCACTACACAAAATTAGCTAGACTTGCATCAGAAAAAAGTAAATAGTGTAAACAGCGGGTCACATTTAAAATATTAAAATATAACTTTTGAGTCATCGTTTCCATTTTAAGATTTATCACGTTATATTATTGGCGTTTATTTGTTTAGAGCCACATTTTATTTCATAACATTTAATAATTCTTTCACAACTATTTATTACAATAAAAATTAATAAAACTTACAAAATAATCTAACTTTGAAGAGCACAACACCACATTCGAAACTGAACTAAATATGGTCAAAGGTTTTAGTAGATTGAATATATCGTCAAACTCTAAAACTAATCTAAAATTGTACGTTATAAAAACATATCGTTAGTTTAGATATTAAAATAATACACAAATATAAAAAACGTGTAAACGATAAAATTAAAAGTAAATAAATTTATTATTTTTTTTTAGTTGTTCGCAGAATTTACATTAAAAATAGATTTATACGTACCGAAAAATTTAATTGGTCTCTAGAAACACTAAAGTGTCATTTCTCACTCACAAGGTACGAATAGTTCAAGGACTAATAATATTTGGATTAATATATTCTGTATATTTATCAAATGTTCAAGGTTCTATAATTCGCGTATTCTTGTTTATGTATATTGAGTATGATCAAGGTGAACTATTTATAATCCATCAATGAATTATTTTTTTTCACATTCTCAACACCTACAATTCCAGTTATTAATTTAACTTTAATCCTATAATGAAGACTAATAGTATTCGAATTTTGTTATTTAATTTATTTGTTCGTATTATTATGTCAAGGAAACTATATAGTTTGTTATTCTGCAAAAATTCTTATACTATTATGTAATATACCTGTAGCTGATTAATTTTTTTTCCATTTTTAAGAAAGAAACCATTTAATGTTATTATATAACACTATTATTTATTTTATTATTAAAGGATTAAAAGGAAATCAAAATTTAGTATTATATGTTACTATAATTTTATATTTGGCACCGCAAAACTACGAAGTTAACATGGAACAATCTCTCTTCGTAATGATCTTGGACGCGACAAGTTAAAAAATGTTATAACTTAAGATAGACTCTTTGGCTATTTTCTTTTATTTTAAAACGGACTGTCTAACACGAATCGATAAATCAGTTACTATATGGGAGTTAATATTTAATATGAAAAGAATAACCAAATCTATGAACTTCGGATAATATATTAGATCTATTAAATTGTTAGGAAAAGCGTTATTTGTTCATAAAAAAACCGTCTTGATAAAATTCCTACAAAACAACTACTGATCCAATCGCAATAAAATTAAGGCTTATCGAACTATACGAGTATGTTCGTGATTGGCCTTCATTTTAATATATGCCTAAAACCAACAATACATTTTTTTCAGCAAAGCTATCAATATAATAAATAAATTAAAAGATAAATAAATATTCAAATGTGTCCGTACTATATTAGTAACGGTGCCGTTTAGTTAGATCTAAGATATTAAAATTTGATATCTTCAGGTAATACAAAATCAACAAAATCGTGAAACTAACTTTAGTCTATATCTGCATTTTATGTATTGGTTGAAATAGTTTTTCCATGATAAAATGGATTCTTTCGACAGGAAGGTCTAACATTAAGCTTAACGAAAATCATTTACGATTAATTTAACGAGTTTCAAAAAAAATTGTGTTACCTCGTCACTGGTTTAAATACTATAGTAATAACCCTAAGCCCGGTTTCACATTTCAGCTAAGCTAAGTGATGAAAATATTCCAGCATAGCTTAGTATAGATAGCTCGCTTAGTTCAATACGTTGCACATTTCACCTGTAACATCGCTCACACATACAAGTGAATGTAATTGACGCACATTCAATATTAAATTGTATTTTAATCTAGGCGGTTATAATTTAATACAATAAAATGGCAATGTCCGTGTGAGCGATATCGCTGACAAGGGAAATACAACTCGATCAAAGTTAGTTTTCATCGCTCGAAACATAAAGTAAATTTCGCATAGCTAAGCTCAAGTATGCAACGATCCATTTAAATCCGTGTTATGCAACCTATATAAGCGATAACATATTTCACATCGCTTAGCTTAGCTTAGCTGAAATGTGCAACGGGCCTAAATATTGTGTAGATATTGAATCAAAACAGAACTGCAATGATATGTCTTTTAATTCTGTGAACACTAACGATCCGACCGGATCCACTGATATTTTGCTTCATTTTTTTGAAAGTATGTGTAAGTCACTTATTCTACCGATATTGAAGCGTTTGTTTTTAGCCAAAACCACAACTTTCAAATTAAGGGTACGGGCGAAAATGTTCTACGGACATTTTTGAAAGTGAGTTGTGGTCCGGACAATGTTAACCGTCTTATGATAAAAGAGTGTGTATATGTTCTGTCCC
The DNA here is from genome assembly GCA_963556175.1 of Tipula confusa. Lineage (NCBI taxonomy): Eukaryota > Metazoa > Arthropoda > Insecta > Diptera > Tipulidae > Tipula > Tipula confusa. Next base: position 4,998,132 of record OY744476.1, read on the forward strand.
AATCGCTGACTCGTCTGAAGCTTGGCTGGAAATGCTAGTTTCTGATAATTGGAAACTAAGTTTCATTAAACCTGTATGGTTGCAAAAGTCGGCGTAGAGCATATGTCGAAAACTACAATAAAATTACCATATTAAGGATAATTCCAAAATAACTTGTTTCTATTATATTATTATCGGTTCTAGTTCGTATCAGTGACCTACATTTCTACATTAACTAGTCTAATTTTTACCAACTCTAGCATTAAAGTAACCAATAACTATTCTGACGTCGTGATGTGGTACATATGACATCAGATCATCCAAAAATCAGTCTTTATATCTTTAGTTGGATAAATTATTGACAGGTTGAGTAGTCGCATGTGTAAACGTGGTTTACAACTAATTTTTGGCTTTCGAGTTTCGGTCATCTGACTCGGTACTTACAATTGTGGCTAATTAAATTATAGGGATTTAGGAAATGGTTTGACCTTCACATTTTTTTTTAATATTTTTATTTTTACAAACAATTACATATAAAAATTTACTGACAACACGTTACAAGAACACCAAATGTGGCGTAATGAATAAAATTAGGAACATTTTCAAACGATCATCGAGTTACATAAATCGAGATAATATTTAGCTTTTGAATTTAAGAATGTTCGAAATGCTTTATCTAAAAATTTCATTTCTCATTTAGTCAAATGCACTAATTCCAACACATGCATGATAAATGTATAAAAATTGAAAGAGGTGAGGTTTATAAGTATTTGGGTCTTTATACTAACAGTAAACTAAACTTACTTAGAAAATCCATAAGAAATTGTACTCAATAATTGCTAAACTGTATATATTGACTGATTTTTGTACTCGAAATGTTCTTAGGCCGTTATATATCTTCTCTCATGCTGGGATGATCCACATCTGTCGGTTATTAAACCGCTTATTTCGAAATTTGCTGTGAGTTTAATGTATTTTAAGGAAGTTACCGAACCATCGTTTTTACTTTTTAAGGTATCTCAAATTCTACGACTTCGTCAGCTTTATGTTTATAAAGTTTTAAAATATTTTACTTGAAAGGTGGCTATATAGAAAAGTAAAATCGGTAAATAATAATAATCTTCGCTTAAACAAATGATGCATGGTTTCTCATACCAGAAAGGAGTAATGCCGCCATTCCTATATCTTTTTGGCCCCATACTTTTATAACTAATTAGCCGAAAATATCAAGACGTGTGTGAACAAATATTCATATCTAAGATACCTTAAATAGTGACTTTTTATTATAAATGATATTGCACCATTTTTATAGTTCAGGTGTATGAGTATCATCATCTGGCACGGTGTATGTTATTTCAATTGTTGGATCTGGATTTATTTTTAAATACATACTTTACTTATTTCGGCTATACAAATCATAACAGTTGCAAAATCTTTATTATTAAACTTATGATAAATTTAAATAATAGTTGAGATTTGAACAAGGTCTTAAAAGTTATTATGTGCTGTAATTATGCACCCACGCATGTTGAAAATTTCTTTTTGATTGTTTCAAAGGGACGAATCATTTGCTATCAATCTAAATTTTTAAATTAATTCCATTGAGTTGTATTTGGTTCTCTGGCTTTGTATTGTTCATTTTCTTAAGTTTTGTAATTTGTAGTAAGATATTTTAAAGTTTTAGTTTAGAATTATGTTATAATATGTTATGTTATGAACTGAATAAATAAATAAATATTCCACGTGACAATCCTATACCACGTGCCTTTATATGAACGTAAATAGATCCATAGGGGATAACTACATCCCATCATTTTTGCGCGATCTATTTTTTTCTATAGAACACTTAAATATTTACATTATGATATATTATTAAACTTTAAAGTAACTTTCAATATCAGTCATCGCATCGATATTCTAATCAGATCCTGTAGCAAGTACTACTTTAATGTTCCGAATAATATGGTTTAAACCTCATTTAAAACTAACTTTAAAAATATTGTATCCACTATTTATTTAACAATCTTTAATAATTGTTTATTATACTAAACACTTAAGATACTAAGGTAACTAGGAACTAAAACAAACAGTATCAAATTAATGTCCACAAGGTATTTGTGGCACTTAAGCTATCAAGGTTAAGGTTACTTGCTTACTCTATATATCATTTTAATTTAAGTCTAGAATCATAATTCAATGAAGTCATACGTATAGCCCAAAGTGCAAAATAGATAAGACGAAATACGATTATGACTTTTTATTTGCCACAATCATGCACGTTTTTTTTTTTGGTTTGTAAACAAAAAATGTGTTTTGTCATTCATAAAATTGTGAATAAGTTAAAATAGACTCGTGTAACTATATAAATAAAATGTATATTTGAATGAATTCGAAAAACATGTTACATTCATTGGTGGCGAATATCTGATATTAAATCGATAAATTAACATATTATTTGAATATTTGATTTTATGTTAATGTTTTACATATAGTTCTTTTACTCTTTTTTTTTTTTTTTTTTGTATAAACGTAAAATGGTATATGCATATTGAAAATACAATTTCACAATATTACATCATATAAGAAATACACATTTTTTTTTTCATCATGAGTTTTATATTTTATTATAATGACTAACAACATTTCAGAATAAACATATATGTATATATCCTGATCAATTAAGTCTCAGAAATATATTATTTAAGATGTCATTTGTAAATGAAACCAATAAAACATAATATTAAGCAATATAACATATATGGAACCCATATATTTTATCGGCCAAATGAAATAAGATTTTGTTGAAATCACGATCTTATAAATACACATAAATGATTTTATATTTCTTATCGCATAGTTTTATGTATGCATAAAGCCACATATCTGAACATACATAACAAGTGGTTTTTTAGACTATACTTTACAGTTGACTTTTTGTTTTTTATTTACGAATTGACTTTAGTTTAAGATTTATTTTTATTTTTGGTAAAATGAATGATTCATTTCGAAGTGTTTCAGTTCGATAAATCATATGTATATGTTAATTTATCATTTATGGCTTTGTTATGACGCCAGTGATACCTAAACATATCCGTCGACCTTCTTTTGGTTCTCCGTATAGAACACTTTACCTTTTTGTTCTAAACAAAAATGTATGTTTTAATTAAAGACGAAAGATGTATGTCAATTCCTCAGCCATAATTATAACATTATAATTTGTAAGTTATTTTTTATATTTGTTAAAATGTAAAGAGGCTTTTTCACCTGACGCTAATAAAATTCCCAATGTTAATAAAACGTGCAGCATATAATACAGCATGACTATACTACGTTTATATCTAGAACTATAGAAACTATAGTTTGTCAGCAATTGTATTTAATAAATTCAGAAATGGTTTAAATTCTTCATTCGGTTTTCTTATCACTTTTGAACACATATTATGTTAATCTCTCCTCTGATGTTCTTTTTAAAAAGTTTAATATTATCTGGTTTAGTTGCATAAACCTTACTTGAAAAAAAAAGTCGGGAATGTTAAATCGGGTGACCGTGGAGGACAATCCAATAATCAAAATTCGAAATAAACTTTTATGGAAACATTTCTCTTAATAATTCCTTGGTTTCTCTAGCAGAGTGACATGTCGCACTGTCCTGTTGCAACCACATATTCACTAAACCATTGGCATGCATTTCTGGTCTAAAAAAAGTTCCTAATCATATCATGAGTGAAAGTTCCTAATCATATCATCAGTGATTATTCGGATTTTCGTAAAAATGTGGTCCAGCCTAAGTTGCACACCATACTGTTACTTTCAAGGAGGGTAATGGTGATTGATGAATTATTTTGGAATTCCCTACTTGTCCAGAACCGGCTCTTTTGTTTATTTACAAGTCCACTTATGTGAAAATGAGCTTCATTATTCATAATTAATTTATTAAAACAATCCGGATTGTAATTGTCAAGCAACAGCATCATTTAATTTACGGCGCCGAAAAAGGTCTCTTAGGAACATCTCTTGAGTTAATTGAATTGTATAACTCTTTTTGCAGGTACAGCATCAATATTTTCTGGTGTTCTGAGTAAACGATAATCTGGTCAATTGTAGGCTTTAAAGGTACTATACTCCTTGAAACTTTCACGTAATTTGCTTAATGTTAATCCAATTGATGACTGACTTGTGTAAAAGATTTCCACTAATTGTGTCTAATTTTCCACGTAAATACTTCACGACTGTCAAGTATAAACTGTCAATATTAATATTCGCTTAAATGGCGGCATGAAAATTGTAAACCGTTTGGATGGACACTTTGTACTATTCATTTTGGGATTATGGAGATATTAATTGCTAACTAGGTTTATTACCTCCATAAGTTTTTATCAGTTTTATGCCTAAATGTTGACGCACAAATAAGTTTAATTTTAATTAAAGTTTAAAGTTTTAAATAGTAATTTTCAAAAGTTAATCCCATTTATTTATTTCCCTAAGCACTATTTCGATCAAACTATAGCGATTATTTATTGTGGGAAATGTGGAGTCGCTAGTATATGCTGATAAACCAGAGATATATGAATGTGTTTGTAAGTCAATATTCAACGCGGGGCTTTAACTGCTACAAAAAGTAGTTGACAATTGACTGTTGACTTCAAATTGACAATTGACTCGTTGACTGTTGACAACTGACTTTCAAATTTTGCTTTATTCGAACCAGCCGTGACGCTCATATGCCTGGAATTATATTTCGACACTAATAGTAAAATGTTTTTTCTAAAACCAAAAGCATGGCCATACTATAAGCTTTATGTGCGACGATCTTTATATACAACGAACTATATTAACGAAAGCCTATTTTAAAGGGTTGGAAAATTTCATAATTCAAAATGAATTTAATTAGAAACAAAAGTCGACTACATATATAAAAAAATTAAAATGTTTTATCCTAGAAGAGCCTAGATTCTCGTTTATTTATAATAGATCAAAAGCAGAACTGTGGCAAAATAGTTTGCAACTAGATATTATTTTAATCTGAGAGATTTAATAAAATTATTAGAAGGAATTATAGATATTAAATCAAATTAGTGCTAGTTATGATGGATTTCCAGCATAATATTTGCATTTGCGTAATTTGTAGTTAATATTTGCGTCAATAGTATACAAAAACTACGTGCAATGATAATGATATAGTAATTTGTTACATTCAATGATTGTTCCATTTGGTTGACATTTTAAATTATATAATTTTAATTTTTACACTACATTTCATTAAAATATTGAAATAAATAAATGAATATTCCATATTACACCAAATTAGGAAACGCAAAACGATTAATTTATGTCAGCTTCCATTTTTTAATCTATATAGCTTTAATTTGATATTTTTCAAATTACGTAGACAAGTAGAAAATGTAGTTGACAATTATCTTGCGGTTTCAATTTTAAGTCCGAGTAGTAAGCGAATAGTATATCATTTCAAAAAAGTTAAATAATTCAGGAGATGCGTGTATATTCAATTCTAGACTGGTCATTTAATCCTATATTTTTAATTTGGTCCATTGACTGTGCCGAAACCATTAACACTATTTATAACTCCGCTTTCTCTAACAAGGATCTGGTTAATTCTTATAGGAACCTAAATTCGACTGCAGTGTGCTATTTAATGTTTGGTGAGTTCACATTCTAATCCATCAGCGCGTACTAATAATCATCAAAACAAACCAAGTCAATCGCGTCAACACGCGAAACAAGTACCAAACGATCAGTAATGGTGCGTACATGTACGTGATCAAAAAATTGATTCGCGAATCAAGGGGAAATTTGTATATTTTTCATACAAAAAATATATAAATTTCCCCTCCTGAGTTGAAATAATTTTAACTTTGGGCACATTTTTCACCGCAAGCATCCAACATAATAAAAAAAAAATAAAAATTATGAGCAATAATTGTGCTCATTAAATATAATTTTGCTGTTTTTTGCTTTTTCCCCTTTTGATGTTCCCAAGCGGTCAACTAAATTTGTACTAATCCTAGAAATGGTAGCTTGACGTTGGCGACGAACTTGGCGAGCTAACAACAAACATCATATTTTAAAAATCATTTTACATTTTAATAATTAATATTTCTACAATCATTTTTAATTTTAAAATCGTTTTTTATTTTGTTTATATTTCAACTAAAATCAGTTTCTATTAAAACCGTTTTATATTTGGTTAATATATGTTTCCACTCTATTTTGTACCGACTCTTTAAATTTGGTTTGTTTTGTATGTTAATTTAAAATCTTGTGTATTAAAATCTTATCTGTATACATATTGCTGTATATATATATATATATGTATGTATGTATATATATATATATGTATGTATATATATATATATATATATATATATATATGTATATGTATGTATGTATATATATATATATATATATATATATATATATATATATATATATATATATATATATATATAGGTAAAAATTTTGAGCAAAAGGTTTTGTTACTAACTTCATCCTGTGATGAAATTTTTTAATCACGTACATGTACGCACCATAAATATCAAATAAAATGTGTCAATTATAAAACTAAACAATGTTTGCAAACTATTAACCGGTAATTAATTCGAATGCTTCTGTGTGTAGTAAACGATTATAACAATAATGAGCTGCACAATATGTTAATGAGAAATAGAATATTCATCGTGGTAATAAAAATAATTTTACCATGAAAATATTGCATACGAAAAATTTACAATGCAAATACAGACACCGTAAAATATTTTTCTAACATTTGGCGAAAACATGGAAAATAGGTTTTCTACTGTTATACAATACATAAGCACATATCAAAATAACAAACGTAATTCAATACATATACATAAATCTAGAACTTTGTGGAAAGTTTATTTGTGTTTTGTTCTGCATTGGTAATGAAAATCCATTTTTATATCTAGTTGTACTACCAATTCTGAAAAATGTTTCCAAGGTAATTTTTTAGTCTACGACAGAAAATTTGCCCTACATTTTGTATTTTTATTTGTATAGAGAGACTAGATTTAGTCTATATACATTAAATCGATAGAGTGAATTATGCGTTTGTTGTACACAGTCTTTAGCAGTATGTGGTGCAAAAAATTATAAAACGGTATTTAGATTTTGTTCGGTTGGTGGTTTATGCAGTGCTTATCTTCTGCTCAGGTTTGAAATTATTGATAAAATTCGAGTCAGTCGATCCTACGGTAATAAAACTATATTCTCATGTATTTTGGCGTCAAACCTTTTTTTGTTGTTGTTTTTCAGTTCTGCAGTAATAAATCGCGTCAGTGAGAAGAACTGATTTCGGACATTAAAAAACATAATCTTGACGTTGATTGATTGGATTGTTCGATCAGACATTAATCATTATCTAATGAGATGGACAAGCTTTATTTAACATTCTTAAGGAACGTTAAAGCGACTGTTTTTAAGTGCCAGAAATCGGGTTTGAATCCGAATCTATTCAGAAGTGATGTAAAAGGAAATAATCTATAAGTCAAGTCATTGTCTACGACAATTCATGGCTAGAGCTGTGGAATGCAGAGATAGATAGCTGTAGTCACGAATATTCGCTTTGACTTGAAATTGATTTGGCTCACTTCAAATTTACTTGATTGTTAAAACCAAATCTGCGTTTCATTTGTAAGGCAAGTTCCTTATAATTATTTCTTTACATTTATGTCACTTCCAAGAGTTCTTCTCATTCCAGTTTCTTAAGTGTTAAAAAGATTCGTTTCCATTATTGTGGCATTATAAATAATATTTATTTACGGATTAAAACTCTAATTCAAACTGTTGGTAATTTTTAGGAGAAATTAAAAAAACTATCACTCATTAATCATTCTTTTAAACAAAAAACCGTGGCTTTATCATTGATTAAAGTAAACTATTGATTTTAAAATTTCATACTTACAGTCGCCCTTTTTTAACTCAACTGTTCTGTCATATTATAGACTTTTCTAAAATATGGGCCACTTTGTTTTAATAAATTTGATACAAAATCTATTAATGTAAAAAGTTCCACCAATTTTATTTCCGATTCCTTAATTTATTATTTTACGGGGTTTTCGGAGGTCCATTTTTCTGACTAAAGCTTTTAGAAAATTTTGTTTCTACAAGAAAAGTTTATAGGTTTCAAGCCTTGGTGTATATTAGTTTTTATATTGGCAGGTATATTTCCTTCACTCTCTTATTATCTTTACTAACCTACTGGCAAAGCCAAATCAATTTTGTATTATGGTGTTTTGCCCACCCAAATGTTGATTTGATTTTTCTAAAGAAAATAACATTACACAACTAAAATAGATGAGGATTTTGCGGTGTAATGAGTTAAGGTATAAACCAGGGTTTCAAACCGAATCCAAACCCGTTCCGGTTTATAGATTTTTCATAATTTTGTGAACCCGAACCTGATCCAAATCAAAATTCGAACAGAAAACCACTAATTTCAGTTTTACTATAAAATTTACTGTTCAGTAATTTATAGTATAGAGATGTGCATCAGAACTTGGTTGATAAAATTTGCGAAAACAACACGGATTTTTAAAGATTTTCGATCACTTTGAGCGCATATTTAATTGCGATTAAAATACGTTTTTTTAAGTTAAAAGGAAAATTACTCGATCCATCAATGTTAAAAATGCTTATTGTACTTTTTGTGGACAGATACGCATCCCACATAACTTAAAAACTGAGTCAATGGTATAAAAAAAAATCATACTAATTACCCTGCTCCTAACTCACCTCGGTTTAACAACAAATGAATGTGGCATATTTACATCCGTTGAAGCAAGAATGAAGAGAAGTGGCGGGTGGAACATGATAGTAAACGGATTTGCCGAATGGATTTTTCACCATTGATTTCGACAATTTTAAACAAATCCATCGTTTGAGACAACTAAGCGTTTAAGGTTTTTTTTTTGTTATTTAATAAAAATACTTACGTCATAAATTTTATTAGTTTTATGCTATAAAAATTAAAAACTATCTATTTTACTTGATTAACTCTTACTCATATACCGAGATCCACAATTTGAACATCAAACGATCCAGATTAAAAGGACATTCATTCTTAAAATAAAAATGAGATCTTTCGGTACAATTAGTGATCGTTGTATGCGGTCAGCACAAAATTTTTCAGCGGTGGGGATCGAACTAAAGACCGTGCAGAGTCATTACTATACAACCGGTGACAAAGCCATAATTTAAAAAAAAAGTCTCATTAGAGATTTGTATGATTGAAATTTAAATAAAAATTAACAGGGGATTATAAACATTTTTTTTATATTTTATGGAATATTGTATTGCCCTTAAAATTAACGATCCGTATTGGGGCATTTATGTATTTATTCAAATCTAAAGCGATTTCCAATTTGTTAAAATTTCATTACCAATTCTATATTTTGACTACTTTTACCTTCACATAATATTCTTATATTGCTATGCTAAGATTATTTTACATTTAATAATGTGAACCTGGTATTAGTAAATAAAAGCGCCTATAATTATATCTTGTAAAATAAAAAATTGTTCTAAAATAATCAATGGATTGTTTAAATGTTGCAAAACGGTTAATTTAACTTTAATTGTTATCTAACCCCCAAGTATTTTTTATGATTTCAAAACTTTGGAAATATTTTCATTGAATGTATTTACATATAAAAAAAATCTAATCAATAAATTTCCATATTCCCATTTATATTAGGGTTATAAATGAAAATTGGAAATATATTACACTTAAGATACCTATTTCAAGATTAAAAAAATTTAATTCGGCTTACCTTATTTTATTTACAAACTTATAATATATTTTAAATAAACTTTTGATTTAAAATTTAAATCAAGTAAAATATAAGGAAATATTTTTCATGAATAACTGAAAGAAAATTTGCAACACTTTTTTTTTAATACAAAAAAACGTTTTTTTGGCAACTTATAACTTTAAAGTTTTCACTTAAAATAAAATCACTTGGTTTTAAATTTTATTATATTCAAAAATTATGGAAAATTAAATGAAAAAACTAAAAAAATTAAAAATAATATTTTTTCACAATAGAAAATACCACATCACGAACTTTACCATTCGCGCAGAAAATATTGACTGAATAATGTGAATAAAATTGACAGTTAAATTTGTGACAGGGTAGTATAACATAAAAATTATTGTGCAGCTTTATCTTTGTACACTGAACTTTAATTATATATACAACGTATGAAGGTTGGTTATATAAATTGCAGATGTCTCTTTAACAATTTGAAATTTATAAAATTAAAACATTTCGATTAATTAAAAAATTTACTTTTATTATTATTAAATATATTTATGGAAAGTCTCTTATGATTTTTAGGTAAAAATAAAAATATTTATATGCTTTCTTACATTCACTCATTCGTGGTATGACTGACATACATTAAAAAAAGTTATGATTTTCAAAAAAATTTTCAATCTCTTAAATAAATTAAACAATATGATAATCAAATCTAAGGATTTTCAATAATTTTTTAAGAGCGAGTGTATTTACCCCAAATATGTAACATAAATACAGATGCAATAAAAAGTAAAGACATTACGAGTACTGGAACTGGACCAACTTTAATACCAGGTGAGTCGTCTGTGTAGAAACGCCACATACCACCCGAACCTGCACCAGTGCCACGAGCACGCGCCGCCGATGATGAAGAACTAGCTGATGATGTAGTTTTACGTTGTTTAACTGTAGTACCACCAGCTGATGAACGGGGCACAGCTAATTTACTTGGTGAGCGTCCACCGCTACCGACATTTGTTGCACTTGCTGGAACAGGCTAAAATATAAATAAAAACATTGAATTAAACTATACAAGCTCGTACACTTTTTTAACTAAACATTTTCACATTTACATTTTCCGGACATAACCAACAAATTAAAAATTTAAGTTTATATACAATTTATTTATTAACTTACCATTATTTATTTATAATTTATATTGATTTAATTTAAATTTAGTTATAATCGGTTAATTAATTAACTTAAAATGAAAACTTTAAGAAAATAAATTTTTAACTGCTCAACCACTTTTGTTCGTTTTCACTCCACGTATTAAACTGATCAAAACACGTAGCAGAGAAACGTCATCATTGATGGAAATTGACAGTAAATTAAGTACTGCCTGATTTAAATTTGGTATGATGATTAAATTGGAAACTTTTCGATATAGAAATTCTCCAAAATAAAATATATGCACAAAAATCAAGCAAATTGCTTCGGGGAGATACCGGGCTTCGAATACATATAAATATATGTAAACTAACGAGTGAGCCAAAAACGTCTCCATAGAAAGACCAACTCATTTTTTCGTACACTAATACTACTATATATTCGCCTCAATAAAGTAGAATTGGTACCAGAACAAATAACAAAGCAAAAATATCATAAAAAAACTAACTATATGAGTGTTAGTAAAAATATTTTTTTGTTTTTGTTTTACGCTATATCTGTACACAACCAATACTACATCAAAGAGGCGCTTTGTCCCTTTAAATTTTTGAATAGTTGGTCTTTCTATAGAGACGTTATTGAGTGAGCAATGCAATGGATTTTTAATTATGTACTAAATTATTTTGATCAGGGATTGATTTTGGTGATGTTTTCACGAATGAAACTCGTAAGAACTAACCTTAAAACTGTGTTTGAAGATGATACATTAGCATTCTACCGTAACATTCTATTTAATTACGCATGTACCCAAAATGTGCAATCATCTCATTTTGTAGTACGTTCATTCAAGCGAACGAATAGATTTGTTTTAAAAAATTTTATTTAGTCATCAATAAATTCTTGTCAACAGTAATTTTGTGTAGTGTCAAAAACTGTACGATATATACTGTTATGCGAACTCTACACAAAAAAACTTAAACATCATTGCTCACCAATATGTTAACGAAATAATTTCTCATTTCTCAAATAACGAACTCATTTTATTTTTAGTTTGACATTTGATTTGAATAAAAATATCGCGGTAGTTATTAATTTGTGTTAAAATTTATTAGTTTAATTTTAAAATATTTAGTTAAAAAGTGATTATAAAAATAATTAATATCCTATATCCGAGTTGATAATGGCGTTTAGTTTTGGGGGAACGCCTAATACCGCAGGACAAACTACGGGTTTTGGGTTATTATGATACACAACATAAATTTGAGGTTATGATGTCTGATATTTAGGTTTATATTATTTTAATAGCCTTGGAGCTGGTGGAGGTGGATTAAAACCTGCAAGTGGATTTTCATTTGGTGCTACACAAACTCCAGCTGCAACATCAACAGCAGCGACTGGAGGATTTTTCACCACTCAATCAACAACTGCCCCACCGCCGTCGCTTGGTGGTGGATTTGGTGCAACCACTCCATCATTTGGTGCAACTAATCCAGCATTTGGGGCAACTAATCCAGCATTTGGTGCGACCAATCCATCATTTGGTGCAGCGAATCCATCGTTTGGCGCAGCGAATCCATCGTTTGGCGCAACGAATCCATCGTTTGGTGCTACAGCAGTTGCCACAACGGCTGGTACGGGATCAGGTTTTGTTTTTGCAAAACCTGTCGGCCAAGCTACTAATTTAAGGTAAAGTGATAATCATTTGGTTTAATTTTGCGACATTTTAGTAATAATATAAAATTCTAGCTTTGCTCCAAACCAAATGTCAAGCTTAGGCGCTACAGCAGCGGCTGCAGTTCAACCAGGATCTGGATTCGATTTCGGTATTTAAAACATTGTCTTACATTTAACCTATAATACATTTATTAATTTCGTGTTTAGGAAAATCTACTAATTTATCACTTACAACACCCAGCCTTGGAACTACTGCACCCGGTATAGGCGGTGGAACCGGTCTTTTTGCAACTGGATTCGGTCAACCACAACCCTTATTGCAACAACAGCAACAATTACAACAGCAACAAATTCAGCAACCACAATCGGTTGGACTCGGCGGAATCGACATAAATGCAACAAAACCAAAAGCGGTCGAAGGAAATAAAGATAATGTTATAGTTAAGGAATCACAAGTGCCTCAAGAAATAATTGCCTTAGTCGAAAACTTGGAAGCCCACATCAAAAAACAGAAAGAAATTAGTTCTGAAATTGCTAAGCCATCAACTAGTAAATTATTTAGTGTTCAATCGGAAATTCAACGATTAAACTTAGTGCTAGCGGATATCTCGAATTTGGTTGATAACAATTACACTGGAATAAAATTACTGAGGGCTGAAACTAATGAATCAATAGAGAATGCAGAAATGGCTCAGCGCACAGTTAAAACTCCAGCCTGCTTACAATATGAAAATACCGCGCCAATCAATTATTTTCTTAATCTAGTTCAGTCTTACGAACGTGATTTGATTAAGCTGCGTGAACAAGTTGAAATGACTGAAAAGCATATGAAAAGTATGACCAGTTTTCAAAAATTAAGTGCTGAAGATCTTAAAACAGGATTACAACAAATACATGAAATTTTTATATCGCTTGCGGCACGAATACACGATATACATCAGAAAGTCGAAGACCAGAAATTACAGTACCTTAATTTACGTAAATTAATTCTTCAAGATAAAACAAACGTTTTCGAAGAAATCGAAAACGACAAAACAAAATTAAATATGTCTAAGGTATCTGCTGGGCCCACACCATTTTCAGCTCTGTCTGGAATCAATATTGGCGGTACAAAGTATAATACAACAAATCAGGATCCATGGCTACAAAATTTAACTACGGGGCAACAGACAGCCGGCACATTTGGAGCACGGCCAACATTCGGCGATTCGAATTATATGAATTCTTTTGGTGGATTTAATCAAAATAATAATTTAACTGGAGACAGCGGGTTCAATCTGCAGAAACCACCTTTGGGAACAAAACGGAATAAACATTAACAAATATTTTAGATTTTCAATTTTTTCTTTCTAATTTTTAATTTAAATTAAATATTTTCTAACCTAAATTTATGTTTTTACTTGTATTACCAGACCAAAGGTACGAAACACTTACGCTACCATCCTCATGTATTTTCCATGCGATGGTAAAAAGAATGTCTACATTTGTTGGTTTCTTGGGAAATTTATCTTGAATTTAAACATTTGTTAGGTTTTTTCAGTGAATCAAACGTCATTTTAGTTTGACATTTCTTAACGTACAAAAAATATCAACAGGAATACAATTTTTACATTTTTCTATTTAATTTGTAAATAAATAAAAAATGTCTGAGCGAAAAGTATTAAACGTAAGTATAAAACGAACGCGAACCTGTTTAATGATGTACTAACTTTTTATTATGAAATCCTCTATCATTTACACAGAAATATTATCCACCGGATTTCGATCCGTCAAAAATTCCCCGTATGAAATTGGCCAAAAACCGGCAATATACAGTAAGATTGATGGCCCCATTTAATATGCGATGCGTTACGTGTGGTGAATACATATACAAAGGGAAAAAGTTTAATGCTCGTAAAGAAGATGTGGAGAACGAAGATTATCTCGGGATCCGAATTTATCGTTTTTATATTAAGTGCACGAGATGCCTTCAGGAGATTTCATTTAAAACAGACCCACGAAATACTGATTATGAAATCGAAGCAGGTGCAACACGAAATTTTATGGCTTTAAAATTAGCGGAGGAACAAGCAAAAAAAGAAGAAGAAGAGCTACGCGAAGAGGAGGCCAACAATCCTATGAAGTTACTTGAAAACCGAACACAACAATCTCGTAACGAGATAGAGCTGTTAGAGTCACTCGAAGAGTTAAGGGATTTAAATCGACGACAACAAACCATAGATTTTGATGCTATGTTACTGCAATACGATAATACAGAAACGGAACGACAAAAGGAAGAACGACTCGCCAAACAGGATGAGGAATATATTAAATCGATTAAATTCGAAACGAAATCTAGTGGAACAAAACGAATTGCTTGCGAAGAGATTATTGAAATAAAACAAGAAAAAAAAGAAGAACCTGAATCAAAAAAAGTGCATTTAATAAAACAGCCAATTAATACTCACGCAAAGTCGAGTAAAGACAATTTCAGTGTTGGAGGTATTCGTAATACAAAACAAACATTAAATAATCTTGTAAAGAAAAAAGAAACTAAAGTACCTGAAGCGAGTTCCACGATTAATTTGGATCAACCATCTAAACCACCAGCACCGGCCACTGGTAGCTTAGCCTTATTAGGTGCATATTCCGATAGTGAAAATTCGGATTAGAAGTAAAATGTGTGAGAATTTTATTTTGTTTTTGTTATTACAGAAAATATAATTATGACTCTAGTTTATCTATTCAACGATAGATGCGCTAGCATCAATGAAAATACATTTTAATAAGTTTTTTATTGTTAAATAATTTTGGAACGACCGATTGGTGCATTCGATGATTAAATTCCTGTTTCAGCTCAATTTGTATAGTAACACAAAGATCTTATTAAACGCGAGGGTTAATTTAACTAAGTTCAACATAATATAGCAATAATTTATATAATAGCTCAAATTCAATAATCTAAAGGTATAACTAGCCGTAGCCGCATTTGACGCAAATTTTTTTATAAATGTTTTCTTTTTATACATCTTTAAATTGCGTTGCTCCGACGATTACCTACTTATGGAAATAATGGAGTTTCTAACCATTTCGGTTTCGGCAATTTAACAGGTTGTGTTCACTATCACATCGCTTGAAATCAAATTAAGTAAAATCCCTTTTGCAACTCTCCCTATTAGGATTTGAAACTCGATAGGTTAGGTTAGAGTGAATCGATTTCTCTTCCTTCTCTTTATCTATACAGCTTTTGCAGAAGTTATTACGGTAATCTAAGCACCGTAACAGGCCTCCCTACAACTGCCCCATCCGGTTTCGGTTAAAAAATTGTGCTTTGCCTAGCCAGTTAACCTCTCCGCGCTTCAGTTTTCCTTAAGCCCGTGTGACGAGGGACCGAGATAATATGAATGTTAAATTGCTCACTCATCTCGTTAAGAGATGATCGGCAACCCATTGCGACTTTTAAGCCGCAATGGGTTGCCGATCATCTCATCTCAGGTCCTAGTGACCTGATTGATCGTTTGACTGTTCACATATATATATATATATATATATATATATATATATATATATATATATATATATATATATATATATATATATATATATATATATATATATATATATATATATATATATATATATATATATATATATATATATATATATATATATATATATATATATATATATATATATATATATATATATATATATATATATATATATATATATATATATATATATATATATATATATATATATATATATATATATATATATATATATATATATATATATATATATATATATATATATATATATATATATATATATATATATATATATATATATATATATATCATGGATCTCATATTATCTCATAAATGTGACTACTCTTATTCTTCAGCGGATGTTACGAATACACATAGGATTATCAACTTATTCAAAATTCATAACAATCTTTCAACTTAGCCATCATATGTAAATCGGTTCTTTTCACTGTAGCGGGAGTAATGTCTCTCAAGCTTATGCAGATTATTTGTCACATATTTCTACAAGGTGCATTTATTCTTATGTTATTCTATATGTGACCTAGAAGCGCATTACCCGTAAGTGGCACTAAGTTGATGTCTTTGATTTTGATTTGTAACTATTTTATATGCCTTTGCAACGCTCAAAATAAGAAGGAAGCAAAAGGACAACATTTTCGTGATAAAGCTTACTATTTTTGTAAGTCTAATTGATGTTAATGACATAGTGAGGGCACGAAACTACTGCTGGATACGAACTTCAATTGGAAATTGAAGCAAAGTAAAGAACTAAAGGTGCATTTTTGTTATTGATACCGATGGTCGGACGGTAAAGAAATCCAAATAAAAATATCATTATCACTATGATTAGAGGTAGAGAATAGCATATTACTGACAAATGTGATTCATAGATCTTTAATTTCCGTGACGCGTTCATGTAATGTTGACATTAGTTTGATGTCTGGAAACTATTGAAACTATTTTAAATGGAACTATTTGGCAAATATTAAAGAGTAAACAGAAAGATTTTTTGATGAGTATATCTAACTGCATACCAACTAATCTTAAGCTGTGCTTAATTACGATGTCTTAACAAAGACGATGTCTTAATTTTCTGCCATCCATACGAGACTTTACATATCGTGACTCACTAAGCGTAAATTAATAAAACTTTGAACACTTGATCGCTCAACTTTATTGCATGGCATGATAGTCTATCTAGACTACAACTTATCAATTGATCTCGGTAGAATATCCGTTTCTACTCAGCTAGCTTTGTTATGCTACGTTATTCACATACTATTTACTTCCCAATCGACCACCGTACTTAGGTGAGTGTCTTTGCTAACTACTCTTAAATGCTCGTACTACTTGCATGAGCAGTTAAAAGGAGTCGTGTAAGAGATAAACTTCAATATAAAATCTCTATTTAAGCTCACGTATACCTTATAAATGCAGCATTCAGAATCAAATGTTTACCCAGTTTGGAGAAAATTGCAGAAGTATTCATAATACAACTTCGTCTTATAGACCAATTTTGCTGTTGTCGATTATGTTTAAACCGTTTGAGAAAATGCTGATTAAAAGGTAAAATCTGTTAATCAAAAGAAGTAACTTAATTCCAAATCATCAGTTTGGGTTTTGTAGCTAAAACTCAACAATACAACAAGGACACAGGATAATCAATATAATTGATAAAGCACTCGATGCGAAAAAAGTCTGCTTAACAATATTTTTAAACGTTGCGCAATGCAAAAATTACTCAAATTGCTCATTAGTCCAGGAGTCACTAGATCAGAAAGTTGATACTAAATTACGATATTGGTTACGATGTTGCAATGCAACCGATCCTACACGGATAGTGCTGAAACCTCTGAGTTAGATTGCTAATATTGGCGTTTAATGGCCCGCATAAACAGAATATTATCGCCCTTTAAAATAGATTTGGGTTGTACCATTTTCCTTGATTAACATTACAAAAAATTATTATGCGTAATTATATTTTATTTAAGAAATTCATTATAAGTTTGCGATCTTTAAAATTTCCTTCTATTACATTTGAAGTCGAAATTTATTTGAAGCAATAAAAAATGTTTTTTAATTTATTTCCGTGTATAAATAAATTTCCTTTTATATCCATTTTCATTCATACACACACATACACAATTACATACACATTTATACATATAGCATTCCTTTAAATATTCGAGCTCTCACACAGCAGAGCTTTCAAAGTGAAAAATTAAGAAAAATGAAAATAATTTACAATATACACATAATAATTTTTCTTTATTTTTTGATAAGAAATGTGATTTTAATTTGACATTTGATAAAAATGAAGAAATGAATTTAAAAATGAACTTTATAGAAAAGAATAAAAACACTGTGTGTATTATATACATTAGGTATACACTATATTACAGTTAAGAAAATTCGAAAATCATTTTTCTTATTTTTTGTTTTTTGTTGTACCTAAATTGAATTTTTTTTTACTTGTTTTGGTGGTAAAAATTTACGAAGATATAATACGGATGGCACATAAGTTATGTGGTTATAATATTAATGTTCGTTAGGAAAATTCGACGAAAACTTCTAAGGTCGTCCTCGGGTTGGAAAATATATTGCAATTTTTCGTATTTTATCATATTATGTCATTTATAAATTTTGTGCCGAGAAATTTTTTTTATTAATTCGATCTCTTGTGTAATGCTTGTTTAGAGCTTTTTGAATTTTTCTATTGATCAATCGTCTTTGGTTCGCTATACAAACGCCTTATAAAATAAAACTTGTAGTATATCTATAACGAAAACTTATTTATTTTTATTGCTATATTGATAAGACGAAAAGATAACAATTTTTGTTACTTTTCGTAAAGTTTGTCGACTGTTATTTTTTTTGATTTTCATTTGTGCAGAAATTCAATTTTATACAGTTAAAGATTTTTGCGCTTGAAGGTAGTTTCAAATGTCAAGTTAGAGAACAAAAACTATATAGAAACTAACAAAAAAGAGTTTTAAATAAATTATCTGTCTTATATCGGAAGAATTATATGGTTCACGAGATTTTGAACTTGTTCTCCTTAGATATGGAGCTCTCGACTCGAATAATAAATTTTAAGTATTTATAATGTGGAATCTAGTTGAATAATATATGGCTTCGGTCATAAATTTAAAAAAAGTAAAATAGTCTGACATTACTTTATACTATAGGTGTGTACGAGAATAAGAATAAAAATATAGGATTATACGCTTTCGAGAAGTTTTTATCAATCTCAATCTACAAAGTTTATTGTGGTAAGGGAGTCGAAAAGTAATAAGCTAACATGCGAAGTTCCACTATGTTAGATGAAATATTTTATACTAGTGTGTTAGCCCGATCTTTAACCGTAAAATGAAGAAGGCTGTCTCTTTTTTAGTCGTAGTCAGAGGTGTTATTTGTTTATATATCTCTCAGTCACATTTTGTAACACTGTTAATGAAAGTAACACTCGATAAACCAACATAAAGTCGCTGTTCGTTTTACATTTATTGTAATGTAAGGCCACCTCTTTAATAGTGCCCCCTGTGATTAGTAAGTCGTGAGTGCTCACGCTTTAACTAGCGAGAATTGAAAACTTAGGTACTTTTTGTGAGAACTAAATGTGCATGGTCGCTTGACTTTTTGAAATGGGCGTTCATTCCAGTAGCACAGCACAGTATCAAAAACCCAAGAGGTCTTTAATTCAGAGTTTCAAGCCATTTTCATCTTATACAATTGTCTTCGAACTCGAGATGCTTGAGACGATCAATTGTGCCATTTACTGTACCATCAAAACCGTCTACATTATTCGTTATTATAAAGGGCATTTATCACATAATTTAAGTAGGTATGGCAGACTTCCTGTCTCGACAACACACATTTTCAACATTTTGTTTCGAGCACTTGTACTTTGCTCTTCAGTTTTGTAACAGATAAAAAAATCTTCTGATGTGTTGCATAATTCTGCATATTGTATTTATCAACATCAATGTTGTTCCAAAAACTTTTCTCTCAAACTATTTTAAACAACTAAATTATAAAGTAATACCAACATAATCAAAATAAAAATTGGACACAAAAGTGCCGGCTATTATCTTTGATACATCTTTGAAATGAATACAACCAGCTAAAAAAAATATGTTTATTAAAAACAAAGAGTACAATGAGTTTGTTCTTGTTAAGAATACAATATATTCTATCATTACGATAAAGGTAGTCTACCAAAGAAGCTCGAAAATAATTGGTACCTGTTTTTCGGTAATTGGCAGCACCACAGTAATACAATTTCACTCTAGAATCAAATCGGCAGTCAGCTGGTATTGGAGCAGCTGCGGTGAAAGTCGTCTAAGCGTCCGACAGTACAGCAATCTGCCAGCAAGGCAATGTACTATATATTTTTAATATATGTATATAGTAGAATGATTGTATCGCAGTTGATGGAGATTTTTTTTTGTGTCTAAACCCTGCAAACTTTTCTGGGGCCGAAGCTCTCCCAACTCTTTCGCGGTTAATTTTTTACGTCCTACCTTACAGCAATTTTAGTGACAGCAATTTTAGTGCTTATCACTTGTAGATCTTATTTTATAGATCACTGAAACAGTTTATATTGGCTCATCGTGTTATGTTATAACCATACATCATCTAGAAATCATTGTGTAGAAAAGACCATTAAAGCTATTGGTTACCTAAATAGTATAGATGTTTCAGTCCTATATAGGTCTAATGATAAAATGATAAAATGATTGTGGTCACAGTTAACAAATACAATTTTTTATTCACTATACACTTATCTCTTTATACAACCAAAATTGAATAAGTTGGTTTAAACATCGGTTTGGACGGTTTAAGCCTGGAGACGTCGTATATTGTGAGCATTACAAACTTTTTTGATACAATAAAAGGTTTGATGTTTGAAAAATAAATACCACTCCAGATGATAGTCCTTTAGGTTAGACGTAAATGCACCAAAGCAAAGTAATTAATGATGTAGCTTTAGAATATAGCGATCGTTATTTATACAAACTGCGATTACTAACGATTATTTGGTTTTCTAGTTTGCTAATGTAGATTTTAAACGTTAGTCTATTGACGTGGCACTTGCGAAACACATGGCTGTTGATTTGTCATTCGCGACCATAAAATGCAAATCAATCCATTTACGTAAAAAAACTAAATCGTGATTCATTGCATTAAAGATTGCACGCTGAATTCTACTTGAGTACGGGATGGCCTTTTAAAGGTGTCTATAGGAACACAACATTTAATATTTTTATCATCACTCATGAAGCGATAGAATAATGTTATAAATCTCCCTTTCAGTTGTTGGAAACAAACAAAAATTTGCATGCTAAAACGTAAGAGATTCTGCTATTTTAACATTTGACATAATATTATATGAACAGCAAGAAGGATTACCCATGGGAAACCCTTTATCGGAAAACTCTAGCCAATATTTTCCTAAATCACTTCAGAATTCGAAAAAATTGAGTGACAGTAACTCTTATAGGAACCGTGTGATATACTGGCATAGATATGTGGATGATGTACTTACACTGTTTAAAGGAATCAATCGACAATTGAAAGAATTTCACGATTATCTTAACAATATAAGCAGCGGTGTTTGGGACGGGAGGTACCGGGGGGAGGGTTGCAAAAGGGATTTTTCATCACCTGATTACGTTCGGTGATGACGAAGAACACAACTAGCCACAATCTTGAAAAAGGTATATAAGATCATTGGTAAGTTAAATTCGGTTTCCAAAGTAGTACAGGCTGATGTAATCCTCGAAATTAGTTCCTGTTAAAAACAAAAAAAAAAAAAAAAGGTTAATTTATATATATTTTTAGAAAACTGTTTTCTTTTTCGAGAAAATTTGGATAAACGTAAATATAAACATTTTTATTATCACATTAAAGAAACTTTACTTTTTTTTAAAAATAATTTTTATTTTATTTATAAAACAAGAAATATTAAATTCATTGTTTTTTATTAAAACAAAGTTCCTTATTTTGTTTTTATAAAAAAAAAGAATAATTTTATATTGTGGTAAAAGTAATAGTGTCAGAATGATCTTCTCACGGAACAATATAAAATAAGTGTTTTTTAATTCGGTGCCAATTTCAGAATTAACAAAATTCATTAAATTTATCAGCTATAAAAGTAGAATCTCTAAGGTTTGTTCGACTATTTTGGCCACTGCTCCTTTTGATCGTTATGATACGATATGATAAGTAGTCGGAATCTGTTTTACAGTATTAGATATTCTGATAGAAGTCAGATATTCTGGTTGAAGTCATATGGTAATTTGTTATAACAAAATTGTAAAATTCCGGTAAATATTTGAAATTGACATTGACGTGTTCATCCTAGCAAAAATATGGACGATACAAATTACAATATTGTTTGGCACTCTAGCGGCGGTTGTTGGATTAGTTATCTTAAACCAAAAGACGACGTCATCGCAACATGCTTAGACTCAATAGAAATTAAACTACTGCTTCTAAGGTTGATAGTGTCAATGTTAATGCCATCCACAACAATATAAGATTTATTGGTTGAATCTGCTTTAAGTAGAATTCGAACTCAAGTATAAAGCTATCTATACAGAACATTCAAGTAGTCTAAATACACACACAGCACAATAACGACAATTATCAAAATCTCTTTCATTATTGCATCTATCAAGCAGAGTATAATTCATTAAGTTATCAGATACAAGCTCACAGCTATTAATCCAAACTTTAGTCAAGTACAACATCTGACTGAGCGTTAAACGATGCTATAAACAGAGAAAATAATATGAAACTGTTAGCCCTTAAACTTCGAATATTCTGATGCAAAATTCACACTTTATCATTTTCATCTTTAGTTAAATCGTTTAATATACTAAAAAAACAATTAGATAAATTATTAAAGTTAATAGTAGAATCATGACCTTAATTCTTATTTTGATTATGATGGTTCAATTGAACTGAGATTTAGAATTAAATTAAAAAAAGGAAAAAATCTTTAAATTTTGATTTTATCTTTTATCACCAAAGTCGTTTATCGTTTAATTTAAAAAAACTCTCTACTATCAAACCATTATATATATATCAGAAGGTACACGTTTATTCACCCAGCAATTCGCACAGAGATTGTACGGCGCTTTCCATAAAGATAAAATAAATTATAACAATGCATACCACTTTACACCGCCTGTTGGAGTACAATACATAGCATGTCCCGTTTCAAATGTAAGTATATGATATGGCTACTTAGAGATATGCGTTATGAAGATTTTAACGTTATACAAAGTGGGACGTTAAGAGTCTAGTTCATAGCACTTAAAACTTTCAAAGTCGAGCCTTACTACTGGAAAAAGAACCTACACGAAGTTTTGTCAAACATAAGTGTTAAAAATTCTTTTAAAGTATTGACAAATTCAAAGCATTGCAGATAGAGATTTGCGAATTAAGATAGTCCGCATTTGTTATGTTTATGACCCATAATAAAACTACCTAATGGTAATTTATCAAAATGACAACAACCACATACAATTTATACAATTATCTTATCAATAGTAAATTTATAATGAACTGATAACACTTCCAAACAAATAACACCTAGTATGTACATTTATTCAGCAAGTACATTATAAAATGCAGATTACTGAATTTACGTTGATATCTCAAAATATTGTAATTCATTTTTAGTCATAACTGAACCACCGGACGGGATAAATAAAACAATTTAGAAGTACTGGGTTTACATAAAACATTTTGTTAGAATTTATTATTGAACGGTGCCAGTAGTATCTAATCTAATTAAGTGAATTGTTTGTCAATCAACAAGAATATTAAGTGAACTTTTTATTGATTGTGATATTTTTTGGTCAGGTGATAACATTTAATTTGTGGCTGTAAAAATATTATGTGAAAAGTGAATTGGTATAGTGTAAAATAAATCAATGTAACGAGATCAAAAACATGTAAATGTTCAATTGGATATCAGTGATTAAGTATTGGATATTTGATTCGTCGATTTAGATCGTACAATTATCGATTTGCTTAATTTAAATGAAAAATTAGGCGTGAACTTATGATGCATTATCTATTTTTGCATTTAATGATAAATTAATTACGAGTTGTATCTCAATATACTATTCATTAAACTATAAATAACTAACATATGATTATCGTATAAATGATAGTTTCAACAAAATTTGTAAACCACATTAGATTTTTATCGGTGAACTATTCCCAATAAGTTAGGATTACTAACGTTATGTTAAATATTGTGGAAACTGATCGAATAGTATAGTTGTATTATCCCCCACAACGTAGCCACAATGCTCTTAACAAGTGGGTTTACTACTACGACCATAAACAGATATATAAACAGAATATAAATAAAAAAATACAAAGACATTTTTTAATTTTTTTTATTACGACTGACTGACTGACTATAAGGTGATATAAGTCATCTAGCAATTTTTCTATTTAAATAATTCATATTTGTTGGGATAAAGCCCAATGGCTGATCCCAAACATAAATATTTTTATTTATTTAAATAAATATTTGCTATAATATAGTATTATTTTAGTTTGCAATCACTAGGTTCATTAGTTTGGTTCTTTGTAGGCGTCGTTTTGCCATCGGACAGTCCAGCATACGACGTATTTGGATGTCTTCCATTTTTAAGTCACGGTGTAGGTCCTCATTTCGAATGTACCTCGGGGCATTTACAATGTTCCGAGTTACTTTATTTTGGAACGTCTGAATTATCTTAACATACGTTTCCTTAGTACAGCCCCAAAGCTGTATTCCGTAAGTCCAAACAGGTTTCAGAGTTTGCCGATATAGGAGCAGTTTATTATGTTTAGCTCGTTCCGAGTCTTTACCTTTGAGCTAGTACATTTACCTCTATTTGATGTTCAATTCGTTCTTTTTCTTTTTGACATGTTCTTTCCATTTAAGTTTGGCATCTAGCGTCATCCCTAAATATTATTTTGTTGTTTTTGCATTTTGCTATTTTGCTGTTTTTGTTTAGAGTTGATTACGATTGGTATACTGACATAGTTTGTTTTATTAGTAAAATTCACATGGACCGATTTCGTGTCATTGAGCTTAACTCTCCATTTCTTCATCCAGTCACTAACTGTATTAATCGATGTTTGTAATTTTTCTGAAGCTTGCGTGGTATGTCTCTTGTGTACAGGCGGTATGATATGGGGCCCAAATCGCTTCTTTGCGGCCCTCCTGTTGACATTTTCTTTAGATCCAAGTATTCAACTTTATATCTAGCACGGAAATGCCTGTCGGTTATGTAAGGTTTTAGAAGTTCATAATACTTTTTGGAAAAATCTTGCTTTATGCCATACACGATCAGATGCTTGCGCTACATCTAAGAAGAGGCTTAAGCATATATTTTTCGTTGCTAGAGTACGTTCTATAATATCTGTGATTCTGTGAACTTGCTCTATGTAGTTCGATTTATTTGCCAGAACTTACGTGCTTTACGTTTCTTAGCCACCAGTTCTCTTACTTGTATAATTTGTACCTCTCACGTTGTTTGTAGGTTCGAGTGAGTGGAGTGCTTTGTCACGCTGTTTGCTGTATATTTTTAATTAGTCTGTCAATTTCCTCTTCACCGTGCATAGATCTTCTTATTGGCACTTGAAGTTTGATATTTTCGTTTAACAATTCACGAAAAAGGTTCCATTTGGTATTCCTGTTGTAAAATCTTGGCGGTGTTTATTTTTTATAATAATAGTTTCGCTTAATGTCATGATAATATACTCTTTTTATTTTCCATTCGTATGCACTTATCATATATTCCTTTTGTTACATAAAAATCTAGAAGATCAGGAGTTTTGTTTAAATCTGTTGGCCAGTAAGTAGGTGCGCCACCAGATTAAAAGACTCATTTTAATTTTTTGGCTGCTTTAAACAATTCTCTTCCTTTTGGTGTTGTAATTCTGTTTTAATCTTTGAAGTTACCGCCAATAATGGACCATCGTCCCAAAGAGTGAAAAAGTTCTTCGTATTCTTCTTTGCTTAGTTTTAGCGTGGTGGACAGTATATAGCTAAGATACTTACATATTTGTTCTTAGTTTGCATCGTGATTGTTGTCACTTGCGCATGGACTCAGTTTCAACCTTCAGTTCTCAATGGTGTTTTATATTATCTTTAATGAAAATGGCAGATCCCCCTCTTGCCCTTTCTGCCGTTATGTCATTGCTTTCACAGGTATAGTGTAGTCCTCTAGCCATAACATAACCTTAATTGGTCTAGCTTGCTTATCTTCATAAGTATACCACTGAAACTTGTCAGCGTTAAACTTCATGGTAAGTGTACTATATATTTCTGGGTCTGGTACATTTACATTCCAGACATCGTTGTTTAATGCTACTAGCTTGTAATCTTTATCAGTGATAGTTTTCATCAAGGCATTGATAGTAGGGTAGTCTTTGACACCAACTGAATTATATTCTCTGGTTTAAGATCTTTATTGCTTTGAGTAGTTACATTACCCAATACAGATTTCCGGATTACTTGCTCAATATTTTCTGTTTGCTTTTGGTTTTCTTTATGCTGAGTTTTATCATTACTCGTGTTGAGTACTACTTGTCCAATATATTCTGGCGATGATTCGGGTTTTCTTTTCTTTGTGGGCTTGCTCTTTTTCAATGCCCAGCAGTTTCTCTTGGTGTTTCGTCTTCGTTAATAACTTTCATATTTATTGTTACTCTTTTTTTAGTTTTTTTTGTCACGAGTGTCCACTGGTAATCACTTTCAGATTTCGCAGTGCCGAAGAAAATTTTTTTTCCTGGGGGTTTCAAAATACATAATTTATTATACAGCGGACAGACACAAGCTAGATAATTGCGAATTTGTGTTATTTTTCTTCGTCTGTCACTACACGATTTTGTAATAAGAGAATTATCGTGTTTTATAACTCAATCGAGTTGTTGAAACTCGATTGGATTTCTTATCGTGATCAGAAGTTATTTTGCTAATGTTTCGGTTTGTTCATATTATAAACCTTGATTTCGACTGCAAATGTCGATGTTATTTTTACAAAGGGATATTTTTTATTTTTAATATGTGTAGAATGATATTTCAATATATTAGAATAGCAAACCGCAATTATTTTAATAATTGCTTGACATTTTATAAAAATTCAATCTAAACAGCTGTGATACAAATAAAATAAAATTATTTTGATATTAATATTTAATAGTTTTTTATTTATACCCAAAATGTCTAGATATTTTCTTCATATCTATAAGATGAGTACTATAATAATAATAAACAATTTAATATGCAAAAAAATGTTTTGTAACATTTCCTTACAACGCTTTTCTTCTGCATCAGAAGAGCTCATAAAAAAGTTAAGATGAGTGCACCTTATGAAATTGCTTGAAGATGCGTATACGTACCTGACAATCATGGATATACTAGGCCATCCCATCTTGTCTTGCAATCCAATAGCAAGAAAAACTATTTCTTCACGACCTCTTAACACAACTTTGCAAGATAATATTTCGCTTACGATTAAAATGCGGTCTTTATTGTGACAATTTTGTCAGAAACGATTATGATTTCGTCGTTTTTGTCATTTAAATCGTTTTCCACATCAACAACGGAAGGAGGCTTAGTGGGTTGGATTGCCTTCATCTTGATCATTTCGACTGTCTCTGGTACATTATCTTCATAAGCGCTAAGTATATGTCATGATTGAAGCATATCTGTTACTTGTAAGGACGATGATGTCCGATTGGAGTCTCAATTCAAAATCTGAACATTTTATATTTAAGAACTGATATACGTTTTCAGAGGCATAACTACTGAATGCTCATGAGCCCAAGGTTATCAGATTGTCCGCCTTCATATAATAGATATGGACATTCATGTAAAGTCACTTATGCACTTTTGTCCACTCATCGATGCTAATGCTAAACTAACTTTGTTCCGATTAAAAATTTACCATTTTATTCTTCAAATCACATTTGTTACATTTGTCGTACAGTAGTAGTTCATGACCAAACGCATAACAGCTTTTTAATAATTAGGAAAACGAAATCCTAAAGATCTGATGCTTTTGGGTATGAACTAACTTTTTCTTCAAAATAATTGAAATAACAAAAAATGGCCAGTTAAATCTGGCAGATCACATACCTCTAATTTGAAATTTCAATTTGATCTATCTTTTGCCCTTTCTGAACTAGAAATAATTATATTTCATCCAAAAAAGACAAAAACCGTTGCAGCAGTTTACCCCGACTAATCCACTTAAATAAGGGATTCCATGAGTTGTCTGTGGTTTAAGCCTCGAGATCTTATAAAATTTACAGCAGTCACAATGTGTTTCATCATTTCTGAGAATCTTAAAGTTTTCCTTTACTGATTTTGCTGATGAATAATACAGTGGTACTGTATTCAATTTGTTTGCGCGCCCTGCTCTTACACGATAATCTTTTTTACGTGATATGATCACGGAGATACGATCTCATACCATTTTGTGCACCAATAATTGAAGGGGCCCAGTCTGTAGTTATCCCCACAAGTTTTAACACATCCAAATTATGTTTTCTTTTTGTCATTACTGACTAACCTTTCCTTTCCGTCCACCAGAAAAAAAATAAAACGCTTAGGTGTCTGCAACCGAGTCGAGTCTATCATACTAACATTCCATCCATTCCTTTGGTTTTGTTATATGTAAAACGGGTGTACGGTGGTGCCCGGAATTCCAAAAGTTCCTCATTCATCCTTGGCCGTACACTCTAATCACTCTAATCAGAACAACATCTTGCATCGTCAATCCAACCAGGTTCTGACATATGCAGATGACATTTGGCGTAATTGGGTTGACTGGCAACGGTGTCAGAGAACTATTGGATCCAATTTTACGATTCTCAGCTTCCGTTGGTCTCAAAAGCAATGTGTCCAAAACAAAATATATGATCACTGGTTTTAGTGACCAAGACGTAATGGATTTTAGTAGTGCTGACCACACATTTAAAGGAGTGACAAGTTACGATAGCTTGGGTCCCTTGTCATTTATGATAATTGTGTGGGAGGAGATTTTTGTCGCTGGCAACCATACTTTGTTTGCCTTACGCCCACTGCTAAAGTCAAAATACCTTGCAAAGGCCGACTAGCTGCAGTAGAACAAGGTGTTGGTTGCTATGCATGTGGGTTTGAGACTTGGACCTTGACGGATGAGTATGAAAGACGGTTATTGGTATTCGAGAGAAGAATCATGCGCATGATATATGGCCCCAAACCCGACGATGACGGCACTTAGCGAGTTTTATTCAACCACGAGATAAGGAATTTTCATAAAATAAAATCGTTCATGAAATAAAAGTAAAGCGAGTACGCTGGTTCGGTCACGTTCTGCGAGCCGATCCTAATTAGAAATGCAGCGATCTCTGAGAGGAGAGCCTCCATTTGGCAAGTGGAAAGGTTGCTATCGGCGACGATGGCTCCTCGGGCTAGAGAACGATTTGTCTTCTTCGGATTGTCAAGAACAATATGAAGAACAAGCTCGGGATATCGAATCCGATGGAGCCAGACTATTGAATCGGTATGGGCCAGTAATGGCCTGTAAAAGCCAGTAATAAGTTATAAGTTATTATTATTTTTAATGATCGGATCAGTTGTATGTTAGTTTACTGAAGTTGTGTTTGGTCGAATTCTGCAATTTAAAAAAATTCCATAGTGCTAAAATAGTTCAGTTCAATTTCATCCTGATTTTATGTGTTATTCACTTACTTTATACCTGCGGTTATCTGTAGTAATGTCTATGGGAAATTTGATTTAAAAGTAAGTAATAATCGTGCGATGGTGGTCTAACTTTGGTGGTGAGACCTTAACTTAACTTTATATAGTACACATGTCAATATGGACTGGCCAATAAAAAAGTATCGACAAATCTATACAAAAAAAGATTAACTATCAGTGTCAAATGACAGAGGATTTGTACTAATCCTACAGGGTATCGGTAGTTAGATTTTGAGTGTCGGTACTCTTTTAAACTCTTCCTCTATTAGAATTTAGGATCCAAGAATCCTTTCAGAATAGCTAACTATTATCCAAATGAAACTTTCAGCTAAAGTAGATACACCACTATACTTGTGTTCATCTGGCAAATTTTTTTTTTCAAAAAAATAATGTATGGTATATAGATGAAAATTCTCACTACCGCATCTCCTTAGAGACTATGGACAACTTGTTAAGAGTTCTATGTCGATATTAGTTCGCCGCACAACGATCGTTTTTACCCAACCATAATTTTGCATCCAGTGTTTTGATCATTATAGTTATAATTTTGGCTGATTCATATTATATTAACATTGTTGAAACTTAGTCTTAACCTATTTGTGTTTTTTTGTAATATTTCAGATATTAACATTTCGTTTGATGTATTTTGGAACTGATTTCGCCTGCATGAGTTAAAGGATCGTTTGCATTTCAATCAGTTAACCAAATTTTAAAATAATGAAAATGTCTAGATAAAAAATACAATCAAGATGATTCATAGAACATTACCAAATTTAGTTTCGGTTCTATTTTTACTATGCGTAGTTCTAAATATAACTCATCAAGCATCAAGTATATAAATTGTTTAGCAATTATTAGAATATTAAAAATAATTAATTTTTTTTTGCTAGAATATTCATTGGTAATCACACACAAAGATGAAGGTCAACTTGTTCGAGTGTGGTATAAAAGGTTAAATTATCGAATTTTAATTTTAAAATATGATGGAATTAATAAAACTTTTTCATCAAAGTCGAATGACGACTTCTTGTAAGTATATAATTTCGTTATTTTGTATTTAATTGTATAAATATTTGAAACTTAAAAACAACATAAAATACTAATACATAATTTTCGAAGATCATCTGAATTAAGCTTATTGTGCTTTTACGTATGATGGTATGCATTCCTCAAAAACTATCTGGCTTCACAAATAAAAAAAAAAAAAAAAAAAATATAAAAATTCTGAATATTAATTTTCAGAGTGTCTATTTCACATCACTTTTTGGAATACACAAATTTGACGTTTCTCTTAAGATTTTGAATAAAAAAATTTCCAAAAATCAAATTAAATTTAAATCAAATCTTTTACTCTTTTAAAACAAACAAAGACTTTCTTCGACATTTATTTTAGTTTAGTTTAGTCAAAATTGAGGTTTTAGTACTTAATATTCAAATATAAATGATCAGACACAATTATATCATCCTTTAAGATAAATCTGTATAAAAGTGGTAAGATGCATACATATAATGACATAACACTGAACTACGGACATGGTACTAATACTTACCATCTTGACATGAAATGCTAAGATGACCACTTAATAACAAATTGTCCACTGAGCAAAATGGAAATAACAAAACAGAATATATGATTATGAAGAAAAGTATCTAATCCGCCGCCACTGGAATAATTTGAATTTAATTTAATTAATTTATCATATTAGTCATTCGATATTTTCATATTAAATGAAACTTATATAGATTCTAATGATAGGTGAATATTTTTAATTATAAATATTATAGACCAGTTAAAAACTCAAGAGGTGGAGACATAGGAATTTTCATTAAATGACGAATTAAGAATTTTCTTCTTAAGTCTTCTTCTTATTTTATTCGATCTTTTAAGTAATCGTGGATATATGTCCATCTGCCTCGAAATGTCAACCATCAGTTTGATATCTAATTTTATCAAATCATATTTACACAATTACTAAACCTAACACTTGTACTCAAATAGCCGCGTTGCTGTAATATTTATAATACATTTGCAGCCAAAGTTTAACGAACCTTCAACGAAATTTTGAGTTCATTTGGCTATATGTATAAAATTGTTTTGCAAAAATCTATAAAAATAAATAAGCAGTGAATCAATAGACATTAGCAAACCAATGTTCCATATTAACAAAGTTCGTGACAAAGCTACTCCAGGTCTGCAATAAGAACTCCAAAAAGGTCTTTAGGTATCTGATGATCTGAAAATCCTCATCCGGGTATAGAATATATGGCAACATCAATATAGTAACCTTCCAGAAATCCATATATTAAAAATATATCATGTATTTAGAAATAAAAAATGAAATTGAATATCAATTAAAGCTCCTTAGAAATAAATATTGGAACTCGCTTTTAAGTATAGTTTTAAAACTGAATCGCAAACATTTTGTAAAATTACAACAGTAATAACAAATAAAACCAGATTCCTTCCTGCATTTAAATTAGGCAGCATGTTTTTGGATCTGCCCACATAAATATCGCAATCTGTTCCGATCTCAATGTTTAAATTGCAGTGAAATCATCTCTTTTTCACCGTCTGAAATCAAATCCTCTCGTTTATATTTTTTTATTGTAGTGACACCTATCGTTAGATATAAAATCCATGAGTTAACTCATCTTGAACGAGTTGTTTTTATTTTTGATTTTAACAATGACGCCAAAGAGGATTTTTCATTTATCTGAACAAACTGACGTGGTTAAAATACGAAAGGCAATATATCTTAACAAATTTTAATTGAATTCCACCTAAACATTAATCACGTTTATTTAAACTATCACATGAGGGAGTACATAATACATTAATCAGAATTGGAAGTATCAATAACTAATTAAGCTTTTGTGATACCATGCTCTTTGCATCATGCCTGACTTTACTATTTTAAAACATAAAACAGTTGATTCTATTTATTTTAGTGTAAGATTGATTAAATTTGGGTGACGATTAAAATGTAAATATATGTAAGTTAGTGTTTATATTATTATATTATTATATTATTATATTATTATATTATTATATTATTATATTATTATATTATTATATTATTATATTATTATATTATTATATTATTATATTATTATATTATTATATTATTATATTATTATATTATTATATTATTATATTATTATATTATTATATTATTATATTATTATATTATTATATTATTATATTATTATATTATTATATTATTATATTATTATATTATTATATTATTATATTATTATATTATTATATTATTATATTATTATATTATTATATTATTATATTATTATATTATTATATTATTATATTATTATATTATTATATTATTATATTATTATATTATTATATTATTATATTATTATATTATTATATTATTATATTATTATATTATTATATTATTATATTATTATATTATTATATTATTATATTATTATATTATTATATTATTATATTATTATATTATTATATTATTATATTATTATATTATTATATTATTATATTATTATATTATTATATTATTATATTATTATATTATTATATTATTATATTATTATATTATTATATTATTATATTATTATATTATTATATTATTATATTATTATATTATTATATTATTATATTATTATATTATTATATTATTATATTATTATATTATTATATTATTATATTATTATATTATTATATTATTATATTATTATATTATTATATTATTATATTATTATATTATTATATTATTATATTATTATATTATTATATTATTATATTATTATATTATTATATTATTATATTATTATATTATTATATTATTATATTATTATATTATTATATTATTATATTATTATATTATTATATTATTATATTATTATATTATTATATTATTATATTATTATATTATTATATTATTATATTATTATATTATTATATTATTATATTATTATATTATTATATTATTATATTATTATATTATTATATTATTATATTATTATATTATTATATTATTATATTATTATATTATTATATTATTATATTATTATATTATTATATTATTATATTATTATATTATTATATTATTATATTATTATATTATTATATTATTATATTATTATATTATTATATTATTATATTATTATATTATTATATTATTATATTATTATATTATTATATTATTATATTATTATATTATTATATTATTATATTATTATATTATTATATTATTATATTATTATATTATTATATTATTATATTATTATATTATTATATTATTATATTATTATATTATTATATTATTATATTATTATATTATTATATTATTATATTATTATATTATTATATTATTATATTATTATATTATTATATTATTATATTATTATATTATTATATTATTATATTATTATATTATTATATTATTATATTATTATATTATTATATTATTATATTATTATATTATTATATTATTATATTATTGTATTATTATATTATTATATTATTATATTATTATATTATTATATTATTATATTATTATATTATTATATTATTATATTATTATATTATTATATTAGTATATTATTATATTATTATATTATTATATTATTATATTATTATATTATTATATTATTATATTATTATATTATTATATTATTATATTATTATATTATTATATTATTATATTATTATATTATTACATTATTATATTATTATATTATTACATTATTATATTAGAATTTAGAATTAATAGCTATACTTTAATTAAAAGCTAATTTTTAGCAACAACGTGATTAATTAAATTGAATTGTAATTTTCAGGTGAAAATTAATGCAATTTTTTTGAATAATTTTGTCCATTTTAAGATTAGTTTTCTGCGAAATATTGCAGATTATAAATAATGAACGGTTGCAGACTGGAGATGCTGATCATATTAGAATAGACTTGTACTGTCATATGCATGAATACATAATACTAACTATTAGCCGCCAAGGTGTCTGTAACCGAGTCGATTTTATTATGTATCTAACTATCCTATCCTATCCTTCCAATTCTATATAAAAACATGTGTATGGGGGGCACACCGGTTTCCCGGAAATCCTTCTTAATGCTTGGTCGTACACTCCAAATCAATCAACCGCTTTACGTCTAGTGACAATAATAGTTTTTGCATTCTTTTAACTAGTATGTAGTGTAGTAAAAGACCTACAACACAATATAAACGTAATTAAGTCTAAGAGCTACTGATAAATTAATAACATTAAATCAACTAAACCAAATTTTATTAACAAATTTTTTTATTAATTAAAAATTGCCAATTCTGTTTATTTTTAGAATTAAAGGTTTGAAGCCATGCACTGCTTATACTTTAGAAGCACAAGTGTTAAATGTAACGTCTAAGGAAATTTTTAATCTCATCGAAAATATAACAACTAAATCAAGGACTCCAAGTACCAAAATAGAAAATCTTAGTCCTGATTCACATTCTGTAAATGTATCATTAAAATACATAAATAATAATTGTATCACTTCTGCACAAATCTTTCTAAATAATAAAATGGTTGTATATTTTGACAAATTAAATCTGACAACTAATTTTCAAATAAATGAAATGTTAACCCCATGTACTAAATATCAATTTTTGATCAGAACATATCCA
The DNA here is from genome assembly GCA_963556175.1 of Tipula confusa. NCBI lineage: Eukaryota > Metazoa > Arthropoda > Insecta > Diptera > Tipulidae > Tipula > Tipula confusa. The sequence continues at coordinate 5,033,686 of OY744476.1, forward strand.
CCAAAAAAGGGAGCAACAAGTGAGAAAGTCTTTACAACAAATTCAGTAGAACCTGGTCCCATACAAATTATGGAGTACAATGAAACGACAGAATTACTAACCTGGGGTCGACCGAGTTTCGGAAGCGAGTGTATCATTGACTATGAAGTTAAAATTAAGAATGGTAATTAAATAACAGTCACTTATTAGCGATTACACACGAAATCAATCCGATATATTATTTTTTATCGGTTCATTTGACTTTCGTTTTGTGTGTAGAAGATATAAGTTAAATATTTTGAACAATAAACACTAACATTTTCAATGTAATTTATGACAAGATTTTAGTAGCGATACCAAATTTTCAACTAACGAGTCATATGGTCTAGCTGATCAAGATGGTTGCTTAAACTTTACCATATCAATTATACCAAGAGGAGAAGATGGTAAGATTTTTGAAAGTTCTAACAAAAAAGATATTCAAATCCGACTTAAAGGTGAGTTGTAATAAATGTATATGTCATCGCAGTTTTAAAATGGCCATTTAATTTACAGAGCCCGATGAAGTAGTAAATTTAAAAGGAAGTTCTAGTGCAAATAGTATATCAATTGGTTGGAATAGTCCAATTCGTAATCCAGCTTGTGTGAAAAAATACAAGATAATATATGATAAGTATACAAATTATACAGAATCTTTTAGTTACACAATACACAGTCTTAAACCATGCGTTGAGTACAACATCAGTGTTTGTGTTATAATGCTTGATGATAAAATGGGAAAATGTAACAATATTACATTAAAAACCAGCATCGCAATTCCAGACAAAGTAATCGGACTGCAATCTTTATTTGAAAATAATCAAACAACTATTTTCTGGAGTTATCCTGACAAAACTGAGTGCATTCATGGTTCCATGATACAAGTGTACAATAAATCTGGTTATCAAATGTATAACACCTATACTAATATATCTAAAATTCAAATTCCTCCAAAAATATTAAAGCCATGTAAATATTATTCGGTTTTCGTAAGTCTTTTCAATTTTGACAATGAGATAGGTCCAGATGAGAGTATTACCTTCCAAGCTAAACCAACAAGTATTTATTATAATGACACAACTTTTTGTAAATTTTAATTGATTTTGACCACAAATTAATTTTAGTACCAACATTAACTACAGCACCAGTTCTAATATCGAAAACGGCCACATCATTAACAATACAATTTAACTATACATTTGAGGATGATTACTGTCATATAAAAACTGCTTTGTTCCAATGCAATGAAATGGAAACGGATACATTTCATTTAAAAAATGTTTCATTTACTGAGGTTGAAAATCAGTTCACTGCATTTTTTGATAATTTAAAGGATCTTACAAAATATAAATGTACGGTTCGGGTTGGAAATGAAATGTTTGTAACAGTAAAAAGTGAACCAGGAGAATTTGAAACAGACGAAAAACTGCCAGATCCACCAAAAATCTTTCCTAGTTCAACGCAATCCACATCCTTTTCTTTTAATTGGACAAATTTGGATACGAGAATTAAGCTTCAACGATATCATATAGTAGTTAAAAAATTAGGCAAAAATTATCGAATGCCAGATGGCTGTCAAGATAATTTGTACAATCGATCATATACAGTTGATTCAAACTTATTGAATTACAATATCACGAACTTGGAACCTTATACGAAGTACATTGTTCAAATGGCAATTGAAAATACAGCAGGCATTGGGAACTTAAGTGAACCAATCAAAGTAATCACCAAACCAGAAAGTAAGTTAATTTGTTCTGTAATTAAAACTATATACATATAACATGCAACTTTAGTAAAGAAACTTTTTTGGACTAAGAACGTTGATTGTGTAGTCAGAATTAAAAAAAATTCTATTAACAAATTTCCTAATACTGTAATTATGACATAATGTAATAAGAGTAGTAATTCATTCAAAATTGTATTGCAGTTCCGTATCAGGTGACGGATTTTAAAATTGTTCAAGTACATTCCAACCAAACTGTTGAAGTAATGTGGAAATTTCCGTGTGAAATAAATGGTCAAATAGTTTCAATGGCAGGAATGTTGTATGACAATTATCAAGAAGAAGATACTTTTGACTGGGAATTTCCAATTGAACATGATACACTAACCAATAATCATACTATTGAGTTTGTTCTGAAACCAGATATTCTTTACAATATATCAATGGGAATTAAACTAAAAAATTTTTTAGGGTCCATCAATGATACGTCAATGACATTTAAAACGCCAGCTGGAAGTAAGGTTTAAATAAATATTTGAAACCATAAAATTTAGAAGTAATCATATTCAATTATAGTTCCTGAAGCATTTGCATCAAATGATTGGGCATGGGTAGAACAAGAACCTAGTCCTTCAAACAACTTAAGTTTAAAAATTAAGCAAAAACTATTTGCATCGACTAAAGGGAAAATATCAAAATTTACGTTTCTCATATCGGAACAGGTAAGTTAGACAATCACCTTAGTAAATTAATCGTTAATTATTTTTGGAATCTCTTGACTCTTACTATACATATATATATATAGGATTGTAATGAAGTTCCTAAACCTAGTCAAATATTTTTCACTAATGGAAATAATTACTCATATTTGCCATCATGGTACGATTTTGTGGATAAACAATGCACAGGTCCGTATCAACTTCAAGAATATCAAAATATTTATAATGATAGTTTTCAATTCATAATTGGCAATGAGTTATGTGATAAAAAAGTTCAGGGCAAATTATTTTGCAATGGTCCACTCAAGTCAGGTTTGAATATTAGTGAAAATATCTTTTAATCATGTATTACTTATTTGAATATTTTCAGGGACGGATTATGCAATTGTTGCACGATTATTTACATCCAATGGATACGCTGATACTGGACCCATTTTTATTTCGGTAACATCAGATGTAAGCGTTCTGTTTGTAATCTTTATTGTTGTCAGTATTTTACTGGCCGGGTTTTTTATTGGCATTGGACTTATGAGATTAAAAATGAAATATTTAAATCCGCCACTCACTGTCACCGATATTGCCGTTAAATCATTTCTCACATTTTATTCTCATATAGAGCTTAATCTTATATTCAAGGAGTATGAGTCGATTAACTTATTAGATCTAAGTGAGTTTACAACAGACGAAGCTAAAAAATTTAAAGAAAAGAACCGATATGTCAATATATTACCATGTAAGTTAAGACATTTAGTTTGGATTCGTTTTATTGGTCCGAAATGATGTATTAATTATTTTTTCTTTTCTAGATGATCAGAACCGAGTAATTCTTACACCAAACACTTACTGCACCAGTGATTATATAAATGCGTCATACATTAATGGATATACACGAAATAAAGAGTATATCGCGTCGCAGGGACCGAAACCAGAAACATGTTATGAATTTTGGGATATGATAATCGAAACCAAATGTCATAAAATCGTAATGTTGACTAAATTAGTCGAAAATGGTATCAACAAATGTTTTCAGTACTATCCAGATGAGAATGCTGAACTATATTTTCACGATATAAAAATATCGAATATTAAAGAGGAGAATTTCGAAATATTTACTAGACGCGAACTAAAAATAACGAAGGGCATTGCGAAACGTTTAATTGTTCAATATCATTTTCAGAAGTGGCCCGATCACGATTGTCCCGAAAATGAAATGGATTTAATAAAATTTATTAAATTTTTTAAAACAGAAAACAGTTTATCATACCCGATAGTGGTCCATTGCAGTGCTGGAGTTGGTCGCACCGGTACCCTGATCGCATTGGAAACGCTGATGCAACAAGTACAAAACGAAAAATATTTGAATATATATGAAACGGTAAAAAAATTACGTTACCAACGAATCAAAATGGTACAAACTTTTGAACAGTATGAGTTTCTATATAGTTCGGTTGCGAAATATATAAAATGGAAATGGCCGACCAGAAAAAGTTAATGGCTTAAAACACTTTTTGAATCTATGGTATAGATCGTGTAGTTTTAGGTTTTGAATCTTCATCTCAACTTTTATTTAATATTTTTATTTTTAACATTATTTTATTATTATATGTACTTAGATTAAAATAACATGACTTTATTTGAATTTGAATTAATGATTTAACATGAGATTGTGCATTAACATGTGTATGTAATGTATAGTTTGTTTATTAAAAAACCGTTAAATTTTAAGAATTAATAACGTTTATGTTTATATGTTAAGTAAAACCAAAGACTTTGAAAAATGAAACAAAACATAGCAGTATATGTTTTTTTAAAGAATCCTTTTGGCTCTCCAATCTTTTTATTAAATAGGGTTAAGTTAATTTTTAAAATTATAGATAGTTTTTCTTTGTAAAACTGTACTTTTTAAATGAACTCGCTTATTTATCAGACAAGTAAAAAAAATAAAAAGATTATGTTTTATATTAAAGATTTGAGTTTTGCTTAAAATTTTTAAAGTTTTTAAACAATACTTAATTACCAAAATAAGGCTATAATAATTTTATTTTAAATATAATATAGTAAACACAGGGATGTGCGTTGACAAGTCAACAATTATTGTCGACGTTGACGCGTCAACAATGCGTCAACATTACGTCGAAGTCAATTTCATGTCGACAATGACGTAATGCCGAGAAAACAAATTATTTCGATTTGTTTTATTTTTGTTTCCTCTCTTTGCTTTTCCCCTCTAATTCTGCCCAAATTTTCCGTTAATTTTTTATTATGTTTTCCTTTACAAGATTAAGATGCCATAATTTTAAAGATAATGGGCCAACCAGCAACTCTGCAACAACTTTAAGTAAGAATACAGTAGATTAAGTTCACACGTTACAGTCCAGTGAAGTGTCCAGTGAAGGCGCAAACACTTGCGGAAATAATGATGCATAGCAAAATAAAACCAAAGTAAAAACGAAGATAAAAATGTTTTAAATTTGTTTTGAAATGGATTACGAAGATTTGTATCCGCATACAAGGGATTTGATTGGTAAAGCTAGTCACATGGTTTATATGTGTTGATTTGATTGATTACTATGTGGATATTTTTTATATTTTATACCCGGTATACGTGCTAGCGCCTTAAGAACTGAAACTTTCGTTTGAACAAATTGTCATTTAACAAAGTTAACAGAGTAAAAATTAGGGAACAAACTGTAGGAAATATCAAATAATTTTATACGCAACCTCCAACCAAGACAACTTAATGAACTTACCATAAAAAGTAAAATTCGTCAATTTCCGCAATCCGCGTTTCTTACGGATTTCCTACGGACTCGCTGGTTAGCCTATAACACGGATCCATAAATATTTTAAACCTTAATTTTTCTTTAATTTAGGCGAAAAATGTGAAAAACGTGATATTGTCAGTTTTATCTTTTATTTTAAACTGAGCAAGTGATTGATTTTCTCTTATCGCAACTGCCGAACTGATTGAGTTGAATGGCTTTAGAGAAAAGAGAAACATTTTGAAATATTTAAAATAGAAAAATATTAAAGACTCAAATGTTTTTTGGAATTCGGTGGACATGAAAGCTTCTGAGACTTCTATAGTTTGTACAGAAAATGTTTAAAAATTCCAGTCAGTTGAACAAGGACAACTTGAAAGAAGTTTTTCAACTGAGCCTATATCCAAAATAAAGATAAAAAATTAAAAGAAACAAATAAAACTACTATTTTTCTATTTTTATTGTTGACGCGTCAACAATCCACGTCAACAAAACTTGTTTTTGTTGACTCCACAAAAACGCAGTTTAAATATTAAAATTTAAAAAAAATTTAAAATTATTTATAATAATTTTCGACGTCGACATTTGTTGACGTCGCACATCCCTGAAATACATAAGTGTTTACTTAACATATGTGCAATTGTGATAGTTGAAGAATTTGGTTGTGTTTCTTCGATCTCTTCAATTTTTGTCATCTTTATTTTTACATATTTTTATTTTTGGTGGTTTAATTATTGATTAAGTGTGTGAGTGTGATGTTATAATTATGATAATCAAAGCCGTCTTCATTCCCTCATAGGAAGCCCGAATGTATTTATACATAAGCTATACAAAAATTAGAAAAATGTAACCTATTGAATGTATTTGTGAGATTATGTCATGTTTATATATCGAAGTGACACATCTTAAAAAATCAAGTTTCATGGAAAATAAGATTTATCTAATGCACAAAATAACATTTAACATTAAACTTAACATTTTTTGTTTGCGGAAACAGGCAAATTTATACGTTTTTAATCACATTTATTGCAAAAACAGGAAAATAGAAAATTAGGGTATGTGTCACTTTTTTCATGTGTGAGCGATATGATTGTGAATACAGTGTAGAAAAAAAACACAAAACAGCAAGCTAAAGAAGAAATAAAAAAAATGAGTAAACTTGTAATTTTTTTTGTTTTATTTCAACTGTTTGTTTTTATATAGAGAATATAAAATAATACGCTCTCACTACGAGTGTTATAATATCATAATATGCAAAACATTAAAACTGTAAAACATTAGCTCCTTTGCTTGTATTGTTTACCAGAACTGAATAATTTAGTAGTTCCCATTGTGTCAATTGTGTGTCAGTGGTCCCGATTGATGACACCAGGTTCTCGTTAGGTTAAGTATCATGCACCTAAAACTGAAACTACATTTTACTATCTATATAGTTTTATGCAAAACACTTTCATTCATATTCCGATCAGACTCATTCAATATCACGAAACTTGATAAAACGCAAATCATTATGAATACTGGGAACAAAATTGAAATGTATTTACCCGTCCGTAATCACTAAATTTGTCTGTCTAATTTAAACATGTTATTCGGTATCCGAACGTTGTGCGGAATAATCTAGCATTTATAGAAAGAAACGGTCATAAGTTTTTTATTTAGTGAAGTGTCATCTAATTCGCAACCGAACGATTGCAATTATTCGAAAAAGTTTCGGTAAAATAAATAATCGTGTAGACATTCGCTCCAATTTTATCGAAAGGTATATCAAAATAAATATCTGTCACATCGTGTGTCTATCGTATTTTACGAACATTTGTAAGGTGAAATTTAGGAATTATTTGTAAAGCCATCATATATACAAGTGACGATAAATTCACATATTACGCTTGAATATTGTAATAATTTTACTCTACCCTACCCAACCAAAATGACTCATTTTTAGTGTAGACTATTTTGTTCTAAAATACTGAAAAATAATTTAATAATTTGGATTGTTTTTTTAATCACTCATAGACTCATAGAGATGGTTTTAGTGGTATTAAAAATACATAATTGTGATTTAATGTTTTATTTATATTCATATTATGTTAAAAATGAGTAGTGTAACGTTAATAATACTTGTTATCGCCGCATGCAAACAATTATCATGTCAAGGTAGGTTTTTATCAATTTAACCGTTCAGACTATTTAAAAAAAAATATTTTTTTACATCTTTGGTTGCAATAAAGCAGACATTTTAGTTAAAGATTTAATTAGAGCTCCATATTCAGCAACAGTAAATTTTCAGTATGTAAAACCACATATGATTGAGGAATTGGAATTTTTACTAAATGGAACACGGTTAGATACATATAATACATCAAATTTGCCACCAATTTATAATTTAAGCCAATTGGAACCATGTACAGCATATAATTTGTCTCTAAGGACATACGCTTCTGATACAAGCAGAAAAAACTTCGAGGTCGATTTTATAATAAAATCTGTGAATATTTCATCTGTAGAAAATTTTGAATATGCCCACGGCGTATTAAAATGGACTCGACCAAATCAAGGAGCAATTTGTATAAAAACGTATAATTTATATTATGAAGGAATACAAAGGAATTCTGATAAGGAAACGGTTAGCTTAACAGATTTACCAGGTTGCTCGAAAGTGCAAATTACCATTGCGCCTGTTAATTTGTTTGGTGTCAGTGGTGTAAATACTACGAAAGTAATTCAAACTGAATTTAAAGGTAGGTTTTAATGAAGATTCAATTATGTTTGTCTGTAACTTACCATTGAATTGATGTACTAACCTTACTATAAACTTATAATTGGAGCGTTTAAAACGCATTATACTTTAAGATAAAGATAACTAGCGGTAATTTAGAGACCATTGCTGACAGGTTCCATTATCAATCTCAAACTATAGGCATTTCAATTGTTTTAGACTAATAGAAGAAGATAAGTCGATTGATACTAAATGTAAGCTGGCTTATAATAGAGATTGGAGCAACGTTTTGCTTTATACAATTTTCGTTAGTTATAGAATGGTTGATTTTGAGACCTTGGGTACAGAGTTTATAAACACCTGATTAGTTTCACTTTTACAAAAGTTGAAATCTCATAAAATTTTGGGGTTGTACATTTTCTTGTCGTACACCAGAGCTAATTGGAAGCATTTATGATTGCTTTTTCAAATTTAAGTATGTAGTGCATACTAACAGAAATACACGAGTTCACTCGGTTCCAACTGTAAAAAGTAAAATGATCAGATTCAAAATTTTGATTGATGAATTATAGGATACGCATGCGGTTAAATTATTATTGATCACACATTAAACCCCACATTAATGCCTTGAGGCATGCTTTTCTATAAAAGTAACCAAAATATTACCATTAACCTAAAGTCATAAAAAGTTCTTTGATTTCATGCAGTAATGTTTGTAAGAAACATGAGAGTAGTATAAGACCTTTTTGTAATTAGGAAAGCTTTACTTTTAGTATAACTTCATATAGTTCATGTTCTTATGAGAAGTTACCTTTTATTATTTGAACGCAAATTAAATTAAGGATAACCGCACCTTCTCTTGTCTGGTTTTTTAGAAATAATATCGGTTAACGTCTCCATGGTCCATATAGAACTTTAATCTCTTTTGAGCTTGTACTATTTCTAAGAGGTGTTGTCGATGTTAAAACATCAAAGCCCCAAAAATTAAGATCTTTTAGAAAGGGTTCAAACTCAAATATTCAAAGGCATATATGAATCATTGAAACATTAACCAAAACTATTTTAAAAAGAAACAGAGACAAGGGAAGACAGCAGCACACTAATTGGGCTTGTAATTTGTTGGTCTGTTAATTAAAAATATAACTTAATTTTAAAAGCATGTGAGACATTTTCATGGCTCAAAATGCTAAATTTATATTCCGAGTTTATTCGAATAATGAGATAATTTATAGTTTAAGTGAGGTGTAATGTTGAATTGTGTTATTATGAGTCATAATTTCATAGGTCACCGGGGAGAGTTTTTCTATGATGGTGATGGACGTGTAGATTTTCTAGGAACGTATACTCATGCATATTTATTAGTAGTAAAATCTCAAGATCAACACTAAATGACAGTTGGTCAGGCTTGAACCGACTACCGTCCATAAATTGAGATAAGTTTCAAGTTGTTTAGTACTATGACCTAACTCTTATTCGAAGGTCAACTATAACTATTTTTAAGGACTGTAACGGTGCTTTAGAAGATTGAATTGACAGATTGAATCGTGTATCGGTGAATAATGATAAGGACATCAGAGGTGCATCTGTTGTAAATAATATTATTTTAAATACTGTTATAAAAAGTATTTGTAATTCGATTAATTTGGGAAGGACCTACAAAAGTGACCAACATGTTTTCGTTATGCAATAGTTTTCGTAAATTGCTACTACCGCCGATTATAACTGAATTCTCGAATCGGTAAGCCAAGATCCTGTTTTTTTGGTAAAATATTTAAAAATAGGCCAGTAAGAACCATTTTAAGAATATATATTTAGATAATAATTATAGGCACAATAAAGTATTATCAATAACCTAAAATTTGCAAACTGCAATGCTGCGGAAAGCTTAATATGAATACTAAATTTTTTGAATTTTTACAAAAAAATGTTTGCTGCTATAACAACACTTATCGGTGAAACTCATTCTGCTAGTGTATTAATACATGTTAGTAATAGTTTAAAGTGGAAAATTATTGACAAGCTCAAAAGAATTATTGAACTTTTATTTTGGAAGTGCCGCGGTCAGTATCAAAAGAAATTTTAGAGATGCCCTATTGGTTTTACAAGCCGCTCGCATAACATAGTTTGAAGAGCACAATACGTCATGTTGTTCTGGTTAAAAAAATTATGAAATCTACCGAATTTTTAATGACAAATGTACCATTTGAGCAGGGAAAATATCTCACATACTCTCAATGTTACCTGTACTAGATTAGTATATACTAGCGCTCTTATACACAAACAGCCACACTTGCACCCATTTAAACTTCTAAAGTCTCCTGTCGAGCGCGTCTTTGCATGGTGGATGAAACCCATAACCGAATTGCCGGCATGGCAAATAAAATGTCCATGTTCCAGCAGTAAGAGACTTGAAGCCAAAACTATTACAACAGCTAATCAAGGAGGGGCTAAATTTGGTTCAAGTTTTGAGAATTGGTCCCAAATCAGTTGGGTGGATCCATTCAACAAAAGTAAGAGGCTCTCAAGATCGCCAACTATTATTTTTTAAATTGAAGTGGTAAACGAGTTTAAAAAACTCAGTGTGAAATTTGAAAAATCCGAGGTGGCTCTGAAGAAGGATCTTTAATTTGCAAATCGGTAACCCGAGAACGATCTATATACATATAATATATCCTAATATATCATAATAGTGCGAAACCACTAGTCATTTCGACAATCAAGATAAAGAGATAAGCAAAACTCTGGACGCTTCTTATGCAATTGGAAAAAAGTATTGAGCTCTTGAAGTACTTTAAGCTCTTGAATCACTGTTGGTAGAAACTAAAGGTATTACCTCTATAAAAACGCTAAAAGCTTCTTATCAGACGATACAAATGTCATTGGTTAGCTTTCCAAACCAAATAGAAGATAATGTTATATCCAAAGTAAAAATAAGGATTGGTTGGATAATTTGCCGAATTAAGTTGAGAATTAAGTGATATATATACACACACACAGCGATCACCAAACCATTGGGTGAGTGTTGCGTAATGGAAAACCACTTAGGAGTGTATCAAAAAAAAAAAGTAAATCTAATTGCTGGATACATAAAATATTTGACGAATAGCTTTTTATTTTCATGTTGGAAGAAAGAGTTTTGTCAGTTTTGTGCTAGTCGACTGGAAAGCGACTAATATCTCCAAGCCGTAAACTGTAATAAACTAATAAATTACATTTAAAATACAGTTATCGAATTAGATCGATTCGATTTAGATCGAATAAAACAAGTCTGTTCTCTTCCACGATCAACTAATGGACCAACTAATATTAGATAGTAATATGTACTAACAAGTAACAACTCTATAATGCATTTCTATATAACTTTTTGCATATCTTTTTTACAGAACCTGATAGACTGATAATTTCTGTTGACAATTTTACGGATCCTAAAAGTTTGACCATTAGTTGGAATTCACCAAACAAAAAACATAATTGCGTGAAACATTACGCGATCCGGTATGATGCGAAGCCAGTTACATTTACGAATTTATCTTCATTTAAAATTGAAAAACCGCAGCCCTGTCAAATATTTAATATTACTATTTGTATTGTTAAGTTAAATGATGAGTATGGCAAGTGTACCGAACATGTAGAAAGTATGAAATTTGAAAAACCAGGATTACAGATAGGATCAAGAAAAGTGGATTCATTTTCCATCAATATATCGTTGGAGTATCAAAACAAAAAATGTTGGCAGTTCATTCATATTAGCATAGACCATTTGACTAAAGATTCGTTTAGTCAGCCTAATTTACCGCAGTATTATTATGTAAACTATTTAACACCATGTACAACATATAATCTTTTAATTACGGCATACAAAGTTAATAGCCGTTTTGGCAATAGAATCAAAACAAATTTAACAACTAAATCTGTTGCGCTGAACGACACGGTACATGACGTCAAATTTGATAGATTAAACAATTTAGTAATATGGCAACGACCTAGGTTTGGCGCAAACTGTATTTCACACTATTATATAGATTACGGTGGACAGAAACTAAAACAATTTGATGAAAAATTTCCATTACGCGAACTACCGGGTTGTTCAAGTTTTGAAATTATAATAACACCGGTAGGTTTAAATAATTTAGCAGGTATAAGTAAATTTAAAGTGTTGGAAACCGGATTTAAAGAGCCTAATCATATTGAAAATGTGTATATACTTTCGTATAGTCCAACTAGTATTACAATGAAATGGAACATTCCATCAAAAAATCCAAAATGTGTTAAAAGCTATGCAATTGAGTGTAACCAAAAGACGGGGCACACTAATTTAACTGAATACAAAATAAATAATTTGGAACCCTGTACATATTACGATATCCGAATTTGTAATGTTTTGATGAATAATGAAATTGGCGTCTGCACAGACCATTTCAAAAATGTATCGACCCAATCAGTGGTTCCAAAAGTAGTAATAGGTAAGGTAATTTCAAAATCGTTTTTTCTAAACGTGACCTTAGCGTACGAAAATGTTAATTGCATTGAACAAATCAATATAAGTTTAAGGAATGAAAAGCGAGCAACACTTACAAGGTCAAATTTACCAGAAGATTATCATGTCTATAAATTGAATCCGTGTATAAATTATATTTTAACTTTATATGTCTCCAGTCATAAATATGCAAAAATGATAACTGTTAGTAAAATGATTATGGTTAGTAGTACATATGAGGTTTGTAATACAACAGAGGAAGATAATGATATAGAGGACCAAAATTATACAAAATATATTCAAAATGGGCTTAACCAACCTGGTCATAGGACCAATTTCATTGCATTTGCTAGTAGTCCACAAAGTATTAGTATGGCGTGGAATGGTCCAAAAGAAAATCCAAATTGTGTTATGAAGTATGCGATCAAGTATAATAATGTTATTGAAAGTAAAAGTTTAACCGAAGACACAAGAAATAATCTTGATCCTTGTATTAAATACAGAATACGGATTTGTATTTTAATGATAAATCGTGAAAGTGAGATTTGTATGAATGAAAGTTCAGTCACTACGACAGCTGGTATTCCAAGTAGAGTAGAAGATTTGCGATATAACAATTCGCTGATTGAATGGATACCATCGAGTTATGTATCGTGGAATAGAACTACCAAATACGTGTTGACAGTTTATGATGAATTTGGAAGTCAAATCATTTCAAAAGAATTAACTAAATCTAAATTTGAAATAAATACTGGATTATTGAGATCATGTCAACTTTATATTGTGTCTGTGATTCCAGTCAATGTTGATAATGTGAGAGGAGTTGGTAGTACTATCACATTTCAAATTGAACCATCAAGTAAATTTCAAAAATAATTTCAATTTTTTCATATTTAAAATGTTTAATATATTTAATTTTAGAACCTACACTACCTTCTGCTCCCCAGTTAATTTCGAAAACTTCTCACTCATTCGAACTATCATTGTATTACGACAATAATAATGATCTGTGTCGATTGCAAGGTGTATGCTTTTTGTGTTGTTCTAATAATTCTCGATGTTATGGCAAATATATATCACTAACACAGAACGGAACCACATTTAACGCCACCATTCGTAACTTAACAGACTACACCACCTATAGTTGTACAGTGAAGGTTAGTAATTTTAAATATGTTTCTAATGAAAGTCGTAGAAGTGTATTTGAAACAAAGGAAAAACGGGCCGAGCCACCGAATCTGTCGATTTCTTCTATAAAATCAACGTCGTTGAGCTTTAAGTGGACGCACTCTAAACATAGAATTAAATTAAAAAGTTATTACGTTCACATACAAAAAATAGGTAAAAACTATGATGTTCCTAGACAGTGTCAAACCGTACCTTTTGATGAAATATTTAGTGTCGATCCCGATAAGGTAACACACGAAGTTAAAAATTTAGAACCGTACACTAAATATTCGCTTAAAATGGCAATCGAGAATAGTGTTGGAATTGGTCCATACAGTAAACCAATAGAAGTAATAACCAAACCGGATAGTAAGTTAAATTGTATTTGGCCCACATCATTCTATGGTTACATATCATTATGCATTGCAGCACCTCACCGTCTAAACGAATTTCGAATCAATCGAATAAATATGGACCACACGGTTGAATTGAAATGGGAATGGCCATGCGAAATTAATGGTCAAATAATTTCGATACACGTTAAAGTTGATGATAACCGCTATAATGTATCGAGAGTAGACTTATTGTCGATGAATTTGTACAAAGTACCTCAAATCAAACCGGAATACTTTTACAATATAACGATTGGGATTGAAATACAAAATTTCACAGGGCCAATGAATGAGACTAGTGTTTCATTTACGTCACCACCTAAAAGTAATAAATAATTTATATACCTAAAAGATTATAGATGTGCTGAATGTTTCCCTTTAATATTTTTACTTCCCGCAGCGTATGCAATGCGTAACTGGGGTTATGTACTACAAAAAACTTCTTCGAAAAATAGTGTTAAATTGAAAGTTTTCCATAGTATTTTCAAGACGACCAAGGCAAAAATTAAAAAATTTACATTTTTAATATCTGAACGAGTAAGTAAACATGAATTTCTCCTTGGAACTGCTATAATATGTAAATCACTTCCATTTTTAATAGAACTGTCAATCAGATCCTCAGCCCAATTACAAGTCTTTTTCAGATGAACTTAATCATGCTCGATCGCGAACTTGGTATGATTTTGTGGATGCCATTTGTGCTGGCCAATATCAGATTCAAGAATTTTTTATTGATGATCATTTTGATACAAACACTAATTTCGAATTAATTCTTGGATATGAAATTTGCGATGAAACGAAAAAATATCGAGATTTTTGTAATGGACCGTTTAAATCAGGTTGGCGAATTTGGTTTGTTCATTATTTTGATAGTACTAACAAAAATAGTCGCTTTTATTTTTAGGAACTGAGTATGCTGTAATTGCACGTGTTTATACAGCTTATGGATATGCTGATACAAATCCAATTATTTTTACAATCGAAAATAGTTTTCCTACTATAACTGTCATTTGCTTTATATTTTTATTATTGGGAATTTTTGGTGGAGTTTTCATCATACGACACAAATTTTATAAATCAAATACAAAATCAGAATTGGAATTATCGGATCAAGTGGATAATATAATCACATTTAAGCTAGATATGTACCATCGATTCTTGAAAGTTGATCTAAAGGTTATAGAAGACGAATTTAATTTGATTAACGCTTTAGATGTAAGCAGGCTAACTACAAACGAGGCTGAAAAACATAAAACAAAGAACCGTTATCTTAGTGTTTTACCGTGTAAGTTAACATCTCTAATCTATAAACGGTGCCCACAAATTAATTCTCATAAAACGATTTAATTATTTTATAGACGATGCCACTCGTGTACGTCTCACACCAAATACGTACATTCTTACTGATTACATAAATGCATCATTTATTGGTGGATACACGTCGCCAAAAGAGTATATTGCGTCGCAAGCACCGATTCATGAAACTTTTTATGAATTTTGGAGTATGATCATTGAAATGAAATGTCATAAAATTGTTATGCTGACCAAGTTATTCGAAAACCAGGTTCTCAAATGTGATCAATACTATCCAGATCCAGAAAAAACATTAGAGCTACATGATATCAGCATAACGAATGATTGTCAAATAAATTATAATTTATATACAAAACGAAAATTGAAAATTACTAGAGTACGCACGCATAAGACATTTTCCTAATTAATATCTTTTATGCTAATAAACATTATGCTTCTTTGTAGGGGGTGACAGAACCAGAGCACATAGTAAAACAATACCACTTTGAAAAATGGCCGGACCATGGTTGTCCCGAAAACGAATTAGTGCTTTTAAGTTTTTTGAAGAAAGTCCGTTCGGGGAATAACAGTTCTGGACCAATATTGGTGCATTGTAGTGCTGGTGTTGGTCGTACTGGAACTCTAATTGCATTGGATATTATAATACAACAAATAAAAAATGGTGAAAATTTGAATATATGTGAAACCGTTAAGAGTTTACGACACCAACGGACGAAAATGGTACACTCTTTGGAACAATACCAATTTATATATAAATGTGTTGCACGGCATTTAGATTTAAAAATGTCTAATGCTAATATATAAAATTAAATTTTAAAATGAAAATAAATAAGAACAATATATATATATATATATATATATATATATATATATATATATATATATATATATATATATATATATACTTTATTATGAAAAATACCACTGATAATTTTTATAAGTGTATGATGACTCATGGTTTAGTATTGGCCCGTCGAATGTGTATAGTCATTAAGAAAACCAGGTACGTTTGATGGTATTGTACATGCCATGAAAAAATATCATTTGGAACTCGTTATACTTTCCAAGAAAATTGTTGCTGCTCTATATGTTGCTTTACACCAGAAATGAACTCGACTATCTTGATTTTAGATTTCTTTTATAGGGCTTTAGCTTTAAAAACGTTTTTTGGATATTTATGCATGTGACTATAGTATAATGATTGTGTTCATGTGTTTTTGTAATGGAGGGTTTAACAGGGTTAGGATCCATACTGGACCACGACATCAAAGTAGTTATTGGAGAAAACCCAGACTGATTTATGCAATAAGATATAAGCCAATATGAACGAGCTCGTGGCCGATAATACGGAAAGAATATTGCACTGTGCGACTGAATTCGATCTTATTGACGTCAGACCATTCTTTTCTATAAATGGACACACTCGCATAAGTCGTCTCGAAGTCAAATCGTAGGAGGTGATCATTAGTTAATCACTGAAAAGCACCGATGACAGTTTTCGTAGAAGTATACTTTAAGTTTTAACTGTAAAGGTCTGATAAACTAAAAAGGAAAAATCCAGCACCAAGCTGATACTCGTTAGCAGAAGAATTGTGGAAACCCACCACTCGCTAAGAAGGGGTCTGTAGCAGACTACTTAACAGTACAACAACTAAGCAATCAGGGAAATTTACGTGAGTCTCTAAAAAAGTTACCAGAATGAAGTATATCTTCAGATTTAGGTCTATTACCATTCAAGACCAAGATGGAAATCTTTGTGTTCGATCCACTACTCGATACTTGAAAGAGCAATTTTTTGATTTACTTCATGTTGAAGATAAAAGGGGTTAAATACAGGATTCAGAGGGATGCATAGAGAAATCATCCTACAGTGAAATCTCATTGGTCATACAGAAACTAAATAGCAATTGTTCTCTCAAAGTTGATGACATTAGTTTTAAACACTTGATATCTGGGCAAGTGAAATTGTCTTTTCTACATTATTTGATTAATCGTGTGGTAAAGTGATGTTATGCCCGATGAATGAAAACTGGCCACAAAAACTTTCAAAACTATATATGCTAAATACCTCACATCACGACCAAATCTTTTATATCAGCAGTTCAACCAAATAAGCTGTTATACCAGGTAAACATATCTATATGATGAAATTGAATGAGTGAATCAACTTGTACGAATCGAAAACAATATATCTGATCATAGATAAACACAGATATTGGCGCAGTTGTTAAAACTGCGGTGTTGATCGGGAACTTTGAAAACGCTGTGTGTAGCTGTATGTCCTTCAACGATTGAGATTTCAAAATTACGTTAGTCCTTCAAAATAAGATCTGTTTTTACCACTGCTAAGAAAATTTCAGTCACTAGGTAACTACACCTGAAAATCATTCTAATTACAGAATCTGCAAAGTATGGATTTTTTTTTTAGTTTTATAGTCTTATTCTACTCACATTTATTTTTGTGATAGCCACTACACGGCTAATCGATTAGGTTTTTATAACCAAAGAGATAAAGTACATATTGTTATAATGAAAAGTAATCCAAGATATCGAAAACCCGTTGTTTCCTTGGTCGTTATTATATTAACGATACTGTGATGATAATCGAAGGCCCGTCGCCCAACATTGATTTACTAATAAAGATTAAATCTGGCTGCGATTGAATCAGATATAATTTAGATTTCTACACCGTTTTGATGCATAAACTACCTCATTCCATTTATTGTGATGCTCAAAGCAGATACAATCTAATGGCATGTAGTTTTTATAGCCGTCGTATATTTGTTTAGCAGAATAACACTAATACAAATACCTATACAATTTACATATATACCCATTATCATTATTACATATAAAAGTGTGATAAACTGAATGATAAAAAATTTCTAAATTATTTCATTGGTCAAAATTACCACAAACAACAATAAATTTATGTTCGCCTTGAAGCCATTTTAATTAATTTGATTGCACTAAAAGTATTATCTATTCCGTTTCTGTCTATAAACGATGTGTCGCAACTAGATTTACTATATACCGATCTGATCGACCAACAAAACACTATGTATTATAGTTATAGAGTTTTTCATTATGGGCTTTACTGAAATTGTATATTTGATTTTATATAGCCAAGTGTAATATTTTAATTCATTTATATTTGCACTAGCCGATAACTTAGACATTCTGCAAGTGAATTATTTCATCATTTTAAATTCACGATTAAATCTTAATTTGATATAAACTTTATTAGTTTCAATGCTTAGCTTTCAGATTTATCTCTGATGAATTAATAAAAAACAAAATGGACAAAAATCAAAACTACCGTTATTTCATTAGTGAATCAAGCCGTCTGGGGATGTATTTATATAAAAAAAACATACACTTTAAAATAATTTCCAACTTAGGGAAGCAACAGCTATATTTTAAAATTGTTTTTAATATGCAGCGAGAGATCAACGGAAAATGGAAACTCATTTTAGTATCTTTGCTTGATTTAAACAATTTAATTTCAATGATATGATTATATGATACGAGACGTATAACAAGCACTATCTTGATGCGAAATTCCTATAATTTTGTACTGCATAAGTACTGAAAAGCCGCATGTACATCGTAAAAAGGGAGGTGCGTGATGGTTGAAGATTTATTCAATTTAATTCCATTTACATCATCTTCAAAACCATTGAGATAACGCTTCTCTTGAATGTCCAAAGTCACAACACACTAAGTGTTGGTTATATGTTATTCCAGAGGTTATTGACAATACAATCGTTACCTTCCAAATAAAGTAAGAGATTATAGTAAGATATTAAAGATTTTGATTCTACTTATTAAATGAATGCTTATCAGTACCATAGAAAAAAGAAATTACTATAGATTTCTCATTTGGTGGTATAATCAAAACCCTTTTTACTATAAGCAATATTCATTGCATACTCATGCTATTTAATCAAATACATATGAGAATGTATTGTAAATAAAAAAGATGTCGATATTTAAAATAAACATTTTCATGCTATAAAACAAAAGAGAGTAAAAGTGTCAAAAAAAAAAAAAAAAACAATTTAAAAGGCAAAATTGATGTTATCTCTTTCCTATACAAAACACAAATAACAAAAAAAACGAGATGAAAAATTCTCAATTACCCATACACATTAAATAGTGTGCGTAACTTAGAGATACAAATGCTAAATAGTGGTAATAGGAATGACAAAATTATACATTTTTTGGTATGGATTTTCAAAGCACCAATACACTCAATTGTGTATATAGGTTTTGTTTATCTGTGTCCACGAAAGTTACAAGACGGCTTGTAATAAAGAGGGTTTTGGGTATAATCGTAATTTTTGAATTCATTATTTTTTTGTTTTTTTATTTTACACCTATACAAGCATGAGAACTCTAGGGTTTTTCTTTCCTGTATTTTATACTATTGAATCAAAACTTCCTATAGTATGCAAGACCGATTGTCTCCAATATTTTTTCATTTTCCATCTATACTAGAGAGTATTGGTAATCGGTACACTATAAAATTTTAGTTAAAAATAAAAAAACAAACAATTTCTATGCTATTTTCGCACCAACATAATCAAGTATAGATAGACAAATGTAAAACAGATTTAAAATTGAAATTTTTATGCAAGATTCATCACATTTTTGCTATATACATTTCAATTTCAAGAAAAGCGTCTATATATACACCGCAGATCTTGTTTTGTAGTGTGTAATTCAAATACTGAACTATTAACACAACAATCAATTAAAACTACTTACAAATAAAATGGTTGCACATTAACAACAAAACTAAATCAAAATATATCAAATTCTGAAGTATAGAGGCTACCTATATTGAAACCATCATAACCCAAATCATATTACCTTCCGCATCTTCTGTCCAGTTCAAAACACGAATGATGCTCCAAAAACATTATCTGCATGTGGATGCAAACTAAATAAATCATATTTAATATCTTATTATAATTAAACTATTAAACTTATATTAACATTATATTATTTGTATTCATATATTATGCATGTAAATATTTAATTCATTATTTGAATGATTATGGTAGGAAAAATAATAATGGTTTGGATCTCTGCTAAATATATTTTTCCTCATCGGCCACTTTCTATAATTCAAAAATAAATCTACAACAAGAATCCCACAACAATATACGCGACTTCAAATTTTCCAAAAACAAAATTAGGTCGAAAAAAACAATAAATATACTATACGTCATATAATGGAGGACAAAATTAATTTCTCAATGCAAAATGTACACGTCATAATGTTTATCAAAATATCGTTGTTTCAGTGAACTTAGAACGATTAGACGGAGATGGATATTTTAATATATAAGACATTTTCATTAATAATTAAACAGTTTTATGTTAAGATTTTTAAATTAAATTAAAATTTCGTCTTTACGTTACCGAATTGTTAGAAAATATTTTGAAATTATTTACTTTTAATAGACTAAAATTTAAAATCATAATGTTTGGATGTTTGTATGATAATTTAAAATTTTATGAATTATTTCGCTTACCTGGCCTCTGGCACGAAGCGACATAGCCTCATTACAACTAAATAATTTCTCACAAAATGTAATAATAATATAAACAAAACAAAATCATTTTTTGACAAGCACAAAACCACACGAACGTAAATAAGTACAACCTTTACGTGCGAATATTAAATTACCACAGCGCTCCCACCATATTACGTGTATCTACAATTATGTTAAAACTTACAGAGAGGATAAATCTAGTAGTCAATAGTACATGCCTATGTTTTATACTACATGTAATAATTTTTTTGTTATGGAGTGACGTATTTTAGCTAGTGAACAGTAATTTAATGCTAAAACGTATTGGGTGAACCACTCATATAGCAAAAAAGTGTTTGGCTTATAATAAAATTAAATAAGTAATAGGGTAAATAAGGTGGTGAAGAATCATTGGAGAAAATATGCAAAGGATATTTCCAAAGCTTCTAAGAAGACAGCTGTAAATCAAACGAAGCGAGCACTACACCTAAGTGTATAAAAATGGTCACTGGGAAAATTTTTAACATTCCACCTATGTGGGATACTTCTGGTCAAGCCTTCCCAACTGATGAAGCATAGTTCAATATATGGAAATAACATTTCGAAGAAAACGTCATCCACAGCAGCAAAAATATCTGGTCATCAATTGGCATATCGAAACTAAAGCAACACCCATTCACCAACGGAACGGGAAGCTTAATGTGTTATAGAGAAACTAAGGAACAATAAAGCTGCTCAAAAGCGAACACTACTGAAATATTCACCGCTGAAATATTCAAAGCCAATAGCATAGTATCTTCCTCCTCAAAGAAATAGCATAGTATCTCCCGCCTCAAAACAACAACAAAATTACTGACAATGATCATTGACAGAATTTTACCTGCATTCAATGCAAAATTAATTTTTCAGACCAAATCATAGAGAAACTGCAGATTTTCATAAATACGTGTTTTTGGCGAAGATTGAAGTGCTTCAGGCGGAACACCATAATAACATCGAACTGCATGTAATAACAAAGCAGCTGGGAATTGAGACCAAAATAAAAAACGAAAATGAGATTGGTAATATACCAATATACTAAGGAAGCCATCAAGTGATATAACAAGAATTTCATTGGACTAAAACCCGTAAGAAAAAAGAAAAGTCAGAAGTCCATGACTTCGAACAGAATTGTTCTATACTGAATCAAAAAAACTTGGTAAATCATGGGTGAAAATGAAAGCAATAGCCCTCATTAGATTTCCAATTGTAATTCTGGCAGCCGAAAACGCTCGAGGTATAGTCTTGAGCTAGCTTCGTTAGTTTGGTTCCATTTCCATCATTGTTCTATACTGGTGGCTTTATTATTATAGACATTGAGGTTGGATCGTTTCATTGAAGATGTTTCTTTGTTTCAGTATCACAGAATCTGTTTGCAGTAAATTTCTTCCTGATTAAAGAGTGTTTACTGTAGCCGGCTGCTTGATTTAAAAGTGCAAATTAACAGTTGATGATTGATTGGGAAGTCTTCGCCTCTCATAGTTCAAGGCATCTTGAAGTGATGTGAGGAACTTCTTGTTGATTTCATGGTCTATTTGGTTTTTAGTTCTTGCATCCAGCAATGTCGATGTGTGTTTGTGGATACTTTTGTGAAGACACCTACTGCATCACAAACCTACAGATATCCACGAATAACGGTTGTAAGGTCAGTATTATCTGTTCTAATTTTTGCATTGGAATCTTCTTGTATTATTTTGACATCGTTTCTGTGCATTCGTGTTATTGTTGATTGAAGCTGCTCATAGATCTGGTCTTTCGTTATTTCATCTGCATCTTTGGATGGATCATAGGACTAAATATTGGTTGTGTTTCCAATTTTTTTATGGAATCTTGCTACTATTATTTTACTGCTTATTGAACTCCATTACATCAATGCTTTCTATGTTTTAGCAGTTAATTCTTGGCTCACGTCTTTTTTCCAGAGAATATCATGTAATTGCCATTGCTTGGATTTATTTTCCAACTATACTTTCATTTGACTGCCTCTAGTATTTCCACGTGATGTGCGAGCCTTGAATGTTTGTGTCAGAGTATTTATGTTCCAATTCCCGATTCGTGTCCTTGTGCAATATTTGGTTATTTATCCGGTTTGTATTTTGTATTCTAGTTTTCGTTTCTATAATCATTTGTTTTCCAGATTAATAAATGATTCATTAAATCGTTTTTGTTCTAGTCCGTTTCCGATATTATATACTACTCTGTGTCTGAACTGATAGACCGGTAAATTTTTTTTCGTGCAAAAATCTGGTTTACTATGAAAGTTCTTTTGTTCAAAAAGTTTATTCTGTTTTTTTTTGTTGGGGTAGCATCCATTACTGTTTTAAAACATTCGTTAAGTTTATCACTGTGACATCAATTTGTGACATCAGAATGGTGGATTGTCAAAAGGAATCATTATGTTGTTGAGTGGAATGAGTATATTTTTTTTCATATATCGATAACTGTTATGTTGTCAAAAGGTAATTAGGATTGAAAAACAGCCAAACCAAGACCTGCAAATAGCTAAATATTGTGTAAAATTTAGTTTTTTTTAATCATTCGTTGAGCTAACACCAAGCAACCATACAATTGGTTCAGCTAAATATAGTGCTAGCCGGGCACATTTTTAAAACAACAATTGACGAAAAGCGTTCAGAACTATTAAATCAAAAGAGAAACATTTCATGCCAACATAAGACCTCATGTAACTTTAAACTGGGCTATGATACGAGTTAACTTGTCCAGCTTATTCCAGGTTTCAAAATACACATAGTTCTAAAAATTAACACGCATTCGTTTAGATCACTCTTTATATAAAAGTATATATATATATTATATAGTGTATACGCATATATACTTCTATATATATAATTACAATTCAATGATTTTTATGTGTGAACTGTGAACACAACCAAATATAACAGAATCGAATAACAACAAAATGAATAACAAAAAGCTCGAGCAAAAAGCTTTCCAAATTTATTTTGTTTTAAATACATAAAAGTTTTATTTTATTTTATTTGATTGAACTTTTGAACTAAATTAAATTTTTTTTTTTTACATTTTATAGAAATTTATGTGGAGACAGTCCATTGTAGGGTAACCAAAAAATAAATTGAAAGGTTATAACATACATTACATAATTTTTTTTAGTACATACATGGTATATGTTATTGGAAAAATGAGTCATGTGGATGGATTTTATATTGAACGATATTTAAAACTATAAATTATGTATTTATGATATTGTTATGATTATTATGTACACTATAGTGTGTAGCAGTTGTAGTTTGTAATTGGCTGGAAAATGGTAAACAAAATATTTATGAATTATGGATTTAATAACGATTAAAAAAAATCATAACATTTGGCATTTGGAAGAGTTATGAAACGATATCGTTGTCTAGTCGAAAAGGTTAAATGGTCTTGTTGGGGGTTTGTTAATCATTGTAAGTTTTCATTATTTGTGCTATAGCTAAAGTATTTTTATTTAGTTTAGAACGTAACGGTAGAAAGATGATTGTTTCAAGTCTTCCGATATGTGCAGCATTACATAGTCGGTTACTACAGATTTGCCTTCTAACCGCAGATACAGATTTTCTTCAGAAAATACCAAATTTTCGATGCCATCACTTTCAGATTATGCCGTCAGTGCTTTTTTTTTTTGATTGAATTAGACAAACTGCATGTTGTACCGACGGTGAGTTACATACTTGTTGTAACTTTTTGTTGATTTGGTATAGGAGCACTGGCTCTATAGAACGATAATAATTGCAAAGTTGTTACAACTAATTAGCAATATCTTGATTGCGACAACGAGAGTGGCTAAACTGTTTCATGGTAATATTTTTTTGACTGTGTTTTGCATCTTGCACCAAATTATCACTTCATTCAATTATCAATTTATAAGTACAATTTAGCTTTCGGCTCACAAAACAAACTGGTTTCGTATGCAAATGCAACGGATAGCAACCTTCACGGCTCTAGACTAACCTCCTCAAATAACTTTTCCTCAACTTTTCCCATTCTTCTATCATGATATCTCGCAATCTGAAAACAATAAAACCGAAATCGAAATATATTGATATTTCCATATTGATATATTGATATTGATATAAATATACTTATAACTACAAAGGTGTATGTCTTTGCTAAATGTATTTTTATTGTGCAGGAGCAGTTACGAGTAGTTAACATTTAGTAAAGACACACACCTTAATATAAATACACATAGTATTGTGTTTTGCATCTTGCACCAAATTATCACTTCATTAAATTATCAATTTATAAGTACAATTTAGCTTTCGGCTCACAAAAGAAACTGGTTTCGTATGCAAATGCAACGGATAGCAACCTTCACGGCTCTAGACTAACTTCCTCAAATAACTTTTCTCACCTACTTCAAGGCTGCGAAGAGTTATTCATTACCCATAATTTCCAAGTATTTCATGCAAGAACAATTTCCATTCATTTCTCGATAACGAACATCTTCTTAGCTCCAGTAACAAAATTACCTTAGCAGGTAACTTCAATTCGCTTTAATTAAATGCTCCCAACGAGCCAACATTCCCTAGAGAAACTTGAGTTTTGATTTGGTACTATATTTAAAAATATAGTACTCTGATCACTCCTCTACGAGTCTTACACGAATTTTGTAATTCAGATAATTTACCAATTACATTCACAATCCCGTCTATGACCCAAGCAGAAGAAAAAGTATTTCGCAACTACTCCAAGCCGAATGGATGAAATTTTAAGTTCATATCCATCGAAACCTTCCGGTCGTTCCTCAAATCTCTACGCTAATCAAATTGTGGAAATAGCTGTCAGGTTAACTAATGTGATCGAGCTTATGCGCATCAAAAGTAGTTCCTTAACTCTAAAATCTCATTTGGAAATTTTCAAATTCGGAAAGTTAACGGTAAACACCAAAATGTTATTACTTACTTTAATAACTAAAGATTCTAGTCCAATCAACTTACAATAATTGCAGAGAGACTATGAAAGAGTTCACATACAAAACGGTTCTCTAAAAGATCCTCATTCCAAACAGTTAGTTAATAACTGTGTCATCAATTTTCGTAAGATTCCTTCTCATAATCCAACCATAATTCTTCAGCATCTTAACAAAAGTAAAGCTTCGGGTGACGATCACATATCCAACTCAGTGCTGAGAAACCTTACTACGATAAGGTTATATAACAATTTATTAATATCTTTAACGGTATCTTAAAGACAAGATACTTTACAGAACGTTGGGAAATCGATAAATACATCCTTGTTAAAGTCAAGAAAGCCCTCCAATAATAAAGATCATATGTGCTCTGAATTTTACTCCTAAACGGAATAAGTGCATCGAAATACTAATTTTCAATAGGCTCCAGCCCCTATTAGAACCCTACATTCCAGAAGAACTCTGCTATTCAGTGCTAAAGCTGAATAACTCAAACGATTTGGTCGTTCAACAATTGCAGCCTTTCTGGACCTGGTCTGGCATAAAGGCTTAATCTATTGATTAATTTAATATGGTATTAATTATTATCTCATTAAACTATCAAATCATAGCTTATAAATAGGAAACTCTTCGTGTTCTATAAGAAAACTGCTCACCCACGGTTCAGTCTCAGACCATCAACTTTTCCCATTCTTCTATCATGATATCTCGCAATCTGAAAACAATAAAACCGAAATCGAAATATATTGATATTTCCATATTGATATATTGATATTGATATAAATATACTTATAACTACAAAGGTGTGTGTCTTTGCTAAATGTATTTTTATTGTGCAAGAGCAGTTACGAATAGTTAACATTTAGTAAAGACACACACCTTAATATAAATACACATACTACCATGGAATGTTAGCCCATTGACGTCCTAGATGTCGCTACTGGTATCGTTTTTAAAATAATCAAAATATTTTTATATGTATAATCGCCTAAATGTCATATATTTATACTAAATGTTGTTGATATTCTATCGACCCGACATCTGGAACATCAATGGGTAAACTGTCTTTTTCTTATGATGGCAGTTCTATGTGTATTTATATTATGCACACACCTAAGTATTTAGTATGCAAATAAATAATAGAACCAACGACAATATATGAGTAATATAATCTAAGGATTAAGCATCGTTGAATTTCTTGCAAACGATTTCTTTTGTATTTCATTGAGTTAACATTTGTGACATGCAAACGATTTAATACCTTGATTTAATTGGTTAATGGTAGCTGAAACAGCAAGAAACTGGATTATTAATTGAAATATATAGCGACTGCGTAATAATACGCACTCGATTTCAATGGTTCAGATTTATTTTCTTCGAAATATATTTACCATCTTTGACATTTTCTAAATAGTATAGTTTAAGCTTAAACATATGTATATCCGGGCAGCTGTGTTAAACACAGTATTAACTAATGAGGTTCCAAACACTTTTAGTTCGAATGATACATTTTTAGGAAAATTTCTTTTTTCAAATTTAGTTCTTTTCAGTTTCGTAATTACCGTTATTATGAAATTGTTTGAAAACATAAATATTTAAAGAAACTAAAATTTTTAGTATCAAACTGGTCAATTCTATCCCAAGCCTATATTCCTGCCCTGAACACTTGTATAATTTCTGTACCAATATATTTTTGATTACAAATACCACCACATTCTCATTTTTCATCACAAAAATATCGACCTAAATTATGTTATGAAAATTTTGTTAGTGCTAAAAAAGGTTCCCGCACTGTCAAATTACGATGAAATATTTCCGTTTGAAAGTTTATGCATATAGTAAATGAAAAGTATTCTATATTGTAAAATTAACATTTTTCTTAATCGAATTCACGCGATATTCATTTTCATTAATTTTTATCGTAACATTATTGTTCAAAACCACACATTTACCGTTAGGTAGTAAACTATATGGTATAAACTATGTGTATATGCATAACATTGCACAAAGTGGTAGACTTGTAATTTTTGTTTGAACCTTTTGTATATAATTAACTCCATTACACCCACAGCTGGTATATGTAGTATAATACTATACCTAGCTAATAACTCGTATATAGTTGACGGGAGGGTAAATGGTAAAAAAAAAAAAAATTGAAAATTGCAATCAATTTTCATAATTTTTTTTTGTGTTTCAATTAATTCGTTTGATGGTGTTATGGTGTTACATTTGAACGTTGAGTTACTATGGTCTGAACAAATCGAAACATTTTTTGCGATTACTATCCGCGAGTACTTTCGTGGTTTCTAAATACCTATAGGTATAAAAGGTAGTTACTATCTTACACATATCAACGACCTATATGATGCGAGCGCCGCAATAATTAGTTTCGGTGTCGATGATTAATTTTCCTATAAGTTATGTTTAGTTTCAGCACGTTTTAGTTTGAAAGTGATATCTATATTTGCTTTTGACGCCTTGACTTTTGTTACCAAAATTAGTGAAAATTCGTTTTCTTTATATTCGTAAATCATATTTTTGTAGATTATTCGACAAGAGTATCGCTTAAAAGATTTAACATGTTATAACGTTAGTCTAATCACTGAAATGAAAATGGTGTAAAAGAACAACTGAATCCACTCGTATGATTTTTGGCTTCCGTTGGTTTTAGGTTAATTATGTGAGAGGGATATTAATGCTCGTCTTACCACTAGCTTTGTATGCCCTACCTATGTCCTCTGGTGCAGAAAATGCCGATAAACTGAAGTTTTCCATAACATTATGAACAGCAAGCTATGGACCGAAACCTTTAGAACCGGATTATTGATTTGGTATATGGGACAGCAATGGCCTGTAAAAATTGGTTAATATTATTAATTACTACTTTGTAAAATGTAATACTGTCCTAAAGAATAGTATCCAATTATGCCACAATTACGTTACATATTGTTAATATCCTGAAAATTGATATTCGTAAATAATAGAAAGATTTCAAATTAAATCATCTTCCGAAACTCTATGACAAAAACCACATTTCCATGGTTTGTTTTTTTTCTACAAGAACTACTTGGTTATTTTCCTCAGGAGATCAAACTCCAATTAGATCATTTTGTGCTTTTCTTTTCTTTCTAAACGTAGACTGCCAATATACAATTTTTTAATTGACATAAACTTTTACACCTTTTTGTTGTCGAAATAGGTAAACTAATTTTCAATATTTTGCATGCAACCGTTTTTTCATGTTGGATGGTGAAAACCTCACCTAATAATAGGGTTCACTCTATAATGTCGCGTCATTTTGTCGGAAAATACTAATTTTTTACAACATGCAATACATAGTAGTTGTTCAAGTCAACTGTTACAAATTGAATTAGAATAAAAACAGTTTTTCTATTTATGTACTATATATGGTATAGTTCTGTGTAAGCTTCATTATGTATGCTACCGTATATGTTCTAGATATGTCAAAGAAAATTTATTGGAAATATTATGATTTTACGAAAAATCAAGTTATTCTCAGACATTGCGCTCATACTATACCTCCCAATTATATAAATGTCTGATACTATCATACACTCGGTGATTCATTGAAATAGCCCAACGATAAAATCTAATTTACAATTTATAAAGAATCTCAACATAATTAAAATAAAGCCGAATCTGATCGGTCCTATCTAATTGAACAACAGACAGCACATTTTCAACAAAAAAAAAAAAAAACACATTTCAAAGCAAGATACAAATCTTGTTCTAATATAAATCTCATTCAAAAATATCCAATTTCCTTTCTATTTCCATTTATTTATCTTGAATTTTTGTGTTACTTTCGAAATTTGAAATAAAAAAATTCTACACAAAAAATCGTAATTAACGTATATATACGTAAGTAATATATTTTGTAGAATTTCGAAATTTTAGCAAATAAATTTTTCTTAATCTTTTGAATCGACCTTTATGGTGAGATATATAGTTTTCAATGAACAATGAGGATATAGGAGGAAGATAAAAGTGGTTTTGATTACATAATCTAGAAAATTACATCAGAGGTCACCAACCTGCATGGAGCCGAATAAATTTGCAGACTTTTTATACAGTTTCTGTTTTGGTGTATAAAGAAAATCATTTCTAATATTAAATAATAGTAAAAATTATAAACTATGGTGTCGTCCTATATAAATACAAAAAAATTAGGCAAGCCAATATCCAGTAATTATCTTTTCGAATTCGATATACTTTCCAAATATATTTACAGTGTGACCTTTAGTAACGTGGTATGAACTTATAGTATATGTTAGTTGGCAGAGCTGAGTTCAGCGCCTGGACCGTATTCGTTCTCCACTAGGCATATCCACTGGCAATGTTAGCATGGTTCGTACTGCAATGGATAATATAGGGAAAACTGTTTAGGTTCCATTTGAGACGACTAACGTCGTTAAAATTAATGATTTCTTCACATAGTTCTGTTCCTATTATTACCACTTTTGTCAATTACGTTTGTTACAACTTCTATGTTATCTCCATCAGTTAATACTACTTCTGAATCCTTACACATTTTTAAAATATCCGAGCGGTTTTGTTTTTTAAAGCAAATATGTAAGTTGTAGATTTCATTTGTTTAAATCGGCCTGCAATTGAATTAATGGCTGTGTCGATAAAGAAATTGACAAGAGGATATTTTTAAAATTATACCGTGGATCTAAACTTGTTTGATATTCGGATTTATAATTAAAAATATATTTGTTTTTTCTAGGTCGAACAGTTGAAATTGCAGTTGACTTCGATGCTGCAATATTGCCAACTAAATAAAGAAAATGGCAAGAGCATGGTTATGAGTTATGACAAAGCTAATAAATGTTACTGAATTTAAAATTCATCACTGCTGAACACATATTAAAATTAGCGTCATTTGCTCAACGTGGCTTCTATCGGTAGTGCAATCTGCAATTATATCGAATAGTATTTCTTGACTTTATTAACTATGTGCCATTTAATTAAATTGGAAATAAGTTTAATAAGTTTAATAATTTCGCCAGTATTTCGGTAATTAAAAAAAAATTCCGGTACTTTAAACATAATATAGCTTTTAACTTGTTTCTCGAATGGGCAACGCTTCATTATTTCTTGGCATTTATGAACTTGCGCATTCAAAACACGTGGGATAATCAGCATCAATCGTATTAATAGTTTTTAATCTCGAATCAATTTTCATCCATTCAATTGAATTTTTAAAATGTTGGCGATATGTTTTCTGTGATTTCAAGTCTCGCCACAAATGAGACCAGTCAAAATGACCACCCGAAATTTTGCCTATTAGGTAATTGTCGATTGTATAACGAAGGCGTAAACTGCCTTTACTTACAGGAAAACTATACATTTCATTTCTTGCATGGGCTTTTACCTGCTTCGATAACATATTGATGTTGCTTGTACTTAAAACAAATGCAGAAATATTTTTGTACTGAAGATTAAGTAATTTTTTTGTATAGTCTTTCAACTTATCTAAACGTAAATTTTTATTTATATAAACACATATCAATATATAATGAAAAATGTGCCTTATGATAGACTGGCGCCTGGTGCACTCGCTCTTTTCTACCATAGGATCACTCAGCTCTGGCTGAGTTAAATTATAAAACCTGGAAATGGACCATCAAATGAGGTTTGGCAGTTCCGTTTCAAACTTCACGTTAGTTGAGGCAACTGTCCAAAACTTGTAGTCCGGTTAGGATTAGGGGTATACATTATTATAGATTTAACAATTTATTATCCGTTGTGCTACCACAACGGAGGATAATGCAAGATAACACTCAGGATTATTGCTTTATAAAATAAGATTTTATTGCTAAATGGAAATTTAATCTTTATATTTAGTATGGGATACAGCATAATAAAAATTTTAAAACTTTATTGCAAATACAATTTAAGTGAAATTTAAAATAAAATTTAGTTTCCAAAACGTAAGTTTTGGGTCCAGGAGAATACCCAAATATTTGACTTGTTTATCCCAATATAACGATTGCCCATTAATATTTAAATTTATTTACAGAAGTTTAGATGGTAATCGATAACGTGACCTTTTTTTAAATATGGGTACCATTTTCTGACCCATAGTCTCCGACTAAAACATTTTGCAATTTAATCAAGTAGGTTACCTTAGAAAAAAACATTACACAAGCAGTTAGAACGAGTTAATCTCGTTTTTGGCAGTAATATAACTGACCGGAAACGTGGGACTTGCCAGGTACAAATCAAGTATTCTATTGAATCTAGTAAAATGATGACAAGTATAGCAGTGTCAGGACAACGTAATATGCAATTAGACCTAAAGTTAGGTTTTAAGTTTCTAAAGTTAGGATGATTAGAAAAAGGGGTATTAGCAACAATTAATTTTTAACATTGAATTCTCTGAAGGACTAGTATAGACACATTATCGATACTTTACAATGATATAGTATCGAAATAACTGAGTGTTGGATTGCATTTTTTATAATGATTGGAACTCTCCCGCCAGCTTGGTTAGAACGATCATTTCTCCAGAATTGGTTTGGTTGTCAAAGGGTTTCTGTTTTAAGCATAATATCGTATTTTTTCGAAAAAATGTGTTACCTTCAGTTAAAACGCTTAATGGTAGTCACTAGATTTACTTGTACTTGCTAGGCCGGAGTATGACATCTCTTGAGTTCATGCATAACACTTTATAAAATAAATAATAATTCGTTATATCAAATATATAGTTTGTATATTACCGCACTTACAATACCGCCCATCGGAGCACTGCATGATGATGAATTACCGTAAAATAAACTGAAACTATGTTGTTGTGATGTAGATGAGTTTGTATAATTTGACTGGTCTATATTTGGACAATGGGGAGTCATTGCACAACCAATCCTGGAAAATGTGCGAAGAACAATTAAATTCAATCGATGGATTTCTGGTTAGCACGTTCCCTTAATCGGACATATTATTGAATTGGTAGCATGGTTCCCATTGCAGTTGGAACACTTATGTTGAGTTTCAAATTCTTTGATTGGGCAATATTCACCCTCCTTGTGAGTATGGCTGCAAAATTTACACTTAGCTCTCATGTAGCGATTCAAAGTTGTGTGACCCAGCATGAAGCATTTAAAACACTGAGTGAGACGCTCAGGCTTTTTATGCAGCAGAGCCCGAGTGCACGATTAGCTACCGATAATTTTATGGTTTATTAGATAATTTATTGAGATGGCTTTCAGGAAAAAAACATAATATAAGGGACTGTCATCTCTTCTGGGGTTAGGCAACATTAAATTCTTTAATTTAGATACTTTTCTCTTCCAAAACACGTCACACTTAAGGGTTTCAAACTGTTAATGTTCATCTCAAGATCAATAAGCAAAATTAAAAATATGCTACCCAAGAAAAAGAAATAATGGCAGTAATTTTGGGCATTTACAATATTGAAATGATATTTTTGTAGATCGCGGTGAGAAGTGATAATAAGGATCTTTATCTTTCTAACCAACGAGCTCATACTTATGGGTATCGCAATCAACTGATTTTAAAAGTTTCAAACCAATTTGAAAGGTCATTTATCTTACCCTTTTTTCTCCCCTCAAAAATATTTCCCTCCCATTGGCACACCAACGAATTTATAAAAATATTCATATATGCAAATAATAATTCAATGGGTAGTGCTACGCAACTTACAGCTGGACTGTTAAAACGTATAACCATGTATCCTATTTTTCGCTGATGACGCCGTAAAATAGGACAAGTAAAAATAATGGTGAAGTTTATTTGATGAAGCTATCATATTTTTGACATCGAACAAATCTGTTAACAAAAATATTGTAAAGTAACGCAAACACATTTGTCATGAAACTTTGAATAATTTTTCGCATCCAGAGTTTTTTTAGCCATGATTTTAATATTCTTTTTACAAGAAGTGTTAAACTTCTCGATTGTTTGTCTCGCGATTAATAATAATGCTGGCTATAACACCACTTATTCTCAAGCACTGCACTTTGAGCTTAACAATGCCGTTACCCATTATTTTCAATGAAAGCCCCCAGTTAGACATGAGAAATGAGATCAATAACTATTGTGGTATTGTCACTCTTTTCGCCATTCCAAAACTATTTAATTCTAACAATTTATATTTTTCCATCTTACAGACTATATTTTATCTGCTCAACATGTATTTTTCCCAGGAAGGTCGGCAGTTGTAAACCTAGTATATTTCTGTGAACTTTTACATAGCAATATTGAAGATAGGGTTATAATTGACGTGTTGTTTTCGGGTTTTTAAGGCCTGCCATGACAAGGTTGATTATTCAACCCTTACAAATAGATTTGAAAAATTAAACTTTGAGTTTCTTCCAATAAGGTGGTGCCGAATGACTTCGTATTAGAAATATTACTATTTTTAACTTTTGTTAATGATACGACAGAGTTCTTTGATTTTGCACATATCATCTTTTGTATGCTGATGATATAATAATTATTGGATCGATCAATAACATTTTTGATCGCATAAACTTTCAGAATGATTTTCATTCGTTTTGCAAATTATGGTCAGTTACAAACAGATCAAATCTAATTCATTCTTTCGAATCTGCCCTCCTAAACTTCGTCAATACTTTTTATCCAACATTTCTTTTCTGATGAACTTTATACGTATTTTGGTAGTCATTTTAATTTCCATTTTTATATTTGGGGTACATTTGGAATTTATTATTGCAAAGGTGAAAATTATGCTTGAGTTTATTTAACGCAATTGTAAGGATTTTCGAAACCCACTCACACTTAAATTAGTAAATGTTGCGTATGTTCATCAGGTCTGAGAATATGCCACTCCAATTTGGTCTCCGAACCATAAAGTTTATTTTGAAATTTTATCAACTATAGATCATCGACGTTTAGTTGGGTTTTCCTAAGTACTTCTCCGATTTAGGGAGTATGCTTCTAAACGGTATTTACGCCACCGAGTTACATTTTTTAAGATCGATCCAGTGATACAAAATATATAGGCTTATGAACATGACGCGTTTATTTAATTTTTTTAATGTTTTTGAAAATAACCCCGCTATTCGATCACGTTTTTTTCAGAATTTCTGGTCAAAATTGACCTATCTCTTAAAGTTTTGGAGACAATTTTTTAAGTGTCCTGTAAACCCAACAATTGGTTTTTGCGAGCACCATTTGTTATCCAAACTAAATGGATATAGGCCACAAAAAATATTACATTCAAAAAGTGGTACTAATTTTTATTTAATATTAGAGAGAACTACGGGTGGATGGAACCCGAAAGTATGGTACCACACAACATAATTTCCCAATACAACTCAGCTAAGCTCACCCAGAGTACTTTCAAAAGAAAAGATTAGGTTGTTTTTTTCATATATTATAGGGTTGTTTTGATTAAATGACACCCAAAAACGAAATTATATTAAGTTCGCATATTAAAAAGACAGACTTCGTCTGTCCTATTTCGCATGCGTCTCTAACTATATAGGAATGATCCTAACTCCTAAAAATTTGCTCTAGTTTTAAGATAGTTTAATTTTTATCGCTTGATAACTTTTTTTATTTAAACTTTAAAATTTGATTATTGTATTAATTATGAATTTCCAGTGGCTCAATTTATCACCGATTTTTGAAGTCCATGAACTGTCAAATATAAAAATTAGTGGCCTGAAAAAACTACTCAACGTGGCTTAAAATAGTTTTTCGACGCAAATACGTATCGCAATGGGGGAATATCACATACTTAACATTTTCCTAAGAGTTTTTGAAAGAAAAGACTACATAACACAAGGCGTGCCTGTACACAAAACTATAAATTCTATACTTTATTGTTTAAGAAATATAATTTTAGTTTTTCGTTCCAAATCCTTATTATTTAGATTGTAATTCAAATGTAATTATAAAATGGTAAATTTAGATAATGGAAAATATTAATTATGAGACTGTAAACCAAAAAATGGTATTATATAAAATTAATTATTATAAATTTGTAACGTATATATAGTAGTACATGAGTGGGAGGGGGGACGATAGCTTTTGTATTCAAGATAAATTATGTCAAATACAATGTGGCACTGGTGCCTAAAATTTGAACAATGAAAATTGAACGAATTAAATTGCCTCCAAGCCATTCTACATTCACCAAAAATTTTATCGCTCACTTATTTTTAAGTATAACATTTAAAACCACGAACCATTAACAATTTAACTTTTACTTGTTTTACGTCATCTGTAGTGCGATTTTCATTATTTTTTCATTATACGCAAATATCATTAAACTTAATTTACAATAAATAATAATAATTTATCTCATCTGAGCTTTTTTCGTTTTTTTTTTAGTGGATTTTTGGATTTTTATTGATGAATATAAAAAAAGCACATCAATTAAAAAAAAAAAAAAAAATTCTTCATCATCAATTCGCATTTTATTTGATCATATCACATTTTATTGCTCGTAACAAAAATGAAAGAAAATCGCAAGAAAAATGAATAAAAACAAAATTACAAAAAAGCTTTTTTTCTGTCAAATCAAAAAACGTACTGTGTACTTTTATTGTACGATTCGAGATATATGAATAAAGAGCATGGTGAAAAAAAAAATTCCATTTTTCATTTACAACAACTGTATATATATATACTATGGGAAAATATTAATAGATTTTATGCTTCAAGGTATTGTATCTATGTGTTGTACGAAGAAAACTTTATCGTTTTTATTTATAAAAAAAAAGTCTAAAGAAGAAAATGGAAATTTGTAATTTAAAATGAAAGTTTATATTTTATTTGTGTTACCATAAAATGATAATGATTTGAATTTGATTCCATTAATCAAAATTATCGCAAATAAAAAATGAAAAATATTTGATATATTGTATTATGGTACAATAAGTAAATTATGGTTGTGTTTTTTATGTACATATATATCTATGTGAATGTGTGTGTATAAAGGTTTTTCTTCCGTTTATTTTCGTTTACCGTCGGTCCCTTTAATTTGACGTTTCCTATATACTAATCTGTTACGACAATCTCACTACTTTGGTAACTTTTGTGGGGCAAAGGTTTCAATAACTTCCAAATTTAAATTTATTTAAATTTGCTGCGGTTTATTAAAACTGAAATTTAGAATTGGTAACGTTGTGGTTTAATTTTTGAATAAAACGATAAGGATTTGGTTTGTTTGTTTGCGCGATAGCATATAGGGCTTTAGGGAAAAAGAGATTCTAAATTACATAAAATGTTGATTTTTTGAGTTATCGCACGTATTTTTGTGAAAGTTACCCTAGAAACCGAGTATCTGTATTATTATTTATTCACCGAAATCACGGTTTGAAAGAGATTTGTTCCGGAAAATCTTGTCCTAATCAAAAATTCCGTTTATCGAGTTATTATTATTCGTAGAAATTCATACACATTATAAGCAATCCGTTCTCATGGCAATATAAACATTTCTTTTACGGAAATTTTGGGTTAGTGACTGTGTCTATCGGTTGGCTAGATACTGTAACTTGACTTGGATCATACACGAATGGTCAAAAACGTATTCAACTTGCCTGTCTGGGTTTTGCTTTAATAATTTTATAAATCTGCTTTTAGCATTTAAAGTTTTTATTGATATAGTGTGAACCAAATTAATACAATCCTTTCACAATGCTATAGAGCTATTGTCAGTTTTTTAGATTTTAGACTTTGAGAATTGATTTCCGTTCCCGATCTGCTGTAATCTATGCTAGTTCTAAAACTTTGTTGGTCGGTTTCTAATATATTTTTTCATAAATGGCTTGTATGTGGAAACAAAAGCTGATTCGTCATATTTAATGGATTCTCGCCAATTTTGTTTCCAAACGCAATTTGCAATTTGTTATTATAACGGTATGTAATCGAGTACTTGACTAAAAATTTCCGAATATTCGATTATTCGAAAATGGGATAAAATTATCAAGTACCCGATAATTCGAATACTTGAATGCAATTTCTAGAGAAAGCTTGAAAAATCCCCAATATTTTGGTTTGGATTTTTTTTAACGTCCTTCTTTAAAGCGTAAACCAGTCAAACCAAAGACCAAACCTTAATTGGTTGGATTCTCTACCATTGAGAGACAAACCGGTGGATTATGGAAAATTTTTCGTTTATATACGTTAACAGTTAGCGTTTCAAAGATTTTGAGAGTTTTGGAAGCAAAGAAATCGGCTCTTATAATTTGATGTAATAGGGGGACTTGTTTGATATCGGTATCGTAAAATATTTCAACTAACTTTCATTGCTATCCATGCGTTTAAGTTGAAATAATTAAGTTGAAGTCCATGCGTTTAAGTTGAAATAAAGCATTAGAAGTTTTCATACTCCTTCTCCAGGAAGAGCTATCACTATCTCGCCTTTTAGAATGTTAACCGATTCATTTTTTAGAATTTTAACTTTTAACTTTCTGTTTAAGCGTTTTGCAAAGGTAATTAAGAGTTTTTTTGCTTTGTAGAGCTCGTATTTTTTATTTTTATTTTATTTTTTTTGGGGTTTTTGGCGAGTCTACGAATGTTATATGTGCTACTGATAAGCCGATGTAAAGCGGCTGCTTTGTTTACTTCGTCTTTTCGTTGTATCGTGAATGGTATTCGAAATGACTCTCACTTCGCATAATCACTGGAAAATTGTGACATATTTATTTTTGATACTTTTTTTTTAGATTAAGTGTTATGGAAACCTTTCAAGGTCCATATTCATCACATAATTGCACGTCATAACCAGATACCATCACTACATTTTCTTAATATTAAATGGACTAGTTTTGCTTTAGCCAAATAGTATTCTGTATCGAATTAAAACATCAAATAATTTTGATTATTTGTTATAACTTCTAGAAGATTTGCTCACTTACACTAAAACAATTATACAAATGGAAAACCGTTTTGAACACTAACCGGTGAACATGACCGGATTTAAATTCTCATTGGCAAAATCTAGGCGGTGCTGCTAAATATTCGTTATAACGATGTGAATTAGTAATATCTTAGTTACATACTGAGTACACTCAATAGTGCGCTAATTAAGCAAGCAATTTGAAAGGTTCATTCTGGTGGATAATAGCAATACTTTTAATTTGAATCGAATTGTTTGTAAGTTTTGTAGCATTTTTTACAACGTGTCGATTATTATAGCTTAATAAACCGGGTTGTACCATTAAACATAAAAGGACGTTACACATAAAAGCGGCATCCAAAAGTATTCGTCGACTTTTAAGAGTGCAAATTTTTGAGAGTGCATCTTGTCTTGTATGGTGGTAAGCGAGTCATAGCTCCAATTACTTTTCTTGACCAGAAATAGGAGATATTTTTTCTGAATGCTTTCAATTCTCTTGGTGTGAACTGAATAGTATGAACTCCAGACAGTTGAGGCATACTCCAGTTGGGATCCTACTTTACTTACGCAAAGTACAACGTAAATAATATTGATACATCATAAAATTCCCATGTCCACCTTTTGATAAAACCAAACATCGAGTTGACTTTGGCAATGGTGTTGTCGATATGCCTGTTAAAGATACATTTTCGATGAATGTGACTCCTTAATCAATAGTCTCATAAACTCTCTGTAATTCAAAGTTATTGATATAGTAAACATTGGTTAAAGTATTTATTTTCCTATGAAATGACATAACCTTGCATTTGTTGATATTTAAATTCGGTCACACAGTTCGATCACTCAGTCGAGTGATATCTTCTTGTAATTCATTAATGGTACGGAAAATTTTGATGTCATCTTCGTATATGAATATGTCTGCACTTTTAATAACCTATGTAATGCCATCAATGAAAACAAGAAATATCCAAGATTCCATGTGTGATCCTTGAGTAACTCCAGAAGTGACTGTAATTGCTTTAGATTTCTAATTGACAATTGTGACCATATTGCACACGACTTGATAAGTATGAGGTGAACCATTTAACAAAATTTAGTGAAAATCTAAAAGCGTACAGGCTATCAAGGACCTTCTGGTGACAGATATAATCAAATGCTTTGCTGAAGTCTGTATAATACACTACATCTATTTGGTGGAGTTTTTTAACTTTATTAATGACTTTACTATAGTTGATGTGGATCTATTCGGTATGAATCCATGTTGAGCGGTTGATAAATGGCGTGCCAATATAACTTTTTAAGTGTTGCAGACAACAAGCTCAAATAGTTTTGGAATTTATGAAGTTGTAGAAATTCCTCTGTAGCACGTAACATCAACTTTTTTTCCAGATTTGAAGATTGGTGAAATTTTCGAGAATTTTCATTTATCAGGAAACACGCTGGTTGCAATAGAGTAGTTGAAGAGGATTGGCAAAGGACATACTAAACTATTGGCATGGCTTTTCAAAATCGAAGATTTTGACGGTATGTCATCCGGCCCACATCAGTCACCAAAATTTAACAGTGCAGATAAGATATTGTCACCAGTTATAATAGGAGGATTAATTGAGATATTGGTGGGGTTCAGTTTCCGTGTTTGAAGCTCATTGTCTTGTGTCCTATAGACTGATTGGAAAAAATCAGTAAACATGTCCGCAATTTCTTTAGAATCAGTGGTCTCTGGGTGTTATTGTAAGGCATATATTAGTCGGTTACCCTTCAATTACTAGTTTACCCCTTAAATATTTCCAAAAATGCTTTCGGTTTTTTTAAATATTTTCCTGGAATCCAGCTAGGTATGATGTGAGCTTCAATTTAAAATAGGCATCAAGAACACCACTGTATTGCCGGAACTTGGTTTCGTCAACTCTAAGCCCACTTTTTAACATACTCGCATAAGCTTTAGATTTAC
Organism: Tipula confusa; assembly: GCA_963556175.1. Classification (NCBI taxonomy): domain Eukaryota; kingdom Metazoa; phylum Arthropoda; class Insecta; order Diptera; family Tipulidae; genus Tipula; species Tipula confusa. Next base: position 5,074,302 of record OY744476.1, read on the forward strand.
GATTTTTAAGATTTATGAGTTGATTATCAAACCATGGCGGATGATTATTGATTTTTTTGATGCTAGACGGAATGTTATTTTCAAAACATCGCAACAGTATCTCATAAAATCTGTTCACTTTGTCGTTTATATCTTTGGAATTTAAAGTATATTTCTATTTAATTTCTTCCAAGTATTGTTGCAAACCTAAGTTGTTAGCTTTGTTAAAATTGTATGTATAATGATGGTTATAAGCTATTTTTTCCGGTACAAGATCTGTTAAATCAAATATAATTTCCATTAATTTGTTATGAACGTCATTAACGACAAACTTCTGATGTTTCTAATCCATAACTGCTTAATTAACTGAAGATGTTTCTGTTCTTTTTTTTTTATACATATTTTCACTTTTATTCTATTTTACTTCACTGGAGTGACTGCATGTCATATCATGCATGCTATATCTTCATTTCGTTGGTTAATGTTCTGATATGCTAAGTTTCAATGTTTATGAAATTATGTTAGATTTTAGACCAACGAACCATTGAATCAAGGTACTTCCTAAGCTATAAAAGAGCATCATCTAGAAATAGATCGATCTATAGAATAGAAGATTAACAAGTGGAAATCCTGAGATACAACTTTCCAAGGCTGTACGCAGCTTTGTAGTAGATATGCTGTTTTTTAGATGCGTCATAAAAGCGAATTATTTATCATTAGGATGAATTAATGATTGTTATCAATTTAAATTCATGTGCTCATGGCAATTAGCCAACCCAAAATAAAGACCCCATGCTGCAATAATGATGGTCAAAGCATGCCTGATTGCCAATTGATTACTTTAATATTAGGGTTGATTTAGTGCATCTTTGAAACTTGATGTTTTGGCATTATCATATATTAGAATGGCTGAAGTGTTTTGCAACTTTCACGTAAGTTTGGAAAGCTTTGGTTAGTATTGTCGAGACAAATATTTTTTAACAATTCAAATATGTATTTAAATTCTCTTTATGGTTCCCATTGCGGTACTCTCATCATGCCATATAATTATGGTGACTGAAAAAAGCCACACCTCTTCCATTTAATAAAAACCAACGAAATAAATTATATATTGGGATTACAAATGTAAATCGAAATATTTCGTCTAACCCAAAGCCGTAACCTAAAAAAAAACGATGGAACCGAGTTATATAACTCATTGTTGTACCCTGCAATTAATTTCGGCATTTTAAATTGCACCCCATTTTACTACAGTGTACAATGCACATAATCAAATAATCGAATTTTTACCATCGTTACTCGTACTAAAGCATATATCAGTTACGATTATTTCAAAACAATTTTTGCATAAAAAGGGCTTAGTAACAAAAATTATGTGCAAAATTCGAGAAGGAAATTGCAATTATGTGCAATGTATGGTAAAAATATGTACCAACTCATATCTCTCTATATGCACGGACGTATATATGTAGATATAATTGCCAATCGATCGTAAAATTATATCTCCCAACAATATAAATTTTAATAATTCAATTTGATAAAACTTAATCTGATTACATAAAACAATACAAAATTTATTTCATATATATATGAGTACATATACATAGAGACTTCATCTCGTTTACATATATGGAGAAATAATTATTCAATCTGGACCAAGAGCAATTGATCTCAATAAAAAAATGTTATATATGTGCATAATACATAATTGCATTATTTTTAAGAATGTAAAATCCTTTTTATGGGTGACAAGGGTAAAAGCTTTTAAAAGTTCAATATATTTTCATATATATGGATGCTGTTAAAATATTAACTAAGGAAGGGGTTGCCAGGCAAAAATAGTATGTGGCACCAATAAAAATATTTAAAATGGATACCTTTACAATATAATCGAACCCTTGATTACGAAGATGTGCACAAAATTTGGGAATGTCACTTATGGGCGATTTTGGTGTTTTTATGAAATTCGAATTTTTTTTTCTATACATTTTTCATAATGTTTTCCCCTTATCAGTTTTCCACATATTTTTTTCTAAAGGCGATGTACCGTTATCAATCATCCGTTTACAATTTTAATCCTTCTAGAAATTACTTCGACCAATTCAGTGTAAAATAACATTGAACGTGGTAATATTCGATTGTCCCAATCGCAAAAACTACAATACCTTAATCGTGCAAAATAAAGTTGCTCTTTTACTTAAGTCAGTATGCATTTACTATTTACGAAACAAATAGCCATCCAAGGAAGAAGAATTTTGTGAAACACATTACTCAGAAACAACAGAAACTGTGAGCAGAATTTGCAATGATATATAAGATGTTTATCACAAATTACATTGCCGTGTACTACATGCAACCTTTAAATAAAAATGATGAAAGGATCAATGGTTAATATTTAACTCATAATGGCATTATTAAAAAATGCATAACAGTAGGTCTAAGCCACTTAAAACCATGAACTAAAAATTCTCACTTATGGCACAGATAGAGGTTCTTACGTAGTAATTCGCGCACTTAAAGAATCCTTAATTAAATATGAGGGAACATTCAACAACGAACTCAAGAATAATATGTATGTGGGCGTTGTAATGGCTAAAGACGACTCAGTAGTAGAAGCATCTAACCTAAAAATAAATATCATTTACTTTATAAGATTAAAACACCAAACAATTGGCGCAATGGTTAAAGTTGCGATGCTTGGATCAGGGGGTACCGGACTCGAATTCAAAGGGGGCAGGGTAGAAAAAGTGATTCATCACTTGATTTCGATCGGTGATGACGTTGAATACCAACTATGGTCCCCTGTTGGAGTGCAGAATCCATTGGCCGAACCATCGTTCGTGCCAGTATAGGCTGGATGGATGTAATGAAATGTGCAGATGCATATTTAAAGCGAACCTGTATTCGTTCATTCTCGATTTAGCTAGTAATGGCATAAAGTAGGGCGTTAAGTTAACAGGTAAGTAGATGGGAGATCTTCGGCCCCAGAACACGTAGCATGGAATAAAATCTAAAAAAATACTATAAAAAAGATTAAACCTTACTTAGGAAAACGTCTAGCCCCACAGTAACTTTAACACTAAATATATTTTTTTATCGATTATGGGTAGAAAATCTAGACTAGAACGATTAAATGCCTCATTGATTAGCTGTATAATGGCTGGCTAAATATACGTAATAAGTTATCAATGGCACAGTTCAGATATAGGAAAAATCGCTTTACATGGCTTCTCAGATGCATCTAATAATGTTTATTGGTAGATCGTATTTGATGACATTCTAGTGGTGATCTACAATTTTGAAATATGGTTGTTGTCATCTACCAAAGTAGCAATCTAAAGTAGCATCAGTAACGCACATTTTTATTCCAAGATTAGAGCTATGGAACGCAAAACTTTAATCACACTTCTATATTATAATCAAATTAAAGATAAATCCATCTGGTTAGAGGCAGATGTCTTAAAACAAACAAGTTATTTTTATGAGTCTCTCCACTAAGACAATACTTATAAAAGTAGTTTTCGACCTAACGTATATCATAATATCGGTGCATTATGACGTTTTGTTATCAGCGGAGGTTATCAGCGATGACACGATGAATTTTATCGGCGCCTGCAAGCATCTATATTAAATGTCGTATTAATACTTGTGCAGATTTTTAAGTAGTCGTGTCACAACTCAACTTCCAGCTAAGTATCATTCCGATGCTAATTTATCCACCCTATCCAGATGTAGCAGAAACATATCCTCAACTGTAAAATAGTGCGGCTTATTAGGAACAATGGCAGGTTCCACTCGCAAAAATGAAATCACAAAGATTCAATTTTGAATCAACTATAACATTACTATATTACGACTTAGATTGTTAAAATATTTACCTGAGAATATTATACCACTATCCGGCTATGATCGGTAGAATAAAGTAGAATTCAAAATGAATTATTCCTATTCCTATATGATTTATAGCGTGAAACATGAGAAGTGATGCTCTCCTAAAATGTCATTACGGAATAATGCAGAACAATTTGAACTGCTAAATAATACGATATTGCTTTTTTCTCTATCGGACAAAAAGTGCGAAGAATTGTATGCATCTTTAGAAAAAAAATAAATTATGAAGGTCGAATTATGGTCGAACCATTAAGGTCGAATTATTAAATTCACCTACTTTTAAAGGTATTTTGAACGAGACTTGGACATTTTTATATAATAGCGAGTGCAAGATTTTTATCGGAGGATCGTAAATTTTCCCATGATATCCAATATTTTCAACAATAAAGTGATTTTATACAAGATTACATTCAAACGGAACACATGTAATTAGTGCAATCATCTGACGTGCCACACATTGATGATCAGAAATTTTATTTACCACATAAATCAAAAAACGTTAACAGCGGTCATAGAAAGACGTACATCCAGATATTAGTATATCCACACAACACATCATTTCAATTAATGCTATGTGGCACAGTACACTAAATAAAAATTTTGAAATGTACCAACTTCAGATGTCGGCCTATAGAGTACTATTTATCCGGAGGTAGCAAAAGCAATACCTGAGGACTTTTACAAAGTTGATCTGTTTTCTGATGTCGACACTAAAGATGCTGCGTAGAAATTAAAGGAATAACTTGTCGACGCTGTGTTTTAAAGTAGGTTCCAATTGAAACAGATTTGTGATCCCAGAACGGAATTATGTTGAGATTTCCTATTAGCCAAGCTGATATAAAACAAAATTGAATATTATCAGTGCACCAAATCGAAAAGACAAGGTGGGAATCCAAAACGCTCAATTTACACACTTTATCGACTACCACATGGTGTCAAGCATTTCTGCATAAAAACAATATAAAAAAATAAAAATTGCGTTCAAAACATCTTGGCTTGCCAAACGTATTTGGTACTCTAACATGAGATCATGCGGTAAAAAGATTATATTTATAAACAATAAGAAGATGTACTTGCCAGCTGCGGGCTCTTTAAACCACGTCAATGATTCACGAAATAATTAAGAGACCCAAATAATACAACAATACAAAATGTTATACAATTTTATCACACCTCCAGCTTAACACAACAACACAAATGTCTAACATAGAAAAACATCTGGAAGCAAATATTTCCCTATGTAATTTTATGCAAACGATTTTGTTTTTTACTTAACCGGATGTAAATATAACTTAATCCTTTTATTTTTCCGAAACATAACCGTGTTGCAAAACTAATTATTTTTCTTTTGTCTGTTTAATGGATTACCGTGGATAAACAACATAGGGAAAAACAGGAATAATGGTATAGTAAGTAATAAACCGAACTTTTCTTGTCTATTCAACTTTTATTTTTAGCCATATCCGCATTTTTCCGTTTTCTTATGTTTATTTATTTTACGACATTCATTTGAATCCTTAAGATTTATTTCTTGTAATCCTCCAATTAAGATGTGGACAACAACGTAAAAAATATACTTGAAATACAAGGGTATAAAGTTTGAAAGCGAAATATTCGAATTATAACAACAACTGAAGGCAGACAGAACAAAGTAAAACTTTTTTTTTTGTTTAATTATCTTGGCTTGCGAGCTTCAAAATGCTTTTTTTTTTGGTGGATAAAGCAAACTATCCGTTTTGCTATTTTATCTTTCGCTTTGATTGTGAATAATTAGATTTCGTTTGTAAAGTATTTCGTTTTGTTACTTTAGTGGATTCATTAATTAGATTATAATTATTAAGATGGACGAATAGTTTTTGATGTTTTAAAGAAAATTTTATTTTCTTGTACTTTTCTTCTAATAGACTTGACCTCATCAAATATCAATTGTTTGTTCAAACTGAATTCAATTTTGTTTACTTTACTTCTTATATCCATTCTGCGCATTTTAATCTTCGTTTTTGATTTTCTAATGATTTTGTTTTTTATTACACTCTTGAAAATAATTTTATGCGGGCAACCTTTATTCTAGAAAAATACTTTAAGGTCGGAAAATCTCTAAATCAATTGGTTTTTAATTATAGTTTTGCAGCAAAATATTCTCATTAGATGTCCTTTTTACTCTCCTTTTTATTGACTCGTTGGATTTAATTATTGTGGAATCCAATTTAGATTGCCATTGAGTCATATTGATCCTACATGCAGGACATAACTAGTAAGTCCAGGTAACCGATCGAATTTATATGTTTCAAATCGCTCTTAGCTTGTGACGTAGCGCAGCTGTATTTTATGAATTTATCATATATAAAGTCTTCTCAAAGAGCAAAAAATGGAGTCAAAAAACCTCGTCGTAAGTCGAGGAATACATGTATAATGTACATATATATGTATGTGTGTATATAAGTTTGTAAAGAAAATTTTCTTATTTATTTATTTACTTACGAATTTGTATATTTAAAGGAATATATAATATATTAACAAAACGAAATAAAAAAAATAATTAAAATTATATTTATTTATTTTTGTAAGTTCGTTCGTTTCTGTTTAATTTTATTTGTTATTTGAATAGAAATTAAAGTAAGTAGTAAAAAAAAAATGTATTATGAGAAATAAAAAATTTAAAGAAAATAAATAAATAATAATAGTAATCAAATAAACTATTGCATACAATCCGAAAATAACTATTAGGATAAAGGATTACATTTTATACGTATTCATTTTTTATATAATTTTACTCGCAATTAATTTTTACCTTGTTAAAAGGCTGCAACGTTCGACATAATTTTGAAATGGCATTTGAAGTGCACTTATTGTCGATATTTTAACGGTGTAGTCGAAATCGTGCAAGACGAGTTAAAAGAACATGACGATAAAATAATAAAAAAAAGTTAAGAAAAGGTTATTATAGTGCTACCTCAAATGCCCTAGTATCAATAAATAACATAAAAATTACTAGTTTGGTGAATAGTGAGTGCCATTTGGCTGTCGATAGAAAAATCCTTTCAGAATGTTTCAAATAATTATTAAAAAATAAGGAGAGGTGTGCTCACATTTTATTTATTTTAAAACGTGTGGTTTAATTGCCATCGTAATTACCTGGCAATGTATGTAAAGTTTACATTAAAGCAAAAATTAATATTGGTAATAATTGTTAAAGCATAAGTAAAAAAAGAGAGGCACAATTTCGAAACTTAGGATCGACATGTTATATGTCAAAACAAAAAAAAAATATCATTCTTCGCCTAAAAGTTGGCATTCAGTTAAACTAAAACATTTTAAATGTTGAGACTCTGCGCAGTACATAAGTACTGGAAATTTGTTTTTATGTTTAACTTCATTAGAAAGTTTTGAAAAGCTTTCACTATCACTTTTACAAATTGTTTCGATCATTCAAGATATAGTCTCGTTCAAGTTTTGTTAGACACATCAGATACTACTCAATAGGTTTAGTAGTCTTACTGCCTTGGTCGATTACTCCATGATTTGGTTTATCTCTCAAAAGCTGAGGAGGCTCAGGTTAGAGCTTTGTCTAGTTGAATAAATTATAGAATGATTTTTTGAAATTAAACTAAAAGAATTTTTTTATAGTTCCAGCCTGATTTCTGCTGAATTTTAGCATTATAGTAAACCTATGGAGCTTTGATGATCAAAGGCATATTAGACTAGTTGTCAAGAAGAAGAGTGTAAAATGGTATATTATGGTGTCAGTCTATTTATATGTGGCAAAATCATAACTTCAACATTCCAGAAAAAGGTGTATGGTCATCGATGAATTCATCAAAAATATGAGTGAAAAGCTGGCGACAAATCGTGATACATAATTCAGTAAACACGCACCGATCGATAGACATAGACGCTGAAATAAAACGAAGTGTCGAGAACGACTGAGTGAGCAATGTAAAGTTTTAAAGTAAATTGTAAAGCTTCATAGCGAAATAAAATATTAGTCTGAGACTATAGAAAAAATTGTATTTGAATTGCAAAATCCAGTACGAATCCGAGCTAGAAGCACCATTTCGTAACAATTGGTATCAAAAGTGGGATTTCACAAGAAATGATTAACACTACGTATATAACACAACAGATAAAAAGCGAGCTGACCAGCCAAAATCTTATGCAGATTATGGTAATAAATGGCGAGACTACAAGCGGCAAGAGTTAGATGATTATGCAGTCTTGCTCGCACAATCTTCTTCTATGGAATCATTACCCAGGAAATATTAGGCCTGAATAATGAAGGTGAAGGACTACTGCGGCAGTAGTGGAGGAAAATAAACTTTTGATGTCCAGTGAGTACCCAGCAGACAATAATATGACGACTTTACTTAACGCATTAGTTGTCATTAATGCCAAGTTTGACCAGCTGCCAACAGCTGCCACAGATTCGAGAGGGTCAGGACAAACAAAACACTGCTAGAGGAGTCATGAAAACGATCAAAGACGACGTGAAGGATCGCGTACAGGACCTTCGACAGGAGTTGGAGACAAAAATTAAAGAAATTTAAATACGCGTCGGAAGTTGTACCAGAGATATGGAATCGGTTAAACAGAATGCTACAAAAGTAATTTTACGAACCGGTCGTCGAGAACCAGTCGTCGAAAATTTAAAAAGAGTCTTGAAACCACTGTTGGAAAATTTTAAGGTGCAGATTGCAGCTGCGATACAACACAATGGGTGGACTAGCGAAGAAAAACTTAAAGCACTAATCCTGGTCCTACGAGGAAAACCAGCAGATGTGTTGCAAACCACATCCGTCATGACCTGCGAAAGAATTATGAAAATTCAGATATGCATAATAAACGACAAACACGTGGAGGAGGCCTTCAAGACCTGGAACGGGAAATCACAAAGTTAACCCGACAGCCATATACTTATCTTTCTACGGATATTATCAATAGCTTTATATATATATATATATATATATATATATATATATATATATATATTTATATATATATATATATCAGTGGATGTTTTTATTAATGCCGTAAGAGATGACTATCTTAGACTTCACCTAAGATGAAACACCAGGAAAAATCGAACAACCATAAGATAAAAACATCTCGCAGCGGCAGACTCTGTTTGGAGCAGCATTGGAGGCCTTAGAACAGTTATTCAATGTGTTCGCAATCAACAACGAAGAGTTTGGAAAATCGGAGATCGTGCCACATCGTATCGAAACATGTCATGCAATTCCAATACAGCCGCCACTTTTCCATCTCTAGCAAAACAACAAGAGACGGAAGAGCTTATTTACAAAATGCAGCGAGTGGGTTGGACTGATTGAGCAATTTAACGACCCGTGGAATTGGCCAGTTATTCTTGTCGAAAAGAAGTTTGGCCCAACGAGATTTTGCGTTGACTATCGTAATTTGAATGCTGTTACTTGAAAGGATTTTAGTTATCCATAGTCTCGAATTTATGACAGTCTGGACGACACTCAATGAACTGTACCAATTTTTAGTAATGCTTTTTGGGTTATGCAATGCCCCTTGCAATATTTGAACGGTTAATATAACATGGTGTGGACCTAAACTGGAAAACCTGTTTGTTTTATTTAAACGACAATAATTATTAATTATTAGGACGTACAATTCAAGAGCATGTGCACAACCTCCAGTAAGTGCTACAAACCATTAATGTTAATACTGATTAACTTTAAATGCAGTGTTTTTAGTGCGATGTAAATTACTTGCAACTGTTTGTATCCAGTGAAGGAGTGCGAACTGATCCCCAGAAGTAAGTGACAACTTGCAGTAGAAGAATAGTGACCGACTCCACGAAACATACATGAAGTGAGGATTTTGAGACTGTGCTCGTATTATCAACCTTTTATTCCTAACTTCGCTAATGCTGCCCAAATTCTCCATCGTCTTATTGAGAAGAATAAAAACTTGAACTGGTAAAAAAGTCAAGCAGCTTAAGAAGAAATTGTGGACTTCATCAATTTTGGCATAACCAAGAGCGGGCGAGCTTTTTATTTTGGACATAGACACTAGAAAAGCCACAATAGGACCAGTTCTTTTACAACAACAAAATGGAATAGAACGAGTAATACAGTTGAACTCTATCGAAACCTGAGAATAATTTCTGCATAATTTTAAAGAGAATTACTGGCAGTGGTGGGTATTATGAAATATTTTGACAAATATTTGTGCGAACAAGAGCTTTGTTACAAACCGACCATGCTGCGCAATTCAAGGAACCAGAAGCACAAGTTGCCAGGTGGATCGAGCGATTGCAGGCATTCAAATTTAAAACATTCGAATTCAGAAAGCAATTTTGCACAACAACGCAGTTGTCCAGAAGGTCCTGTTCTCTCCAATATACGCAGTATATCAACGTTAAAAAACGCTGAACCAGAGAGCAGTTAAGGGATCCAAATCTGAAAAACGGGAACTACGCAATTATATCCACAATCTGTAGGAATAGTGAAACGATTCAATAGAACTTTGGAGTAACATCTACGAAGGGAAATCAATACCAACCAGGGCTAGTTTTGGAAACTACAAATGGAGCTGATTTGTAACGAATAGATATGGTCGCTGCACAACATGGTTACTGATTACTGTCATTTTACATAAACGCACATATTTTTTATGTATTATCAGATATCGTAAAGCAAACCATAAACTATCCCGATGGATTAAATCATAGGCGTGCTGGAAATTCAAAAACACCTGCTGGACGTTACGTGCAGTTTCGGAATATTTAGAAGGAATCTAAACTTGATTAGTATGATTGGCCGATCCGGACAAACTCTTTCTTGGTATTCATTCATAATTTCCTCCGCCAGGGGATTGAAACTTTGAACTATTTTTAAGTAGAATCTCTTGAACTCTTTTTTTTGTCTCATTATTTGTCGCCAACTGCTATAGAGCGCCGATTTTACATACAGTTAAGTGATTTTACCTTATATTTTATACCATACGAAGAATATTCTTTTACTTCATAAATTGATTGAGTTGAAAATTGCTGGTTTGATTGATTTACATACATAATCGAAAAAAAAAATCGGTAAACTTCTGGCGTTTCATATCTATATATAACAAACTGATAACGTAATATTATGTGTATAGAAACGACCGCGGCGTGACAAAAATTTTAAATTCTAAAAATAAATTATGAAATCGACATGACAAACTGAAATCCTTTTAAACGATTTATTCATAACCTCAAAAATAAAAGTTTCCATTCGTATTATATTATACTCCCAACAATAAAAGCTCAATATTTATAAATTACATTTTTATGTAAAAATGAAAATGGTTTTTCGAATAAAATTTATGTAAACTACAACAACAGCTGATATAAAATAAAATAGTCATCTACATGTTTATTGTATCTCTATAATGGAAACTGAAAATTTTCAGACTTACACTTAAGGCGATCTTAAATTATAATTTTCGGATATTTATTTTTGTTTGTGGTTTAATTAAAAAATTAAATCACTTGAACTTTTTTTAGTTTTGCCTATAGTTTTTTTTAGTATTTTAAGGAAGAGAATCTGAAAAAAATGTTAAGAGATTTTTCGTGTCTTAATCAAATAACAAACAAAACATAAAAAGGATATTATTTTTATTTATTTTTTAAATCGACCTATCCTCTGGGGATGTTATAACTTTGTGTCTAGAAATTTAAATATTTATTGGAAATTAATTTGTGTTTCGTCTTATTTCTTAAAGCATTACGGATTTCTTTTACTTTATCTAATGGAATTCCCTTATTCATTATGCAAAGGATATAAATAGGATAAACAAAACAGAGTGGGATTTACAGATGTAAACCTTGTAAATTGTCATGGATAATATAATAAAATGATTCAAGATCTCGTATCTAGTTCCAAGATAAAATTTTATCAATTTGGTAATCGCCCCAAAAACCGTATAGTACATCGCTGATTAAAAGTTTATCAATCAAATAAATTATTTAGGTACGTATTTTGTTGTTGCAGACCGAAAATAAATAAACCAAAATACTATAATTGACATGGAAATATTGTCTTAATTCTCACGATCATCCTTCAATCCTGCCTAAAGAGTAAAAACACCCTTATAAAACCTAAAATTCATCTACTTGTTCTCACACCACATAGACATTGGATTGATTACTTAAATTTATTCACCCCTAACAAAAATTACAGCAACACAAAAAATCTTAAGAAATTACCCAAAGCTTAAATCTATACCATGTATATATACACTTTCTTCTTGTTATCTACTTAATAATTTTCTTCTATTAAGGATATTTGTCTCCGCAAAAATAAAACAAAATAAAGAAGATTTTCTTCGATTGTACCCCAAAAATATTTTTTTATCTTTTGTTTATCTAAACCAACAACACCAAAAAGATAAAACAAGGAAAAATCATTTAAATTTTATTCATCTGATGACCTCATCCCTCTTGAGATTTTATTTTTGATTGGCGGAATAAAAGTAATACCCTGGTGTTAAAAATCACATGACTCTTGTTATATATTTACTCTTGTACATCACGATTACAATACTATCCTTACTATACGATGGGATAGTGAAAAGTAAATTTTCGTGAAAATGTTTATCTTATAAAAAATTAATAGAATGCCTATTTTTTTGTATAAGGAGTTGTGGAATGAAAATTAGCAACGATTTCATTTCATGAATTAAAATTCAAATATGAATAATAGACAGGATGAATTCTAAAGGGACGATCGATTTTGCAGTAAATTGCATCGTATTTCCGTTTTATTATTTTTATAGCATATAGGAAATTGTGAGTTTCATGTAATAAATTATTAGGTAGAATTTACGAAGGAGTTGGTGGACCAAGATTATAAACCATAAACCGGACATCCGTATTAACTATAAACATATTTCAATTTTCAGTCCCCATTTTATATAAATGTTTGAAGAAATGTTGATTCATTTATAAAATTACAGTCGCACAGATTAAAAAGTGATACTGTACAAAGTATTATTTTAGGAACAAAAGTAGCTAATGTCTGAATTAGGTGGAAACAAATTACACTATAGAAAATCACTATAGAAATTTGGGTTTCCGCTTGTTGCAGTTTTAGTTTTAGTAAAGTAAAACTTGTTTAACTATGGAAAAGGTCCACAAAATATTTGAACTCGCTTTTTCGGCTCTGCAATATATATTTATTATCTTTATATTTTTTTTAGGGGTTTGCTCTTTAACAGTTGCGGTGTAACAATGGAACTATTTTATTTTTATAATTTTACAATGCTTTATATGACAGTTCGATTACTGCTCCCATAAAATATCAATTAGCATAAATAAAATCTACTAATACGACATCTATCTTGCTATAAAATTAATTCTTAATTTACTTCGTGGCTACTGCCATTATAGTAGCTAATAGAAGCAAGTTAGAAGTTGGTAAAAGAGGAATATAATCTGTAGCTATCACGGCAGATTATAATCGATCGATGACAACAACGTTTCGATCAACAACAAATGCTTCCCGGATGAGAAATTCCGTGAAGGTTTCTGAAAATCCTTTTTCTCAATTCCTTTGATACGAACGGCCGTGATTTCTTCATCTCACACCATAGTTTATTGTTCGTCCCAGGCACCAACTCCATGGTCACATTGGTCTCAGGCACCAACTCCATCGTCACGTTCCAACACCACTCTATGTTATCAATGTCTTCTTGTACTGTAGTCAATATCACCTCGACCGACTCCATACTAGCTTCTTCGGGTTGGGATAGTACATCTGCCACTCTGCTATCTTTCCCCTTGAATTACCTAATTTCAGTGGTAAATTGGGAGACATAGTCAAGATGACGTGACTGCCGAGGGCATCACATAGTTTTGAAGCTTTTGCATAGAGAAGTGGCTTGTGGTAGGTAAACACTGTAAACGCTCGATCCTCTCTGAAATGTTGAAATGGTTGTATTGACAAATAAATCGCCAAAAGCTCCATATCAAATGTTCAAATATTTACCCCAATGGCTGTACATCCATACCTTTTGTAGCAATACGGCCCCAATTGCTATACCAGAAGCATCGGTCGTCAAACTATACTCGGCATTTTCAACAGGGTGGACTAAAATCGTTGCCTAGCCAACTCCATTTTTGCTCACTCAAAATTCTCTTGGCATATATCGGGCCAAGTGAAAATGTTTGTTTTTGGCTTTTTATAGTCAACGTGGCCAAAGGCGAATGGCTTGGGCGAGTATTTCTGCAAGTTTTGGTACAAACCTATGGTAGTAAATCACCATTCCAATGAACTGTTAAATTTGATGCAAGCTCATGGGGATTGGGAAAGTCTTTATGGCTTTGATCCTTTTCTTTTGATGGGTGGACTCATTGTGGTTGTACTTTATGGTTTAAGAAACCCATTGAGTCCATATTCTGTTAAGTGGCGAAATAATTCTTCCAGAAGTGATCCTCTCCAGTACGATTAGCAACCATAGGAGATCGTCTATATAAACGAAGACGTAGTCCAGTTCCATGCAAACGCGGTCCATAAGCCTTTGGGAGGTTTGCATCGTTTATCATCTGGAGCCAGTTGGGGATCTGGATTGCATGGTAGATAATATCAAAAGTGCCTCAATTGGTCCGTTAATTTTGCTTGCCCTACTATCAAACCTATAGGGAGGTGGAAACTAGCCTGGTGGTCCAAAGGATTAGAAACTCCTTTATTTTTTTCTAAAGGATTAGAAGTCGTGTCGGGTACCCATTAATTAGACTAAAAAAACTAAGGAGTCTCAGAACTTCAACTAGTTAAGGCACAAAGAATTCCTTGAAAACTCACTTCTCAGAGAGCTTATAACTCACGGTAGAGCTTACAAAACAGAGAGCATCACTTTCGATTTGCACAGCAAATATCGTAAGTAAAATCCGTGGGTAAGTATTTCCGTGGGTGATAAAAGTATTCACCCCGATTAGATCGGGTGGCCGGGATCAGGTTATTACAGTAAGCATCCTAAAGAATTCAGAGATTTTCCTCTCATTACTTGATTTGATTATTTAGGGAGGTTTAAAGCTGATCTATATTCCTAGGAAATGAACGGAGTTCAAGTCTTTATCGCAAAAAGCACCATGTCCTTTCATGGAGTATGGTCTATTCACAATTAAGAAGAAAATGCAGTATGCGCTTCTAATTATTATAAAGTGGGCTAGCCAGTGTGAACTCATCTTAAAATCCAAATCACGGTAGAAGCTGTATCGACGAAGTATGGAAAAGATATTGGTTTACTTCCTATGCTCATGTTCGGTTTTGCAACAAAGACCTCTAAACCCAAAACTTGAAAGATACACTACCAACTTATTGACATCATGATGTCATTAGATTTAAGTGTTGAACGTTGATTTACAGGCCGTATTTGCCACTGTATTTTAAAAGCACAGAAGTACATGCCATATAGTTGATTACACTACATTTAAGATGATCCATTAGTTCTCCCTGCTTTATGTTTAATTTATTGAATAATAGTATTGCTTCAGCTCAGTTATTAACTAGCCTTGATTTCCTGACAGATAAAGTTCTCCAGCCTCGACTCCATAGTCAAATTTTTAGCTATTAAATTTTACCATGTCAAAATGCCTTGCAAGCAGGCTGTGCTGTAAGTTAGTATGATCTTATCACATTAATTTAATTAAGTATGATACGCCTATTTATTGCCAAATATCCAACAAATTACAGAAACTTTTGGCACATGCTTTAATGATTCAATATCGTTAGTGGCATACAAATTGTATTGTATACAAACTGTATTTAAAACTATCGTAAATTGAAAAATCTTTAAGCAATCAAGATAGAATTAACTTCAACAGACACACATACACATATCGTAAGTAGTTTTCGTTGCATTTTTACATTCATGCATATTTACAATCTATAAGAAAAGCAAAAATACTTAATTCAATCAACCCAACAATTTAAACTTTTCTACAACAACTTTGGAGCAAAGCAAAATAAAAAACTTTATCGTTTCATCAGTAAAAACGAAATAAAACAACATTAACAAAATAACAACAGCAATTGCAATATTTCTTATATATAATTTAAGCTTACTCTTTTTTTTTTTAAACTATACACTACAATAACTACTACTAGGTAGTTGTTGTAGTTTTTAAAATAAAACAAAACAAAAGAAAAATTTTCATAAACAAAAAATAAAAGAAAATCAATTTTCTTAAGTTTATGTTTTTACATAAAAACTGAACGAACTAACAACAAAAAAAAAAAAAAAAAAAGATTTTAACTTCCACCACTTTTCAGGAGTGTTATTTTTGCCTTAGCTCGCTGCTATACACAGCTACACTATATACCGTTCATTCAATGTTGTAATTATGCAAATTGCAATCTTTCTCGTATTTTTAAGAAATAATACATACACATATACTCGTACATATAAAAATTATGTTGGTTAAGTTTTACATAATTTTTGTGCGCTGTCTTGTGTAAGTTTAAGCAACAACATACACAAAATAGTGTAAATATGCATTAAAATAATAATGCTAAACGACATAACATCTTGGATTTCATTTTTTAATATAATCATCGTTATGAACAGAGAGTTGTGTGGTGTACAAGAGTTTGAAGGCATGAATATGCAACTAAAAAATTGCTTCGTATTGTCCTTAATTTTGCTTATGTTAACATCTTGACACGATAAATTTTATGTAATTGATTTTTTGGTTAATGAAATTTTCCGGATAGACACATGCAAATGTGGTTTATAGAACCTAGACGGTGCCATGTTGATCAAAGTGTTGAATCGTTTATTTGATTAGTCTACCTAAGGTCGATGGGCAGTATCAAATCTATTTGTTATAGGTGATGGAAAATAACTTACAAGTTAAGACAAAATATTCAATTGAGAAGGGTACCAATATTTTGATAATGGAACTGCAGAAATCTCATTAACAATCTATAGTGTTTACTGACATCGAAATTACTTTGGTAAACCACTACTTATTAGTTTGGCCATCAAAAACTTGTTTATTTAAAGTTTTTAAGTGGAACGGTGGTTGCAGTAACTGTATATTTAAAACCTTACAATTGTAATATAAATCATAATATAAATACATATACTACTACCATAGTATGTTAGCCCATTCACGTAATAGATGTCGCTACTGGTATCATTTTAAAATAATCAAAAATATTTTTATATGTATAATCTCCTAAATGTCATATATTTATTCTAAATGTTGACGATATTCTATTGACCCGACATCTGGAACATCAATGGGTAAACTGTTTTTTCTTATGATGGTAGTACTATATGTATTTATATTATGTACAAATAAACCTATATGATTACCGCCATCTTTTAGAAAATCTACAGAAATAAGTTAAATCCTACGTGTGAGTTTATAGCCATTATTTTGGTGAGTGTTATAACTTATCATGTGATCTATAAAAATGACTTCACTCTTTTGTTTGGGATACCTTACAAATCATCTCATTTCTATCCATCGGTGTCCTCCGGGTGGATTTTAATATGCTAAATGATCAAAAGAGGATTTCATATTTTGAACAGATCTCAGTTTAATTTTATTTTTGTAAAGACTATTAACAAAAGGTCTCAAAAGGTCTAAATGTAGAAAGATTGTTTTATTTACTTGTAACATTTTTTCAGAGTGGTGTAGTACTAGGGGAATCAACTGGGAAAATTACATGTATGCTCTAAGATTGAAGTGAGTCGCCAGAAAATCAACAATTGTACCTAACAAGTAACTATATAGGGAAACAGAAGGTGATCATAAGTGGAGCGTTGCAGTTATATTAATGATATAATTTTAATACGTTCTGCATATGAGACAAAGATATAAGATTTCGTATATCTCCATGCCTCCAATCCATCAAATTTTAAGTGGTGAAACCCATAAGTGAGCCCAACGACCTTGTTTTAATTCATTCCTACTTGAGTTGCTTCCGAATTTGCTTGACATGAAAGACAAATACTTTCTTTCCTTTGTAGGTTGTTAGTTTTGATCTCCAAAACGCATCTGTAACGTTAAAATACCACTACTAAAAATGAAATTGAACCATAGTGATTTAAATTACAAGACATAGTTCACTTTAATTAGATTATGCGATGGTTTTCTTTTACATGGATCACCTCCTCTTCCTATTTTGGCACAGGTTTTAGTAAAATGGCTTTAAGATGTTAGGCATAATATATCTTTTTTATTTTTTCTGTACATATTTAACAATATCTTTTAGCTGTTGAATATGGTACATTAGCCCATTTCCAATCTAGGTGACAATTTTTATAGGTTAATTCATTTTCATATTTTAGTAATTCATGAAAGCGATTTTATGATTGATTAAGTTTAATGTTTATTGTTTCTATGCTTCTTAAGATATTTTCAAGAATGAGGATATCGTTAGTATCCTTAAGTCGCACTGAATTTTGTGTTTTTACGATCTGTGAGTAGGTTTATCAAAAACCTTTTATCGAGTTTGCTTAAGATTTAATTTTCTCATAATTTATAGTAGACTTCTCTTCGACAAGAGTTCTATGTTGTAGCGCTTTCTTATGCTTTATAGTTCTTTATAGTAAAGAAGCTTGACATCCTTTTTAATTTACTGGAAATACATGCTTCGACAGTGTATTTCCCTGCACATTTGACGCATCTAGGTCCTCCTCTATAATATCTTCCGCTGAGGTTATAGTGTTAAAATGTTCTCATAGAGATATTTGGCCAGTTGCTTCCTTCAGTTACGTCTTCTCTTTAGGCTATTTGTTAGCTAGTTCGTCAGCATTTGTGGCGAAGTTTTATTGGTTTTCACCACTTTTCGGAAAATGCTCCACTTTTCTTTCCTCACATATACCTTTTCTTCTTTTTTAAGATTTAAAACTGGTTCTTCTTCATCAGTGTAAAACCGTTCAATTGCGTCGATCACAATGCTAATCTGAAGAGGTTCCTTAGATTTCTTAGCTTATAAAGGCTTTTTGAAATTTTCGTTTTCTTTTTTAGCCTCACAACTTCGTTACTTCAACTTCATAATATTCGTTAACTTGTTCAAAAATGTACGGACCTATAAGTTATAATTACTTTCAGATTACAGCAAAGATGAATAAATTACGTCCATTTAAGCCAAACAGGAGAACTGAATAATTTCAATACATAAAATATATGAGAGTTAATTTTATAAACAAAACTAATTAAAAAATTCAATTCCATATTTTTAATTTTATTTATTTGCTGCAAGTGAATTTCATATAATCGTGGAGCATCCAGTCTCAAGCAAAAATTTCATAATACCACACACACATATACATATGTACAACCCAAATCAACTCAACCAAATATCGAGGTTTTTGGATAATTTTATTATTCTGAAGTTTATAGTTATTTGAAATAATAAATAAAAATATGCTTTGGTTACATAAATTTCAATATGCAAAAATTATTTCGATATATCTCTGCAAATTTTTATGTTAATACAAAAATTTTCTATTTGTGCAATATACAATTTTAAAATTTAATTTGATCAAAAAAATACGCAAACAGTCAAACATAAAATTAAAATAAAACTGTTGGGAAAAAATAAACTAAACCCATATATAGTAGGCAGGAAGGTGGCTGGTGGCCAAATCAATGTCACAATCGCGATATGAGCATATTATATGTTTGCATATGTATATATGTTGATTAAATAGTTGTATGAACATATGTTCGCTTCTAAAATTAAAACGAAATAATTGTCTCTGGGATATATTTCAAGATGTCTCAAGATGTTCAGTGTCTCTTGACGTGTCCATGTAAATTTTAGCAATAGCTTTTATAATGTGTGCTGGCACTTTTTTAAACATTTAAACATATAAACTGTTCAATATGAGGGAAATCATCATCATTTTTAAAACTTGTTAAAAGTTAACTTTTTTTTATGTAAAGTAGTGGAAGCATAATCACAGCTCATCCAACTTCTAAAAGTAGGAGTCCATGCAAAAGTAAAATCTTTTGGAATTACATGAAACTCAAAAACGTTTTAGAGGTTACAATTAGATCATCAAAGTAAGGTGCAAATCAGGTGCAAAAATTTGTTTTTGACAAGTTCCTGGATGCCACGGGGCAGTTTATTAACATTCTCATGAATATTGAAGGCGGTTGGAGTATTTATTACAGCATTCTCTAAAATATCTTTTAACATCTATGCAGCTTTCTTCATCAATATCAGGTGGTGTACTAGTCCATTCATTTCGCTTGTTTGTGGGATGTTTTCTCGTTTTTTCTTTAAGACACAGTTACTCAATATTATTATAGGTGAATAATCGTGGTATAGATAGCAGTAATTGATTGCTTTAACTTTTGTGCTTACAATACGTTTCGTTACGCAAAACCAATCAGAGCAGGCAACTTTTTTTTAACTTCTCTATATCGCTTCAAAAAGTTGTGTTACAATACGAAAAGTTTTGAATGGATAAGATAGATCCGGATTGTCCTTGAAAAAGCCGATTATTATGGATTACAATTTTACTAAATGGTATTACGGCTATTTATCTTCCTGTTACTTTTCCTCATGAAGTCATGTCTAACTGAGTTTTTCAGGTTTTCGTTACAAAACGAATTTTTTTTCCTGTTTTTCCATGTTATTTCCTTTTAGAGAAAATAAAGTTGTAATAAATAAATGAAATTTGAAAATTTCCAACCAATTTATTTGTCTGCCGGAATTTAACTTTATGTCATATGTACGATATATGTAAACAAACAGTGTGAATTTCGAATTGTGGACACATTTGTATTTCATATATGCGGATGGTTTAATTTAACTCGTATTTACACAAGGTGACATGCACAATTCCCCTTATCCTTATTCGACTAATAATTGATTATTGCATCAATTTGTTTATCAATAAATTGTGTCATGCATCTGAAATTTTTTTCAAGATTCAGACTACATTTTAGACAACTGGTAAAATTAGACAGATTATCACGAGAAATATTATTCTGTCTATACGTAAGTCAATTTTAAAAATGAAATTAAAATTATGGAACGTGTAGGAATGTTTATGGTAGTTTTATTTTTTTTTGACCTAAGACAGATCAGCTCGATGCAAGAAAATTTATTTGTTGTTATATCTATACATGAGATATTTTTTTAAAATAAGATACGTGACGTTGATGTAATTGAATAAAACTTTACTTTTATATAGATTACATTTTTATTTGAAAATATATTTTATGGCGCTCGGGAAAACGGTGATAATACATAATATAAAATATTCATTGTAAAAGACAGTTTGTCGTCGGAAAATTGTCTTGGACATGATAGCGACATTTAAGTTAAATTTCTACCAAAGAATTTAAAACGAATACAATTTTTTTAAACTTTTTGTGACCTGATCTCTGCACTAAAATTTTATTTTTTCTTTGTTTATTCCATGCAACGGTTTTAGGTTTAAACCTTAAAATCGATGACGTTATTAGTCGTATAACTTCATCGATTTTTAACCAATTTTCTGTTAATTATTCATTTGTGCAAAGCCACCAATATCATCGATTGATTGATTGGACTGTAGGTCCCAGCTCTAGGCTCATTTCTCAGAGAAGGCCGGGCATATTCTTACAGTTGCTTATATAAAATAATAATAGGGTTGGAAGGGAAAAGTATTATAACCACATGGTGCGAGATACTAAACCTTAAAGAGCTGTAGTGGTGTAACACCTAGTCAACAATGAAATTTAAAGATGTCAACCGAAAAATTAGATGCTGGGGTTGTGACAAAACATGTTACATTTCAAGACATTGTGTATAGAAACACGAAGAAAACGATCAAGTACACCATCGCCAAAGTATTGCAGACCGAGTGAAGAAATTGGCCGAGGAATAAGGTCAAAGAAATTGTTTAGAATGGCCACGCAAGTCAGATACAGTTATGTGGGGAAGATTGGAAGAAGGTTCTGGATCACACACGTTATGGGGTGTGGAATCAAGCGATGAAGAAAAGAACAAAGTTAGAGAAATTATCATTGGGAAAGCCCTAGTATAACCGGACCGAGACTTAAAAGTTCCAATGCGATCTCTTAATTTAACGGATCAGACTAAAACCATCAAGAAGGGGACTTATTGAGTAATCGAGTAGTCCTTGGAGCTCGTCAGTGGTACTGGTGGAAAAGAAAGATGGCAAGCTAAGATTCTGTGTTGATTCTAGAAAGCTCACTACCATAAAAAAGAACGATAGTTATCCCTTACCAAGGATTGACGACATATTGGATACACTAGCAGGAGCACGAATATTCTTGACACTTAATTGGCTGGGCCGATATTCACAGGTAGAAGTTGCAGATGAGGAAAAAGAAAATGCAACGTTCAGAGTAGATGATACAAATTTCAAACAGTTGATGGAACATGCACTGAAGGAATTACATTAGAAGCGGAAGAATTATCAATGAATTTCAAGCTGATCCACATCTTTAACTTGACCAGAGCAACTTAAATCCCAACTGATTCGCCAAGTTGAATAAATTAACCAATTATTATCGGAACTCAAGGGTCAAAATACACGAAACAGATGCTCAATGACTGGATGCGGATAGCACAAAAATGGATAACAGGATCACCAGATGCTAGACTGGGACAAAATTGGCAACAGTCAAAATGAAATTATCAACAATAATAATGAACAGTAGTATCAGATTAATACCGCCTTGATGAACACTAAGTAGGAAAAATTGTTAGCGAATACAACAAGATTGGCGGTTCACTACACGAAAACTCTGAAGGTCAGACCCAAAAAATATTATTCAACCGACTCACTATTGTCAAAGAAGATATCAAGGAAATATTTTCCGGTATAATTAACATATAAAATTTGAAAAAATTGTTGTTAGATTTAAGTTTAGTTTTAGTTTGGGAAATTCGTAACTTATATATATATATATATATATATATATATATATATATATATATATATATATATATATATATATATATATATATATATATATATATATATATATATATATATATATATATATATATATATATATATATATATATGTATATATACAAGAGAATAATATTGCTACTAATTACATCCTGAATTACTTTTTTTTTATGTTCACATTAATTCATCGAATACAAAATTTGGTAGATCTGCAAATACGAAAATAATAAGAAAATGGTTTTCCACGTTCCAAAAAATATTCTGAACTATAAAAAAAAAATCGTTGGATATAATTCACCTTATATATGACAACGATTATAATATTCATTTTCTTATGCTTATGCTATTACATTATAAACATATAATGTCTACATAACATAAAGAAAATTAGTGAAATAAGCGCAAAATACACAAAACAAAAAAAAAAAAAAACGAAATTACGTCGACATGGTAATTTGGCTTTTTTCCTCCTATTATATACCTTCTTCAGTTTTACGGATAGAACCAAAGAAACAGAAAAAAAAAATTTAAAGGAAATACATTTTCCTGGTTTTTGCTGCTTTCTGTGAATAAATAATAAACATTTACGTGAATTTTCAATTTAAATTTTATTAAAGTCAATTTTTTATTATTTTTTTTTGCTAAATATGTAATATTAAAATTAAAACACAAAATTGACAATTACAATTACCTTTTGTGTAATGTAAAACTTAAAAAAAATAAATTTTTTCGATATGAAATTAGAAAACGTAAGGTACAAAAGGAAAAACTTAATTTGAAAATTTAGCAATGAATGTAGGTTGAATTGTCATATCAACGGTAATTCGATTCATTACATTTTGTGATTAGGGTGATAATTGTTCAAGTGATGTGAATAATACGACGAATTTCTTTTTTGTGTGTTTTACATAAGATTTTTCCAAAGTTCATGTAAACGACTGATTCGAAAGTTTCTTCCTTGATTCGTGGAAATCTCCGGTACTGCATGAAAAAAGTTTACTCTTAATTATATCCGAGACATATTTCAAAATTACAAAATATTAAAAAAGACGCAAAAGTGAAAATTTACGGTGATAGGTATAATGCCCAAAAAATTATCATGACTATAATACATTGATGATGGCATACTCATTTTTTGTTTGTTTCCTATTTAGTTTTTCTAATCTAATAAGAATTAATTAACAAAATCTGATCTCATTCCCATAAGTGGAAGTAGGTATACTATCAGGATAACGGTATACAAAGACAGACACACGCACACGTTAAACCTCATAAAATATGAAACCAAACTCAATTAACCATGTAACATATAGTGAGATGAAAATTCAACCGCAAAACATTAATAAAATTATCATTACGTGGAAAACCGTCTTCATATATTTATACAGGGTGGGTCACTTAATCTGTAAGACAACTAAAGGACGTTTTTAATTTTAAGATATTTTTTTGCCGTTTAAGATATTTCGTAATTGGCCTATTCTTAATTTTTGCAGTTGTTAATTGATTTATCTGTAAGCAAATTTAAACTTAAGACATTTTAGACTTAAAAACCTTTTACAATAAACATCCGTCTTAAACATAAATAAATTATTTGATCCCAGACCCCCACAACTATACTTGAAGTGCTTGAAATGCGATAAATATGTCAAGTGCAAAATTATCGTAAATTATCGTAATTATCGTAAGGCATTGCAGCGGTTGAGTATACTATACTCATCCGTACAGAGTTATGTTAAAATATAATTAACATAATTATATGTTT
Source organism: Tipula confusa (assembly GCA_963556175.1). Taxonomy (NCBI): domain Eukaryota; kingdom Metazoa; phylum Arthropoda; class Insecta; order Diptera; family Tipulidae; genus Tipula; species Tipula confusa. The sequence continues at coordinate 5,098,831 of OY744476.1, forward strand.
ACATCACTTCACAACATATATAAAATTCACGGCATGTCAATATTGGTCGTTTGTTTAGTAAACATTGCAATTCGATCGACGATCAACGTGAAGTAGAACACGATTTATCTATTTATAGTTTTTAGTTTCAGCACCATTGCTGAACAACGATGATTACAGTGATCACCACGAGATGGTGCTACCACTAGAAAAAAGACAAAAAGATAAACAAAATATGCATTCAATGTTTGACGTCGAACGAACAAAATCTAACTACAACAAAACCATCATCGTCATCATCTAACAGTAATAAATAATTAATTATCTCAAATAAAATTGTAAGTAGATTTTGTATGGCACCGCTATAAAAACTAAGAAGATATTTGGAAAAATAAAAGTGCGTACAATAATTACATTAATTGAAATAAATAGTGTGTTTAGTTGTTCCTATACTTGGGAGGTTTTGTTCGTATACCAGTGAAAAATAAAACAATATATGATCTTTGCAACAAGGTTTATTAAAATAATTCGGCCAAAAATGAGATGTGGTAGAGTTTGGTACAAAAGTTGAATACGTCTTTAGTAAAAATGTGTAGGCCTGAAAAATGGGATAGTGTAAAACACGATAAAATTGGGCCGTTCAACAACAAAAAAATAGAAGTGGGAACGCCCCTAAAATTATTTCTAAAAAAAATTGTTTCTATTTTAACCAAGTTGCATATCTTTAACATAACATCCCAACGTTCGAATCGAATATCACCGATATTTATCAAAAAATAAATCAAGCACAAGTTGGAGGCCGTGGCAAGAATTATTCGATATAATGGCCGAAAGCCTCGAGGAGAACGATATAAGAAAATGCCAAATTTTCCAAACCTTCTACATTCACCTTTACTTTAAAACATATTAACGCAATAATTCAGACGCGTTAGTATTGAATGAAAAGATCGCAATAAAAACCACCATGCCAATCCGACAAAAATAGATCAGTTTTTTTAATCAATGACGTGTTCAAGGCACATAGTAAATGTGCAGCTGGGAGCTGAAATTTCCCAAAACTTCCATTCGTCGAGCAATATTAAATTTTTAACAGCTTGATTATTAGACACCATATGGCCGATATTTCGTAATATCCATTTACGTCTGTTTTCCATCCTTATTCATCAACGCTATGCTGTGAGAATTTTTTTAATTGAAGCATATACCTTAACTGGTACTATTTGCATTCACCAATCTGCATAAACGAAACATCGTTGTAATAAAATAAGTGAGTTTGTCATCAACTGCGCAATAATTCGGGAAATTCCACGATAATTTTGGGGAAACAGCAGATTTTAGTTCCTCGCCTATACCTGCTAGCCATAAAGTTCAATCGACATCATGCTGCTTTCGCTTGCTAAATAATGAAAACAAGTAAAAATGGTAAAAATGTTAGAACACGAAAATATTAATAGTTTTCCTGCTTATAGTAAAGTTATTGAAAGCCTTTCGCCTGGAGTAATTGGGCTGATAGTTAATCTCTCATATTTTTTGACGTCAAATATTTACAAGAAAACTTTTCTTCTAAAAAAATTTAGCTGACCTAAAATTAAACTTGAAAACGTCCATTACAACCAAATAAGCGGATTATGCGGTTGCCTTACTATTTATGAGACTCACCCTGTATGTAAAGAGAAACACATACGAGAGTGCGGTGTATGATAAAACAAACGAATTGGTCATAATCACGCATAGTATCTATAATTGTAATTTGATTTGTTTAGATTTCGCATGGATATCCTATTTTCTTATCTTAATTTTTATATCCGTTTTAATGATGTGAAAAACAAAATACGAGGATATAAAACTTGGAAATGAAGTGAACATGAAAATATTCGTGTCTTTTATTCATCTCTTATCATTTTCTTGTATTTTATATAAGTATATATATTTATAGAACATAATACATGCGGTAGCGTTATGTTATGATAAGCTTTGTGTAGTATGGTTATTGTTAAAATTCATTGAAGAAAATTTTCATTTCACTTATTTCAAATAAGATATCATTTTCGTTGTAGTCATTTTCTATTTCTCATCTGGTATATGTACTTCATCTTTAGTGTACGCATCAACTCCAAAATACTCGAACATTTTTATTTACGTTGATGGGTTGTTTTAGGGTTTATTTCTCAATGAGGTCTGAGGGTCTCGTTTAATGTATATACAAGGAATACATTTTTTTTTGATGATTTACGTTTTCCAATTAGAGCAGCAATCCTAATATGCGTGTGTGTATGCGTAAAAGAAACAGTTATTAATTTTCCATATAAAGAAATATTTCAATTAAAATAAATAAATTACTTTCATTTTATATTCGTGTTGTTTGTATAATTAATTAATTAATTAATTAATTAATTAATTAATTTTCGTAAAGTGATGAATTTTTTTTTTTGGTTTTGTATCATCCATCGCTCAGAGTGGAATGTAATTTGGTGTTTAACGTTTTTTGTTATTATATACTGTATAGTTGATGGAATATAACTTTTTTTTTAGCTCAGACATAATTTAATGTGTATGGTTTTAGTCCATATCAGCTGTTTGGAGCAAAAATATGCCAATAGTTTCGCAGTTTATTTTTAACGCAGTTGATAGGCATCGCTTTTATTCGTTTATATTTTCTATCAGTAATACCGGGTATTGCTCCAGAAATCTTGTAAATAAATTGGTCAGTAATGTGTTTGCGGTTATCGCGTATACAACTTACTAGACAAAACTTACTTTTACTTTTCTTCTCCAACTCTCTCGCAGTTAATTGAAGTTCCTACTATACAGCGTGGCTAGATAATTTGAGGACCCACGAATACAGGTTTGCTTTTTTAATATATAGATGCATATTGCAGCGAACGATGGCTTGGTCCATGGATTCTGTACTCCAACAGGGGGTCATAGTTGTTTTAATAGTCAACACCAATTGTAATCAAGTGGTGAAAAATCTGAAATCTTCTTGTGGAATCACAAAATACTTGCAATAGTCCATTTCGAGATAACCAATTTCTTTGATACAAACTTTTATTGTTTTAATATATAATATCGTTAAACTGGCTACACACAGCTAGACGCGTCAGAGCTGAAAATGTCCCTAGAAGATATCTAAAACTATATTATTGAGGTAATCTCCGGTATAAAGCAACGTCTAGGGTTGACAGACTAAAATCAAATGTATGTCACCAAATGCTTAGTTTCTTTTTTTGACAGCTGCCGTGACCATTTGTTTTATTTCCTCTTACTCCAAACATCCAAGCAAAGTATATTGTAGCTGGTGATTATAAATAACGAGACATGTGAACGATAGTGTTATCACTTATCATAATTGTTACTTTCATATTTAGAAGATTCATGTTGGTAATCTTGACGCAAAATTAATAAATCAAGATTAAGTATATAAACAACTCCTTGAGTCCCACTTACAACTTAGCGAATTCTTGAAAGTATTGTTGGTTGAATTTGGTTATAAATATACAAACTATGCATAATTATGCTAAGCGGAGCTGGTTTTCGTGAAATAAATCTCGTGAAAAATTCCTCTATCGTTCAAAGTACTGCTTAGATTCTAAATTTCAAATCATCTAAATCTCTTTCACCAAGTCGTGCATACATTTTAATTTACCTCCCATAGTACAAATACGTAATGAAGATGAAACCCAAAATTAGATTGCCTAAAATTAAAATTTTTACTATTTCAACTATAATTAAGGTAATAGCTTTAAAATTTTCATTAAATTTTATGTGAAAAATGGAATTTTATTTAGTTTTTCCCCACATTTTTTGTTATCATATATACCAGATTAGAAAACTTAGAAAAAATTGCAAATCAGTTGGCGAGACACTTCATCAAATCATGTAAAAATGAAGTAGAATTCATTACAAAGCCGAAATAGCGAAATGACACGAATTGCACAAGCCAAAAAAAAAGGCCGGAATCGAAAATATTAATGCACCAACTGTTTGGTGGTATACAGTAATAAGGCTTTTTTTTGAAGGACTCTTTTTCTAAATTTATCATTTTTACTTTGAATTGCAATGTCACAGTTTTAACATTTTCCCTGTCGACTCCAAACATAAATTCTTGTGAAGAGACATGCAGTAAGTATCATATCCTGTACTTTTTCTACTGAGAATCTGATGTCACTTAACGTGACATAACTTTTTTTTTGAGGCGCACCTATTCAGACGAAGATAAACCAAAGTTTGTCGCAATTAAGGAACAATTGTATTCTTATTATGCATGGTGATTGCTTCAAGAAATACATAATTAAAGTTGAAAATAATATTAAAAGTGATCCCAAATACTTTTGGAATTTCTTCAGAGATAAAAGAAAAATTATGAGATATCCGGCAACTATGCATTTGAAAGGGGCATGTGCATCAGAACCCAAAGAAATAAGCAACCCTACTCTCATTGTAATAATCAACCTACCAGCGATTGTAATTAAATCACTTGGAGGTGACTGTGAACCTGATACTATCTTTTCATCCATCATTAAATTATTGGCTGATGTGGTTTGCAAACATTTAAAACCCATTTTATTAAATCTTTGCTGGAATTTTCCCTAATAAATGGAAAATATCGAAACTTGTACCAATTTTCAAATCTGGTAAAAGAAATGAAATATTCTGCTATCGGGGAATTGTAACCACTTCAATTTTACCTAAACTTTTTGAAATATTAGTCTGCAATTCCTTTTAGAAAATAGTTCTAAGCCATCTAACTTTTCATGAACATGGATGGATTTGCGCCTGGCAGATCAACAACTACCAACCTAGTTATTACTTAGCATTAGTTATTTAGCTTGACAAGTTTGACTTCATTAATTTTTGTCAAATAGTTTCAATCGTACTTAACGGAAAGATACTTAATCATTGAAATTGCTGGTTAAAAGTCGTATCCTATTTTGTCAAAATTTTGAAGTTCCTCAGGGTTGTAATATAGGCCCATATCTCTTCCTGATATAAATTAACGACATTACTAATATAATTTAACACTCTTCTGTGCTTTTATATGCAGATGATCATAAATATTCCGATCAATTAACGACGCAAACGGCACTTAGAAGCTTCAAGAGGATATTAACAAGATTTGTACTTGGTGTAATGTGAAGAAGTTAAAACTTAATATTCAAAAATGCAAGATAAGGTCATATCATCGGAAAAATGTCCAATAATGTCCAACTATAATATAAATGGAGCATTAATTGAACGCGTCACCAAAATAAAAGACGCGGTGTAATATTTGTCAGTGATATTCTCCAGACACATTGATCAGAGTATATCGAAACCTAACTTCGAACCATGTTTGGCTTTATTCGCCGATGAACCACTGATATTAAAGATCCAAATGCACTATTTGCACTACTATTTGCACTATTAGCAGCAGTTTGGTGCCCTCATAACGCTGACCACATTCATAGAATTGAGGGTGTACAAAAGCGAGTTTTGCTCTATATTATGAAAAAACAAAACTGGAACTACAGCTACAATTTACTATATCATGAGAACCTGGCCTTTTTACCAACTTACACTGTATAAAATTGCAATATTGGTAAGACGCAGGCAACAACATTGTGCAAGTCTATTGGAAAATGAACTTTTCGGTCACGTAAACTCTCTAAATTTTTTTCCTATGTCAAGGACCTATTTGAGCTTGGAGTTTAATCTCAAATTGAAACACTTCAGACAGTTATAATTTTAATATTTTTAATTTTTAACTTTTTATCTTTTTTACGTACAAAAATTTGGTAGTACCAGTAAATTTGCATAATTCAGATGTGCATAACATTGTACTTATTTATTACTTATTAAGTCTTAAAATTTTAAAATTTTAAAAAGTGAACAGATAAAAAAAATTTAAATCGGTGAGGTCGAGTTCAAAAAAATGCTGAAATATAATGGAATAACATATATATATATATATATATATATATATATATATATATATATATATATATATATATATATATATATATATATATATATATATATATATATATATATATATATATATATATATATATATATATATATATTTATATATATATATATATATATATATATATATATATATATATATATATATATAAATATATGTATATATACATATATATATATATATATATATATATATATATATATATATATATATATATATATATATATATATATATATATATATGTATAAGATATAACTTAATCAGCATGTGTGTACATTCTTTTATGTCTGCTCGACTGTTAAATCATTGGAAAATATAATATTATTGAATTTTATTTGTATTGTTGATTGTTGAATACAATGAGTGAGGTTAACTGCTTTACATATTATCGAGCATTGTTATTTCACATATCTACATAAATTTTTCATGTAATCCGGATGATAAAATATTTATATGCGGGAAGGGTAAATTTCATTTTCAGGATTAATAATCGAAATAATATTACATAAATTAAAAAACGATAAATTTAATGATGTCGAATATAAAAATAATTATAATGATGTACTCTACTCATTATAGAATAATATAACATGCAATAATAATTATATGTTTATTATTATTAACAGTAAAATACAATAAAAATGTTACGTTTTTTTTATGATGATCCTAAAATGGGAAATTAATTTTTCCCAAATAAAACAAATTGATTGTAATATGCACACATTGTTTGGTATAGTTCGGAAATTTCTTTATCAGCAGCCAAATACAACTTTAAAATTTATGATACGGAAGAACCTTTTGCCGAATTAGCAATGAGGAAAATTGAAACGTTAAAAGTAGCAACTTATTCCAGAAAGGTTGGAATTAAAACGGATTCGTTCTCTAATGTTATAACAGTAATGATTTTTAATTTTAAATTGCTATACTATCTGCAAAGCTTTCAATCCAGTTTTATAATTAAAAATGGAATTCGGTACACTCTTTTAGTCTAGAATAATGTTCAAACCAGATTGAAAATTTTAACACCAGATAACAATTTAATTTACAACTTTTTATGGCACACAAAAAATTGTAGATGGTATACGCAATGCACCCATAAAACAACTAGAATCTAATTTATTTGAAAACTCAATTCAGAATAAGATTCAATCATAAAAATGTAACTAAAGCACAAGAATTAGATTTACCACTAACTCATTAAACAAAGTGAATAACCCAGTAAAAGATTCAATCAAATTTTTTATTTTATGTTCCATCACTCATATGAATACTGGGATGGGTAAAAATTTTGTACTAATGGAAATGCCTTTAAAGGTTCATAGAAATATTTAAGATTTAAAAAAACTCTAGTAAATTTTTGTCATTGTGAGTATGATTTGACCATTAAAATGATGGAAACTTCTTCGTCAACCCAATGTAATTTTGTTCAGAGATAAAATCAAAAAATATATAATAAAGCTGTAATTTTTTTTTAAATCTTTGGTTATAGATAACATAAAGAGTATAAAAAAATGAAATGGCCATTATACACATTGTGGAGACAACACCAGAGGATAAATGCATTTAATTTAATAACAAACCACTTTCAAAATGAAATTTTTTTATAATTAGAACCAATGGTAGCCAACAAAAACTGAATCGTAAAAAAAAATTATAAGCTTAAAAAAGCTTTATGGAAAGCACATGGTTTATAACTATTTTTAATTATTTCATATATCTAATCTTGGTTTTATTATTGAAGCTATATATTTACGATATATTAACAGACAAATATCATATATACGCAGATCGCTTTACTTGGTGTTCCTTAAACCCAGAAATCTCTGTCGTATGAATTCGACGTGGCATTATAAACAAAACGGAGACAAGCGTAAAAACCTTTCTGAAGCTTATGAAATATATAATCAAATAAGAGTCATGTGACGGTGAGCTCCAGACAACATAAGCCGCAATAAACACAAACTTTGTTGACATAACAATTCCAAGTAAATCCACTATTCATATATAGTTGTCAAACGCTTTTGAAAAATCCAAAAGTGTTAAAAAAGCTATTTGTCTATTGTCCATCATAGTGATTAAGTCAATAATATAGAAGGGTGGTATCAGTACCGTTGGTTTTCCGAAGATCGGACTTTAATGTAAAATATAATTTATTAAATACAATTTGACAATTTACTTAAACCAAGCAAAGTTAAATTACTTAAACCAATTACTTAAATACTTGGTTTAAACCAAGAACCAACAAATGGAAAAAGATTAAACGTCTCTAAAATTCCAAAGTTTAGAATTCCTACCATTTCATCAGTAGAAGTGCAGGTATACAAAATAATAAATGGTTTCACAACTACGTCGAACCTATTTGTGTTAGCAAGATCAATACATGAAGGAGACAAATTAGTTTGACCATAAGGAAAAGGAGTTGGAACATCACTTATATTAAAGTACTGTATATTGACTAAATAAATGAGCACACAATTTCCACGGATTGTCACGATACTTGTGAAAGTTGGTTTTCGGTTATATATATAACTCCAATTAAAAGACTCTTTCTGGTCAGGATAAGTTCTAAAAAAAAAAATTTAATACCAGACGTTTCATACTCAAAACCATTTGCAGAGGACATATTTTGTCTATCACTTGATTTTGCAAACACAAAGGCTTTGCTATCATTGTTTTTACATATATTGATACTTCACCTCTTCTTTTATGATGACGATCGTTTTGACATATAAGGTTTTAGCCATGTCTCAGTTATACCTTTAACGTGAAAGTCACAACCATTAAAATATCACGAATTTCGTTCATTTGTCCAGTGCCTTTCACATTTATATTTTAAGCAATTGAAAATTTTTTCGCAAATTACATATTTTTAAAATTCATTTCCCATAATTCTCAAAAACTCATGATCGTTAGTCTATCGAAATTTCTAAATTTAAGGAAGCTTAAAAAGTTCGTGAAATTCTCAAAAATTTTGATAAGGATGATCCTTATCAAAATTGGAAAATTTTCAGGAAAATTAAAATTTTCTCATAATTCTCAAAAACCCAAGACCTATCAACATTGTCAAATTTTAGGTCAACTAAAAAATGGTTAGCCTATCAAAAATGTAATAATTTTAAACCAATAAAATATTCCTGAAATTCTCAAAATCACATGACTAGGCTATCAAAATTTTGAAAATTTTAGAAAATTAAAAGTACTTTCAAATTTAGCCTATTATAACAGTTAAATTTAAAAAAAATGGTAAATTCACTAAAATTTAGAAAAGCGCATAATTGCTAGCCGGTAAACATTTTTAAATTGTCAGCAAAATGAAAAATTTCACAATGAAAAAATATGAAAAATATTTTTGATTTACGTTTAGTTAAACGAGTAGCTCAGTAGGCTGCCATACATCAATACTGATTGCACCACAAAACTAGAACTTCCTCTAACCCTAGAACAACTTATGGATAATTTCAATCACTGGTAGAATGGATCTGAATTGGCCAGCAGATAGCATAAACCGCACTACATATGTATCTAACGATACATATCCGTACCTGGTAGTTTTTTAAATACATTGGATCTCCAAGCCATCTTTGGTGGCTTATGGGAAGCGGCTGTTAAAAACATTAAATTTTACATAAAAGGAACTACAAACCGAGATTGAAGGCATATTATATTCAAGATCAATTTGCATGCTGTCAAGTGATCTAGATTATATCACATTAGGTTTCTTTTTAATTTAACGACCAACTTAACTTACATCAAAAGATGTCAGAGATGTGAAATATCAAGTTAAAAAGATTCCAAATTAAAGAACAAGTAGTTCATCATTGTTTTTGAGAACGATGGCACCAAGAATATTTAACCATAATCTTCATAATAAAGCCAAATGATACAAAACCCACAAAAACATAAAAATTGCAGTCGTGGTGGCAATTGACGATCTACAAATCATTTTGGTGATAAAACGATTGACAACCAAACGTCTCTGAAATTGCTATTATTTTGCCTCCTAACAATATTGCTGAATATAATTTTTAGAAACCTCTCAATACTGATGGGAGGTAGCGAGTTCGAATCTCAATGGGAAAATGATTATAAGTTAAAATATAATAACAAAATCTACTCAAACAGTTATATTTTTATTTTAGGATACAAATAAAAATGAGCTGCAAGAAAAGCCTATCAATAACCAGAGCCATTTGTTTTTTATCTTTTATCTCCAATTTGGGAGCATAGGACGTTTACTAGACTGGATCATCGTACTCTATTCGGAACTATTGCTTGCAACTCCCCCCATGTTTAACCGAAATGTTTTCCTTCGGCTAGCACCATTCGTTTCCAGGTTATTGCCTTGCGGATTCCATTCCATTGACATTCGAGTTATATAATTGGGACCTTCCTTAGTGTGTTTCCAATCCATCTCCATTTCTGTTTCTTAATTTCATGCTCAATTTTGATCTGTCTGGTTTGCCGCAGAAGTGCCTCATTTGGTTGTATTTGGCTAAAAGTATTTTATGCTTAAGGCATTTATTGATAAATATCTGAACTCTACTGGTGATCTTCTGCGTGTGTTTGCATGTTTCATAGCCATACAGAAGCACCGCTTGCACACCGGAATTGACCATTTGTACCTTTGTAGTTCGTGACAGGGCGGATGTATTCCAGTTCTTGTGAAGAACATTGAATGTATTTCTTGCTTTGTTGATGCGTCGTTTGATGTCCTCTTCAGTTCCGCCTGTTTTCGCTACAGTGCAACCATAAGGTATATACGAATTTGTCAATAGCCTCGATAGTTTCTTGGTTGATTATGATGGGTGTCTGTGTATGTGTTCGTGTATAACCTTAGACTTTTTAATGTTTATTTTGTGATCGACTTTCTGTGCCAAATCAGCTAGTTTCTGGGAATTCTGCTGCATGTCTGCGTATTTATGCGTTAGTAGAGATATATCATCCGCATGGTCCAGATCGTTGAGTCGCTTTATTGATTTCCACTGAATACCATTGAGGGATGTGTTGTCCAATTTTCGCATGAAATTATCTAATACTATTAAAAATAGCAGTGGAGAGAGAACACATCCTTGTCTGACTCCTCATGTGTTGTAATATTTGTCACTCTGCTTCCCCTTGTATTGATCTTAATTTTCAGCATCTCTGTATATTTCCCTAATGAGTTCAATTATATTTCTCGGAATGCCCAATTCACGAGTCGAATGCGCGTTCACGAAGAGTAGATATAGTGGTGAGTTCCATTCATTTGATTGTTCGATTATCTGACTTTTGTGCCCTTTGACGACCTTTTCCTAGTGAAACATGCCATATAACGGGGCATATTCTAGTTCTCATGTTATATTGTAAATATCATATTTTCTAGTGAAAAATCAATAACTTAAAAATTACCGTTAAAACAACTTGTCGACGTGAGTGGATTATTCCATTTTTTTATTCGTTGTTTGTTCATTGTGAATGGGCTTGCTAAGTTTCCAGAACCATAAAATATAAAAAAAACTAATATTTTAATCACCCTTCTAGACGATCTTCGATGAAAATATGATTTTGTATATTGATACATACCGAATACCGTAATACGATTTTGTGGTAAATTTTGCCATCTGAACCATACTATCATATATACACAATACATTTTTATAAAGAATAAAGGAATTCAAAGATGAACTTTCCTTTTTACTGGAAAAATATAAGAATTGGGTACACAAGAGGTACAGACAGAAATTAATTTAATTTTATACCAATATATGTAAGTACATAAATGAAACCAAAATTCTCCCTTTTTTTTTTAATATAGTAAATATGAATATATGATCCTTTTTGCCTTATAATCCTATTTTAAGGATGAATCGTATATTGAAAAGGGAATTATTTTTTTTCGCTTTAAAATTGAATCGGATAAAATTTCAAATGAAATTGCACACAAACCGTAGACGATATAGGAAATGGATAAACCTGCAATAAACAATAACGAAAAAAAAACAGTCAAGGCAACATTACATAAAAGGAATTGACAAAAAAAGAAGAAAAGGACCCAAATAAAATTTATTTAAATGAGATGAAGTGAAAATGTATGAATTTGAGAGAAGGAAAATGAAGTTTTGTTTTGTTTTGGGTATGAGGATCATAATCTAAAAATAAAATTTCATTTTCATGTTGATTTTGTATACTTTACAAGTCTCCAATGGGATATAAAATTTGATTACATTGTCTTTGGTCCAATAATTTTATTGCATTACGCTATACTGTTTATGTGCAAGGAGGTACGTTTTTTATTATCGTATCGTATCTAAACAACATTTGAATGGAGAAGGATGGGGGTGGGTAGACGACGACATTACTTTGAGAGTGATTTAGTATTTGCTTAATGTTTTAGATGTTTAATTTTTATGCTCGATTTCGACATATGGGTGCTGTTTCAGTTTATTGAGTTTAGAAATATCATTGACATTATTATTGGCTGTAAAAATGGTTAAAAAAGCATTTCACAAATAATAGCGGGAGCTTATCATTAAGCCTTTACAATTAATATGTTAGACTATACCAAACGTTAAGTAGATCTTGTTACTATTTTGCATTTATAAAAACCATTTTGACCTATTTTAATGTTTCAGAATTGGGGTTCTCAACCAGACTCACGTAAAGTGGAAACATATTTTGATGACTGATACCTTAATCAAAAGCTTTCGTCATCCAGATCAATATATTAATATATAGTAAATATCTCTCCTTTCCGCTAGTTGGATTGGAGGACTGCAGCTTTGTAGGGCGAGAAACCTGTGAGATCTTCTTCATTATTCAGCATAAGAATCGCCCAGAATTCCTTTGTGCCCTCTTTATTTCCCCCTTCCTTATACAGACTCAGGTTCTTCTTATACAAGTCCGAGTTCTGATCCTACTTTGTTCCTTAGCTCTTTTTAAGGTTGTCTCCAACGCCTTCCTTTAGGCTTCTAACTCTTTAGACCTCCAGGCTGGCTGCTTTTTACCTCTTGACTTTATCGTAGAGCAAGCAGTGTTTGGTAGTATTCACCAACCAATGCCCCAACTGTAAAATATAATCTAACATTTTCATATTTTTGTTACAGTTTATTCTTCAGGAGTCCTGGAATGTATCCGGGTGGCAAGTCAAATGTTGAATTAGTAGATTACGTAACAATCTTTCACCACTCTCTACTCTCCAACTGTAAGAAAAATATTTTCAAAAGCAAAAGGTCACAACCAAAACCTCACTTCGGTTTCTTGTAATAAATGTGGGTTCTCGCTCAATATTGCAAATGTAGAGGTTCGTTTCCGTAATTGGTAATTCGTAATTAAACGATAATTCACCTCTTCTAATAATGTCGTTGCTTCCCTAGATTGTGTATAATGTGTATTGACTTACGCTTCGAGGACCACTTCTCCAGATTAACCGATGGATCATTCTTTTACTAGTACATATAGGCCAAAGTGCTTAGCCAAAGTCATACAATATACCTAAGGTGTAAAAATAGTCGAAAAACTTTTGGAGACAATCCCATAACAAATTTCACCAACTTTTATCCTCGTCGATTAAAATAACAACGACAGACATTAATTTGTCTAAAATATCTCACTAAACCAAACAACATATATAGTAGAGTTTATACTATCCGGAGATGCACTAGAACTAAAGTAAATAATACACTATTGTAAAAAAAACTTGAAATGTGATTAAAACTAACAAAAAAAAAAAAAAATATATATATATAGGGCCGCATATGTCAGTAACCAGAGAAAATCAACTCAACTAAAAGCTTTTATTTTAAATATATAAAATTGCATTATTTTACTCACAACAAAATGAAAAGTGTTTTCTTCTTGTTGTTGGTATTTTTTACTTTCCCAAAAAACAAAAACATAAAATTACGAAAATGAAAATGAAAAGTTTTCATTGCATTGTGCCTTTTTTCATCAACAATTTGACTTGACGTGACTTGACTTGTTTGCTCTGTCTACCACTCTTCCTCTCTCTTTCGTATTACTTTTGCAAAAGTAAATAAAAAAAAGCTGCAAAATAAATACGAAAAAAGCTTAAAAATAAACCAAAACAAGAAAAGTTCTCGAATTTATTTTTTTTTATTCTTGATCGTATGTCGGATATGTGCATTACCATTTTCTTTTAAGGGGTGCCACACAATTAAGGATATATTGTGAATTTGTGTAAATAATCCGATGACGTGAACTTTTTCTACCAGGACACTGTATCAACTATACAAACCACATGAACAATAACACAAAAACCATATTTTGTGTTACTTAAATATAAATACAACAACAACAAAACAACAAAAACATAAAAACATAGAAATAATTTTGTGATTGTCAAGCGTTTTTTTTTGTTGCAAATATGTTACAATGCTTTGTTGTACTCAGTGAATGAATAACTTTCAAAGCCACACAAAAACATGCTCAATTCTATATAGCATTTAAAGTTGAACTGAACAAGAACAAGAATTTGCTTGACACAACACAACGTAAAAAAAAAAACAAATGAAAAAAGGCAAACAAAACCAGTCATTCGAGAATAGAACGATTTTGCATAATAAATTCTTGAGGTGTTCAAAAAGAAAACTGGATCTAATTACTCTGCTATTATATGTTCGCAACAATACGAAAGGACGTTGAAAATGTTTGCTGACTTTGGTTTCAAGATTATATATTAAATATTGTGCCCGAAGCATACAAAAAAAAAACTACCACCATTAAAATCGCTAAAATTAATCACTAAATTAAAATCGAATAAAATTCGACAAATAGTTCATTAAAAATCATTAAAAATTTCTTTAATTGGAATGAAGTTAACGTCACTTGGATTAAAGTTGACCATAAGCGCGTTTGTTAGCGGTGAATTAACTGAATTAACTGCATGATTTGAGCGTTTGTTTGGTCTTACTTCAGTAAAAATATTGAGCTACGGATTTATTGGAATAGTAAGTGGGATGGTTTTGATAATTCAGATGATATGTTTTGTGTATGGTTTGTTAGGACTGAATACATTTTTAATATTTTCAAAATTATACCAACTCGAATTTTACAATAATTGATAATTGACATAAATCTGAAGTGAGTTGCAATTGAACGATACAAATCAGAAGCCTAATTATCTAAATAGTAACTCAATTATTGATAAGTAGCTCAATATAATGACCCTATAGTACCTGAGTAATCGATTATTAATTATGCACCAAAATCACGCTGTACACTTGTGGGCCGAAAAACCGCCTTAGCCTTCTTCGACTGTTCTTTGGTCTTCGGCGCCACCCAACGTGTGGATAGCTTTTTCATATTCAAATGTTCGTGTAATTTATTGCGCACACGTTCATCTGAGATGCCTACTATCTCAGCTATGTCGCGCACTTTCACTCTGCGATCTTGAAATACCATATCATGGATTTTGTCAACCATCTTTGGTGTGGTGACCTTATTTGGGCGTCCTGAACGTTCTGCATCAGCTTGATAATATTTGACAAGCTTTGTTTTGGTCTGCATAGTGGTTTTTCTACGCAAAAAATAATGTTTAATTAACACACGAAATTCACTTTTCTCCATGTTTGCAAAAAACAATGGGTTGTCTGTTTTTAATGGCTGTCAAAACTGAACTAAATGACAGATCTGTCTAAAAATTTTAATTTCGTATTGCTACATGAAATCTTGAATTTGCGATTGTGGCACCATCTGTTGCAATTTTACCAGACTTATCACTCCGCCGAAATTGTCTAATCAAAGACATCTATTAGCTATTATCATGCTTATAGAAGTCAACGGTTTGATTCAATTAAATTATAGGTATTAACTATTTTTGAGCCCAGAATCAATTGCAAATGACATTGTTATCGGCGGAGGCGCTGTAAAGGGTAGAGCAGCCGTCATACTGCGATCCGTTTAGACTCATCTTCTAATAAGGAAAAATAATACTTTTCAAATGAGTTACTGTTATTTCTTGAAAATGTCACGGATGGATTTAGGAGATGCCGTTCCCCTGCAAATCAAGTTAAATTAATTTTCGCTAAAGGCATTAGGCATAAAATGCGCAAAGCGTTAAAAACAAGATGAAGAAACATGAGGCAATACACTTTTTGAATTTTTACAAAATAGACATAATGCTTATTGCAGAAACCCATCTAAAACCTGGATTTTACATTTTTCATTATCAAATTTATAGAAATGATTGAACTAACCAATCAGGTGGTGGTGTAGCAATTGTTATTACAAATATAAGTAAACACGTTCTTCCGCACACGCCCGCCTCAAGAATCTAACATATTATATCATTACCAAATGGCATACTTTAAAACCTTATTTAAGCTTTTTGATCTAAATAGGCTTATAAATACAACATGTCCTTGTATTATTGATAGACGATTGTCGTCATTCTTTTTGGAATTGCACAAAGAAAATAAAGTCGGATATATTTTCTATGACCTCTTGAATAGTAGATCGGAATACATTTTGTAATCTCCAGATACTTCTACCTATTTTTTAAATAAAAGGTCAAACTGCACATTAGATTTTTGTTTATCTACTCACATATGGCACCGGTAAGTATTGTTGAACCGTAAATAAACTGAATTTAGACTATCACTCAGTATGGTATTTAATCCACCTGCTATATTATCTATCGATGAAATCTAAAATTTTGTGTGCGATGAATCACACACAATGGTTTAGAATTTAATATCCCTTCCACCCTTCTTTCAGCTTTGACCAGGGTTAGTTTTGATTGACATTTTTCTTTACAACAACAACTGATAATATCCTTGTATCTTACGT
Source organism: Tipula confusa (assembly GCA_963556175.1). NCBI lineage: Eukaryota > Metazoa > Arthropoda > Insecta > Diptera > Tipulidae > Tipula > Tipula confusa. The sequence continues at coordinate 5,115,561 of OY744476.1, forward strand.
TGCTCTCCTACAAAATTTGTTCAGTAATCGGAATGAATTTCAGTTGGGACTCCCCTCCATGCAACAAATCGATACCAGGAACGCTGCCAGGAATGATGCGGATGACACTTCTAGTGTAATGCCTTTGTAGCAAAACAGATAAAATAGACTATAATTCCGTTGTTATTTTGGTTTTCATGAAGCTCGGCTACCGTAATATAATTTTTTAATTTTTTTATCCAGTTTATGCTTTCTTAAAGCTCAACTACCGGATAAAGTGCTTGGATGTCGGTCTTTCTCATTTCTCGTGATGTTTCGCAAACACTGCGTTTTAATGGCAAGTATTGTTCACTTCGAATTAATCATTCTTCTCCTGTCCGCCATAAATGAAAATCAACTAGATTGTTTGCAGTGATTCCTCGAGGAGCCAAGTCTGATTGATAGATGGCGAATACTACTATATTTGCGACATATATGACTTCTATTTGCATGGGTGGGCTTGTTAATCAGGATGACATTATCATTGAATCATTATTTGATTTGACAGGCGTCTATAACTTTGCTCAATAATTTCGATAGCAAGTGGGCCTCACAAAGTTCTAATCGTGCTAATTAATCACCTGTTTAATTAGAATCATCTTGCTTTTGGCTTTTAACAAATATACAGAATTAGTGTTGATTGTTCGAGTTTGGATGTAGACTGCTGAGGAATAGCTGAACAAATTTATGTTGAGTTTGCTACTGTAGGTCCAAAAGGTAGAGGTTCGTCTTAAGAGATTTTTTTAACCAAATTTTTTGAAGAAATATTTTTATGGGATTAACAATCCCAGTAGGTCGAATATTTGTTGACTGCTATTAAAATGCCATTCAATGTTGTTCCATTTGATGATTAATGCCAAAAATTCGGCTGTGCTGTTGCGATTTTGGTGGATTAGTCAAACTATGCCACATGTTTATCTATATAGGGACTAAATAATATTTTTCACCATTCTGCATGCAGAAAATGGATAGAATATAATTATAACATGGCTGGGTCTGGTATGTATCTAATCTGGTGAACGTACTATATACAAACAACACAACAGCAACAAAAATTTCCATAACGCAACATAAACTATCATTAACATAAATTCTAGAGAAAACCTCCGTGACATTTTTACATCATAAATTCGAGTGTATAGTTTTTATTTTTGTTGTGTGCTCCTTTATCTCTACCACAAATTTAAAATAAATTTTCCAAAAAAATAAAAAGAAAATCAACCTATCAACTTCTATATGTATACACACCAAAAAAAATATTTTCGTTTTTGTCTTTTTTTGTTGTTGTTGTAAAATTTATTGTAATTTTCCCAATTTTTCATTTTAGTACACATACCAACAAAAACTATATAGTAAAGTGTATATGGGTGGAGTGAACAATTTATTGCAACATTTTAAAAACCACATCACACTATATACGAGTACTTTGAAATAATTCTATCTTTAGTCGACTAAAGGTATCATGTGTATGTATATGCCGAGAAGAAGCAGGCTTTAATATGAACGAATATAATTCATCCTATTTTCTAAAGTTGTATGATAAGTACCTGGATTCGAGTAGAGTAATGCAATTTTTGGAGTAAAAGCGCGACCTGTGGTTTTGTTATACAACACTTATTGTAACTGTTCCTTGTTAATCGTTGGCCATACACTCTAATCAACCATTCAATCAATCAATTTTATATAAATGTAAAAGTAAAGAGCATTTAGCGACTCCCAAACATGCTTAAGTTTTACCATTGACACATTATTTTAGTTTTGTTATATCTTAAGCCAGATATTTATCATACGACCAACGTACGATATGTAATACACGAGTTTCCTGTGTTATTCTATCTAACTAAGTAAAACAGAAAACTTCCTACTTGCCTTCTTAAAATTTTTCTACAAAAGTTTAAGTTTTTATTTACAGCTTTCAATGTTGGCTGAATTTGGTAATATTTTAGGTAAGGTATAGTCGTTTTTTCCCATATACTTCTACTGTGTTCAACGAAACTATAATTTTTTTTATTAGATTCCATGTAAGATGTTTAGTTTATTAGAATTATTATTACTAACTTACAAACTACATACATGTATACCGACATACATAGTTCCAATGTTCGTGAGACATAGATCAAAATTGTAAGATTTATGTATATAAAAGTAACATATTAATTTTGAAGTATATTTGAATTTATTGCCATTCTTTGGTGGGTTACTGGTTGGGTGAACTCAATTTTTTTATATTTAGTTTAGTAACGTGCATAGTTGGTTATAAATTTAATTGGATTTTATTGAACCCTAAATGTGTCTTTGACTTTGTTTATACACTTTAAATGTAAGCAATTTATCAATGTCGTCATTGATATTATTTTCTAAATGATAATCGATCGTCAATTTGTCAACAATGCACTCAATAGTTAAGAGTAATTAACAAAAAAGCTTTCTGTTTATATAACTTATTTAATGCTGTGGCAGAGTTGATGATCTCATAAAATTTTTTAGTACAGTGTTTGTGTATTTTCTGTAACACTCCCATAGTCAATCACATATATAATATATGCAAAATACATGAAGGTGTTCATATTTCTTCTATTAATGATGATATTTTGGGGTAACGATGAGGGCCTAATGAGAGTGTAACCAACAAAAACAAATTGTTAAGGAAAACACAAAAATAATGAAAGGCTTAAGTTCTAAGAGTATAGCAACACACCAATCAGTACTGTGCCATTTTAATTACTGCACTTTAGCCCGATCAGGACGGGATCAGGATTCTGAGTGAATCTCAGTCTTTCATTCCATTTCATTCCATTTCATTCCATTTCATTCCATTTCATTCCATTTCATTCCATTTCATTCCATTTCATTCCATTTCATTCCATTTCATTCCATTTCATTCCATTTCATTCCATTTCATTCCATTTCATTCCATTTCATTCCATTTCATTCCATTTCATTCCATTTCATTCCATTTCATTCCATTTCATTCCATTTCATTCCATTTCATTCCATTTCATTCCATTTCATTCCATTTTATTCTATTTCATTCCAGGTCACCTGTGTTTGAATTATGGATTGTCATTTATTGATAAAGTGATTGACATGTTTATAAATTCTTCGGTGGACTAAAAGGTGGCTTCATCAGTTTGTTTTCAATTTTCGAACGAATGACACTTGATATACCCAGGAACGATAATAATATACATCTATGCATGTTACGCTTCGTTGGTAAATTGAAAGAACCCAGTAAATCACCATCCTACTCCCATAAACAAAGTAATGTAATTGCCTAACAATATACACATATAAAAATTTAAGTAAACAAGTCTTAACATCAATAACACAAAGAAAGCATCGTTGGCCAAGATTTTCCAATTTTTGTATAATTTTATTATTATTTTTTATCATAACATACATAAAACGAAGATAACTACAAAGAAAACTTAATTTTATTGATGATCAACAATATACATAGGAAAATAAAAAAATTATAAATTTCCATTTTCATTCCAGCAAAAAATGTTTTTTTGTTTTATATTACTTGTTCTCCTAAAATGGAAAACTTTGCATCTTGCTTTTTTTATTTTTTTTTGTTTTGTTTTGTTTGTTAAATTTTAAGTTTTAAGTTTTTCTTGTAAAAAATACTAAATATACACGAAAAAAAAGTTTAAATTTAAAAATGTTTTAAACAGAATAATACAACAACAATATTGTTAAACACAGTGTATCCTGTATTGTAAATTGAGAGAGCAAAGTAGGAAAAAATTAAATTTTAAAATGTAATTAATATTTTAAGGCATCTATCTACATACAGTATGATCTGTAGAGCACCTTTCAGAAAGTGTATTGTCTTGTCGTGTAAAAAACTTAAATTTTAGTTTAAATTAGTTCAGAACTTAAAACATTTAAATTAAGTTAGGTTATAAAAAATGAAGGAAACAAGTAAAATTGTATTTTCCGTCATATAGGTTGTAACCCTTGAACTAAGCATAACTTAAAGATAGGCCAATATGTGCAGCAATTTTTAAAATCGATCAAGCAGTGCTGAATACTAAATACTAAATACTAAATACTAGGATTTTGTCTTAAAAGAAGTTTGGGAGCCTGAGCCCAGTAGTGTTTAAAATGGCTTGAGCTTATACTGGTAAGTGCTTTAAGTTTATAATAGCTATTGTAAGTATCGTGATCGGCGAGGAATATAATGTTTGCTGTATTTAAGTGCTACTTAGCCTCAGGTTTTGATGGTTATACCACTCTAATTTTGAATTTAGTGTTGAAGCTGATTGTTCAACGTTCGTTTTAACATGCAAAGAAACATGGTAACATGATTTAGTTCCGAAACCTTTAGAATTAGGACAGCCAGGTTAACCATATACTGAATCGAGACTTATAAATGAGTTATATCTCATAAAAGGAGAACTTCAAATATTAAAGACCAATTTCTAGATAATTCAATTGTAGTAAAAAAAAAAAAAATAGTAATACTTTTTCAGCAGTAGATAATGTTAGTATCTTGCCATATCTTGCAATATTAAATAGGTATAGGTTTTTGCATTGATTAATTAGTTTTATGATACGTAGATTATGAATATCAACAAAACATATTTTATAAATATAATAAAACATTCCATCAACATAAATTGAATAATCAGTTATTATGCAACCAATTAGTTCTCGGCTGATCAAATATATTTAAAAAAAAAAATTAAATAAAAATATTGCACAATACCAGTTTTTGTTGCGCTCCCGATGATACATGTAGTTAAGCAGCACTGAAATTAATGAAACGTCATAGCATTTTTAAGTTTTTTTTTATCACTAAAATACTACACATACAAAGTGTTCGGACACTTATAGAACACTACACAAATTATGTCACAAAACTCACTTTTACAAACTAAATACATAATAATATTTTGCATAAATTAATTAATTACAAAATCTGCATCCAAACCATCCAATTGTACGAAACATAACTGATCTCGCACAGAAAAACATGATAACAAATAACGAAAACCGGATTTAAATCGTAGTAAATCATTACCAAATATTTTCCGTTACAAGTAAGCACAAAGCATATTGGAAATTAGTGCAATCCAAAAAAAAATGGACCACGAATAATTAAATATGAAAAATGTATTCATATAATTGCTAAATAAAATGTATGCTTTGTTTTTAGGTGCTCAGAATAGGGATAAGTACATGCTTCTAATACATTAAAAACATTACTTATTAAAATATGGATTTTGCACAAACGAATCGTCAAGTAATTTACTTTGTGGTTCCACAAATACCGAAAGTTTTAAATTATGTAGTTTCATAATACGCTGATGACTATGCTCTGTATAACGATAAATGGGCGAATGCGTTTATTCTAAGTGTATACCAGTAGATTTGTGAATCTGTACGTAACGCAACGTAACTTAGTGAAAAGGTGCCTATTTATGTATATCATCGATAACATATTTAATTCCAGTATCGTTACTTTTCGACTTACATTTAAAATCCATTCCATTTCCTTCAATCACATTCATTCTCGCGATTAAAAAAAAAAAGGTAAGTTCTTGCTCAACTAAAAATAATCTTACATATTTTGTAAACGCGAACAATATGCCTTTTTCTAGTATTCTCTAATGAAACTTAGTGGAATATATAGATCCTCGATTTCTCACAAATATGGTAGACATCCTCCTATGTAGTACATTACTAATCATCCCTCATGTTATTAAAGTAAAAATTTCTACTAATATTTCAACTCGTTATTTCTACTCCCATCCCGTGATTCATCTGGAATAACAAACTCCATATCATATTTTCCAGTATCACTAACTGCAATTTTTTGCCCTTCTTTCTATATAAACAATGTTATCCTTTACTTTATAACCTTTCTTTTTTTCAAGTAATAGCTGTTCTTTCATCCTTACTATCTTATCATCTCTTAATTGAGCTATCATCAACCTCACCTTCCACCCATCTTCGCCTTCTTTTTCTACTTCTTTTCTCAAATTGACCTCTTCTATTACTTTATCTAGTATAGCAACATATTTAGCCTACTCAACGCATCTGCCAATTTCATTTTCTCTACTTTCTATGTTATTATACAAAGTCGAGCTCATTCAATCATAATGCTAACCTCTATCTTTGGATTAATATCCCTCTTAGCTAAAGGTATCTGCATAGCACTACAATCTGTTCCTAATTTAAACTTAATATATATTCTTTAAATCTTCGTAAACTACCGCCCATATCTCTAAATTAAAACTATGCAGTTTCTGCTCTAACACCGTAATTCTTTTCCTATACAAACTTATTATTTTTCATTAGCATCAAAAGTGGTGCTACCCACTCCCTAAGATAAAAAATAAAATTTCTTAGGTACTCTATTAATCCTACAAACCTCTATCTAACTATCCTATCTATCCAATCCTATCTATTTCTCTTTTCCCTTTACTTATTCCATTTCCCTATTTCTCTTTTCTCTTTACCTATATTTTTTTTCTATTTGCCCTACTTTCTGACTTTTCTCGTTTAATCCAGCCTGCCTAAATACTATCTAAAAAATCTCGTCCTAATATAAGATCATTTGCCAGTTTACATCTGGCACCACCAATAAATCAGTCTCATATTTATTTTCTATTTTAAGTACTCTAGTTTTTACTTCGCCTGTTGTCTTAAGTAAAGAACCATTTATTTCTTTAAATTCCAGTTTATCCTTTCACTTTTCCAATATATTGCCCTTTGTCAATTATTTCGGTTTGATTGCACTTACAGCACTTCCAGTATCAACTAGTGCATTGAGATTTAATGATTTCCCTGTTTCTATTGTCGCTGTCACAGCCCCTCACTCATTCACCTGCAATGAGCATCCGCATCCTGGTCTTGATTCCTCATGTCTGTTCTCCTTACAGGAGTTGCTGCAGGTGTACTGTACAGGTTCTCTACTACCCGTATCTAGTACTGTACCTTGATTCTATAATTCCTATCCGTGTTGAACGTAGATATCATTCTTACAACGTTCCCTATAATTGCAATTTCTACGTTCTTCTCTCTTCTTCTGGCTCCTTAATCGCTGCTCGATTTTTATCTTCTTTCCATGCATTCCCTCTCTCAGCTTAACTTTTAACTCATAATTTCTTTTTCCAATTTCCATGATTTTCTCTTTAATTCTTCAATTATACTTTTGCTTATTCTGCTGTCTCTTAGCCTCTATTCTGTCTCTTTTCCTATTTGCCCATATACTCCATAATTTTTCGTATTTGAAATATATTCGTATATTCGAATATAAGTTTCGAAATCGTATTTCTTGTTTTTCTAGTGCTTTCTCTAAATTTTGAATGCAATCGCGTAACCTCGAATTGCGTTTTTGTCCGATCGTTAGATTCAGTAATTTTGCAGTAAATAGCAATGACTTTCCAGTAGAAAAATTCATGCAGGTCGATTCGTTGACCCTCACTTCAAATTTAGTAATTAATACATGTATATTTCTAGGGTCATGTGTTTCAGTGATGAATAGAATGTCATCTATAAATAGAGATCAATTTATCATTTGTTTAGCGTTCTACGGATCATACTGATTTTACCGAGTATAACATAACAATAGAATAAAATGTATAGTATAAGAATAAGAAGATCACAAGTAAAAATTAATTTTTCTAAAGAACTTAACCAATATTAGAAAGTATTTTGTTTGCCACAAAATTCTTTTGCAGAGAAGTATCAATTTTATCTGGTTTAATTCCTCTATATTGTGTATTTTTGGTATGTGCTTCTGTACATAAGAAGATAATTTTTTTTGTATTGTTTACAACTTTGACAGTTTGGTCTCTTTCATTCGCTCTAAGAGTTCTCTATCTATATATTTGTTGTTGTCAAGTTTTTAAACTAAATAGTAAATAATGAACGTAATACGTATTTAAAGTTTAAAAAAAAAAAAAAAGTTTGGTTTTGTTCTCTCTATGTACATTACAATAGAATTGCTTAAATTGTCATGTTGACTAATTTATTTTTGGATTATTTTAGTTTTGGTTAGACGAGACGTTCTTCGTGTTTCACAAAACTTCTTGGTTATATTTCTTTTGTTTAAATTATATAATGTATGAAATGGTGGTGGGTGACATAAATTTTACTCCATCTATATGGAAAATATAAGTTGATTATGTTTTTTTTTCTCGGTACCATTGTATTAAAGTAACGTGTATAGTGTACCTTAAACGATGGATGGAATCTAAATAGAAACGTATAACGTTTCTTGTAAATATAAATAAAAACACTTAGCTTAAATTATGTTAATTGCCCTTTCAAAAACTTATTCAACGAATGCCAGCGAGATAACAAAAGACTTCACCTTCTTCGTGTACCTACCTATACCTCTTTGTGCCAAACAAATCAAAACTTCTAAATCCTTTTTATTTGTATTTAAATTTCGTCTTTTATCAACAACAAAAACACACAAATCTTAAGGAATACAAAAACACTCTTGCACACACACACACACTCTTATACAAAATAAAAAAAAAACGAAAGTTTTTCTTCTCCAAGAAAATCAAATTTATTTTCAATCAAAAAAATTTTTTTCTCGTTCATTTATATATTTTTTTTGGAAAAATAGAGGATTTCATTTTCTTGGTATGTTTTTCAAAAATCACTTCATAAAAAGAAAAACAACACAAAAGGATGAGAGATGAATTCAATTTAAATATGAAATAAATAAAGCAAAAAAAAAAGTTGATGAGAAAATCGAACAAGGAACTTAAGAACGAGCGAGCAGATGAAAAAATATGGAAAAACCACTTTTCCTTTTTCATGTAAATTATGTAAGACTTATTATTGTTTGGCGGTGGTGTATCGTTGTTTCTTTACGATTATGGTCTTTGTGTTTGTGTCTGTTTGTATGTATACATAATAATCGTATACCAACATTAAATGTTTCTAAATTCAATTTTAAATCTTATAATTTTTTTTTTCTTTTGTGCAGACAACAACCAAATAAAAAATGGAAATTAACTCTTCAAAATAAGTTTGATTTAACAAAAAAAAAAAAAAAAAAATCAAATCAAATATTTGTTGTTGTTGTTGTTAAACCATAAACTGACAACTAACAAAAAAAAAAAAACAAATCAAAAAATTCTCATCCAATCACCTGTATAAAATTAAGTTAAATATTTTATTTGAGCTTTTCGTGCATAAAAATACAACAAAAACAAAATGATGATGGAAAATCTTTTATAGTACTACGTATGTTTGGGAAAAAGTTTACGAGGTGTGCAAAGCACGAACAAAAGCAACAAACACTCAAAATATGTAAATTTGTCTCGTTTAATTTTCGTTTTGTTTATTGTTCCGCACACAAACAGACACACTTCGTACAACACTAAGCACATAAAAATGTTTATAGAGAAAAGCTGTAAAATTTTCGTTTTTCTATTTTATGTTTGAATTTTGGGAAAATTTACTTGGATTGTGTTTGATTTGAAATATCTCAGCGAGAGCGTAATAATTATTTTAACTGGAACTCTGTAGGCATTCAGGTTTAGATATTAATTTGCAATAAGGTACTTTGGACACAAATTCATATACTGCATAGCTTGTCATTTAGTTACAGCGACAACACTGGTTTTAGATATGAACTTTTTCAATCAATCTGCTTGCATTAGTTCATGCAGACTATACATATAGATGTATTGATTTAAAGAAGCATTTACCTGTCATGTAACGGTTATTTAATAAAAAATTAAGTAGGAGGTGACTGGTTGAGATAACCATCCATAATACTAACATTTTTATTGATGTACTAAAATGTTGAACACTCTCTAAAATAAAGATACACTCAAAATCCAGGAGCAGTGGCAAATATAACAGTTAGCCGTTACGACCAAAGCACAAACAACCAACGGAAGATGACCACCGGGAGCAAATGCACTAAACGGAAACTCTTGAGATTGCTTAGCCAATGTCTCAACATTGATGAACCTCCCTAGTGATTTTTTATACTGGGCTAACCTCTTACAGAGACAGGAATGTCGAATTGGGAACAAATACAACTAATGTTCTCTCAATATGGCTGTCCTACTTTCAAAACTGACTAAATAGGACGATGTAACTCTAATCAGAGCCATCGCACCGGCAGGTGTAAAACATGTTGTTTCACATACCACGGTAGAAAAAGTAAAGGCTAAATCAAAGAATGGCATAGCCCTAGTATCGATTAAATTCTCGCGGAGCTCGTTAAAATTGAAGGAGCAACCATTGCACCTCAGCTCCACGATCTAATTCTTGCAATCTGGGTACAAGAAGAGCTATCTTAAGATTGGAAAACCGCACTCATATGCCCTCTTTATACAGCCCCGCGGTATAACCTTCTAAAATACTGCATAAAAAGCATTTGCTAATGTGGTACTCGCAAGACTAGTCCTTTTCACCAAAGCAATCATTGAAGATTATCAGAAAGAATTTTGACCCAATCGTTCAAACGCTGGTCAAATCTTTACTATCAGGATGATCTTAGAGGAATGTTGGGAGTACAACATGAGATCCACATCGATTTCAGTTTCATCTTTGCCGGATTTTGGAATCATTATGATTTGTGAAATTTTCCAAATTTCAGGAAAGTAGCCCGTTTTCATTATAGCATTGAAAATGTACTGTGTGTTTGATATATTTTCCGGAAGGTTTTTAATTAATTGTGTATTTTATTGGCTGGATTTCCGAAACTTCTACATTATCAGATAACATTTCGAGACTTCCGATTTGCTCGTTAGGTGTAAATACTTTACTAAGATGTTGACCAAATATGTTTGCATCACTTCTTGCCCAATTTCCATCAGGGAGACGAATCGGTGGGCATCATAGTGTAGGTCGTTTCAGGTTACGTGTAGCTTTCCACAAAGGGCAATCTGTTGCTTCAGTCGCTGTGAGTCAATTGAGATAATGCTTAATTTCTTCATCGCGTTCTTTTAACAAGGATATTTTAAGATCTTTTATCGCTTTGTTTAATTTTGATTTAAGAGTAGGTGATCTGTATAATTATCACTGCCTGCGTATTGACCGTTTCGTCATTAAGAGCTGTTGAAAATTTTGCGATGGTTCCTGCATCTTTATGTAAACTGAGCTACTGGGTGTAGCATCCCTTACAGCTTGTTTTAATATATTTGTTAGGTTTGACACTGCTACAAAAATTTCGTCTTTTGTTTTTAGAGCGACATTTATAATGAACACTCTCTGATTAATGTAGACTTGAATTGAGTCCAATTAGTATGTTGATTCGTCAGGAATCTATAGGTGAGGATAGTGAAGAACTTGCATGTTAAGTGTTATTAATACCGGTAAATGATCATAAGACTGGTCGTAGCACGTTTCAGCCATTACATGAGATCTAGCTATACTCTTTGCTACACAAAAATCCAGTAAGTCTGAAATCCAGTAAGTCTGAGATTTGTAGTCACCTCGTTGCTTAAATATGCCCATCACCATATTTTTGGGGTTCATAATGTCGTATTTAGTTCCTTATAAGCATATAAATCAGCATAATATCGATGTTGAATCTTGTCTGCTCAGGAGCCCTTTGAGGATCCACTTAACGGATGGCGTGTGCGATATTGTTTTGGTGACTTCCGATTGAGTCCGATTGAATACGAAGTCCTGATCAGTAATGGCGTTTAAAACTGATTTTATTATCTTTCTACTTTGAAGTCAGACCATTCATACATACACCATATACAGAAACAATTTTTATTCTATAAAATTTTTTATTCTATTTTGATTCTATCTCGTTATGTTAATTTTACGTAAAACCATGCAAATCTATTTACTGATAATGGCAAAAAAAAAAAAAAATGAGTAAATGAGAACAGGAACACACAACAGGAAACAAAATTCTATGATTTTTAATTATCTTAATTTTATTCACTCGAAAAAATCCAAGATTAATTTATTTAATTTGAATTCTTTTCATTTAAACAAACGATATATTTTCTGTATAAGACATTTTCCCCTTTTCTTTTGTTTTTTTTGTGTTTTCTCAAAATTTAGATAACAGAGATAACATAAAATTCCTTTACATAAAAATGTTAAAATGTATATAAAAGCACGGCGACGAGAAAGTGTCAATTTTAATTAGTCACCGATCGTTATCGTAGTATGGCGCAAATAAACGTCGCAACACGAAAAATGTCAAGATTTCCGTTTTTTGTTTGTTTTATCTGAAAGGATCCATTGTGTAATTATAAATAATTCTGGGTTTTTTATTCGATGATTTTTTGTTGTTGATTTGAATCCGAAGTATTTATCTTACCACTCAAGTAACGATATTTTATGTTAACGATTCTATGCTCATCGGTTACATAATGTAAAATTTCCGGAAAAGTTCACAGTGGATAGTTCATATACAGTAGTAAAAAAGCTCATGTGAATAAAACAGCATATTACTCTTTAATGTAAATGTGGAGCAAAAAAGTTATGTTTTATGTTTATTTATGTGTAGTTATCCGACATGTTATAATATTATTTTAATTATTCATTTTAGATAAAAATTAAATATAAAAACAAAATTTTTTTTTTTAAATAAAATAATTTTCCATTTAAACTTTTTTTTTACTGTGAATACATATACGTTAACATTAAAACATTTACATAAATATGTGAAAGCTTTAAATAGAGCTTATCTGAACAGGGAGCGAGAGACAGGGAACGAGGATTTCAAAAAATGTATTAACTTTATAATTTAAAGGGTGGCGTAATTTGAGGTTATAAATTTAAATGTGGCAATACTTTTGTTGTTATATTTTATATAGCATAAGAAGAAAGTCTCTAAAGAGCCTTTAAGAAATACTTTTAATTTTGGGACCAAAGAAGATTTGAAGATATTCACATAAATCTAATCTCTTAATTTAAATTTTCTCTATTTGTTCTAAATTAAAATTTTTGGAACTTTGAATTTTGAAAAATTTAAATTTTCCTTTAAATTTCACAATTAGGATAGATTAGCCTAACCATTACGTGTTTTTGGGAGTTTTGAGAGTATTTGTATTTTCCTAAAAATTTGAAAGTTTTGATGGGCTAGATTAGGTTAGGTCAGGTTAGGGGTTAAGGTGGCCTTTCTAAAGAACGTGGCATCAACACAATTGGATCGTAGCCTTACCACAATAATTTTATTCTCCATTCAATACTTACTGGAACCAATTCGAGTTTCTAACGAGGCAATAGATATTCCTAACACTCATGCTACTGAGGTCCGATAGGTCACATAGAAGGCGAGCTCCCAAAAATTTAGCCAGTACCGAGTTAATTTGGGACAGGTGCAGAGCACATGTAGAATAGCCTCCTGTTGCTCCTCATCCCTACAACTACTACAGTAATCATGTGAGAGAACACCTAGTCTACTCGCATGCTTACCAATGAGACAGTGTCCAGTAATCACACCTGTAATTATGCTAATATTGCGCCGTTGCATAAAAATAAGTTGGTTAGACCTGATTAAGACAAGTGTAGGCTGAATTTGACGAGTATTTATATATGTGGCACAATTTGACCATCTATTGTTTGTAATTTTATAAGATTCTTCCTTAAGGAGCAATTTACACATGGGAAGCGGTACTTCTGTATCAGCTATTGACGGGGAGTATCCATGTCGAGCAAGTTCATCGGCTTTAATATTCCCCGTTATATTGAAATGCCCTGGCATCCATATAAGCTGAAAGTTGAACTGTTATGCCATCCCGAGAGACAGTTCTGGGCTACTTGCGACGTGACAAAGCAGATTGTATAATTTTATTGACAGCCTGACTGCCCTTAAATATGCCTATATCGCTTACAGATATAACATTATACTTCATTTAGTTTATAGCTTTTTTGATTGCGATTAACTACGCCGAAGTTAATTGTACCAGGATTCAGAACTGCTTCGCTCGCCCAGTCTTCTCTGGAAGGAATAACAGTTAGAAATTTAACTTCGAGATATTTTTCGGGATGGCATAGTCAATAGCTTTTGAGATTTTCTTATTCATTAGAAAAGATGAGTGTCACTTATTACTACAGGGCCACAGAAAAATTGATTTAAAATTAATAGCTGTGCAAGCAGCCATTTGTTCAGGTAAGAGTTATCAATATGGATTAGATAAAGGAGCATCTCTTGTGCCTGTATTGAAGTGGTCCTGAGTGCACTTCTAATACACAGATAAGCAGTTCTTTGAACTTTCATCCAAAGCTTTTGGTTTTCCAATGTATTTGATGGGCTAACCAACCATCATTTGTTTTCGAGAATTTTGTATATGTTTGAATTTTCTCAAAATTTCCAGAGTTTTAATGGTCTGAAACCCGTCTTGTGTTTTCGGAAAATTTAGAAATATTTTAGTTTCCCTAAAATTATAATTATTTTTAATAGGCTAAGTATTAGTTGTTTTTGAAGAATTTTGTGAATTTTTAAATTTTCTCAAAAATTTAATTGTATTCATCTTGTGTTTTTAAGAATTCTAAAAATTTTCTAATTTTTATAAAAATGATCCAATTTTGATAGACTAACTCTTAAGTATTTTTGAGAAATTTGGAAATTTTTTTGAATCTAAAAAAAATTTAAAGTGTTTTTTGAGAATAATGGGAATTTTCTAATTCCCCAAAAATCATAAATTTTTAAAAGGCTTCAATGAGTTTTGAAAAATTTAGGAAGATTTTGAAATTGCCTCAAAATTTGATAGTTTTTTATGAATTTTTAAATTCCCCTATTAATTTTGAAAATTTTGAGAATTTTGGGAATATTCTTATTCGTCTAAAAAATTTGTCAACTTTGAAAGGGTACTATGTGTTTTTTAGGAAAATTTAAGAAGGTTATAAATGTTTAATAATGTTATAAATGTTTGTGACGGCGTTTCATTATATGTTTTTAAAAATTTTGAAATTTTTTTGATTTTCCCTAAAAACTTTACAATTTTGATAGGCTAACTATGTGTTTTTTTGAGAATTTTTAGGGTTTTTAAATTTGGAGAGTTTTCTAATTCCCCTAAAAATTCTACAAAATTGATAGACTATCTATCAGGTACTTTTTAGAATTTAGGTAGTTTCAGAATTTTTCGAAAAATTTCACAGTTTCGATAGGCATGGTTGTTAGCATATCGAAACTGAACTTTTTCGAAAAATTCTGTGTTTTGAAGAATTTTGGAAATTTTCTAAATTCCCTCTAAATTTTAATATTTTGAATGGCTATTATGGGGGTTGTAAAATTTTGGGAGCTTGGTGAATTTTCCCAAAAATTTATAAGTTTTGAAAATATAAAGAGTTTCTGGATATTCTCAAAAATTTTAAAGTATTGATAGGGTCATAATGTGTTTTTTGAGAATTTTTAAAATTTTATAATTTCCTTAAAAATCTTTTAATATATTGATAGCATAGTATGTTTTTTAGAAATTTTAAAACTGTAAATTTTTCTAAAATTCTTAAAGTTTTAATTGGCTAACCATCATGTGTTTTTGAGTATTTTTGGAGTTTTTTAATTTCTTCAAAAATTTCAAAGGTTTGATAGGCTATTACGAGGTTTGAAAAATTTGAGGAGTTTGTGAATTTCCCTAATTTTCCTAATTATTAGGATTTTTTGTGATTTTTGTAGTTTTGACGAGCGAACCTTTATGTGTTAATTGAAAATTATGTGAAAATATCATAGGCTAACCACAGGTTAGGGTTTTAAGAATTTTGGGAGTTTTTGAATTTCCCTAAATTTTTAACAATTTAGAAAGGCTATATCCGTAGTTTTACTGGTCGTATAGCGAAGGTTAAGATACTTGTTTTCTACGTCGCGGCCTTTTGCGATACTCGCCATTGACCAAACATTTATAAATAGAAATTAAATAATTACATCTTATACCGGTCACCAAATTGTGTGTAAACAAACGTTCATTGGGTTAACTACCTATTACGTTCGCCAATTCGTATCAAGTGCGGCTCAAAAGGCCTCTTTAAAGAAGCGGTGTAGGATGTTGACGATTTATATACCATAGTTTAGTATATCCGTAGTGTCATGGGTTTTTGTGAATTTTGTTAATACTTCATAAAATTCGGCCAAAAATACTGTTATAAATTATTATGATTGATGCAGCTATCAATCATAATAATTTATAACAGTATTTTTGGCCGAATTTTATGCCAAATAACATTTTAATTTACGTTAAAATATAACTGTTTAATATTAGAAAATAGTAAACAAAAAACCATGGTTCACCCATGACACCTTTGCTGTAAAGTTTTTAAAAAAAAACTTTAAAAAAAAATTCGATTAACCAACTATAACTATTCAGCTAATTCTCAAATATGAACTTTCCAATAACAATAATAATATTTCATCGTTAAAATAAGATAAGTCCTCATCTCGTATCTTTACTATTTTTCAAAAAAACAAAACAAATCGAGAAACTTCTTTTAACTATCTCGTCCAAATGGAAAACTTTTTTGTTGTGTATGGTACAAAAAAAAACTTTTTCTCAAATTTAATCTGCTTTTACTTCAAACCATTGGAAAGATGATTATACAAACTGTGCAGTGTAAACTGTGCTTTTGTATACAGATGTGCATCGTACATTGTATTAAGTGAAACACAATAGAAATGCACTAGATGAATATTAAAATGATAGTAGGAAAAGTCCAATGCAAAAAATTTTCCATTTGATTGGGCTAATCGGTTGGAAGAAAAGATTTTTTAAAGCACAAGACACAAGGAAAAAAATTAATTAACTTAATTGAGATATTCTTAACTAACTGTAATACTGAACAAAAACAAAGTTTTGAATTACTTTTAATTAACTTAGCGCTAGATTTTGTTCTAATGTGTATCGTACACACACAGTTTGTTTTTTATTTTGTAAAAGAAAAGCTCATTAATATGTTAATTGAAATGAAGAAGATATAATTATGATAATCGTAATATTTTTTTTTTGTAATAAAAACACTTAGATGTAAAACGATTTTCGTGTTACAACAACAACAATAACATGATTTTTCCGCAGTTCGTAAGAATTTTTTTTTTAAGTAATCAAAATATTCGTTTTTCTTGCACCTTTACTTTTCGTTTTGTTTGTGTTTTAATAATTAAAAAATTCTGATAAAAAACTAATTAAAAATTGAAATTAAAAATGAAAACAACAACAATCATTCTTTCTTTACAAGATAATTGAATTGTTAAAGTAAATTTTTTTTTTCAAAGATACGAGTATGCAAAGTTAAACTTGAATTTAATTTAGACGAGGCAGTCCAGTTGAATAGATACGTGGCAATAAACTCTTGAGCATCGAGACATTTTTGCGTCGAGTTGAAACTTTCTTTTGTCAATTAAAAAGCCGTAAAGGACTTTGTTATTTTTGCGGAAAATATCTTCTCAAGATATAATTATAATAAACAATGGTCTGAATATTTTTGGAACAACTTTGCCTTTGTTATATTTAGAAGAATTCTTTATAATAATTTTCATTCAAATGTTGTTCCATCATTTTGTCTGAGTACTTTTCAATGAGTTTTTATTTTTAATTTTATTATATTCGAAGGCCAATTAAAAATTTATAGATTTCAGTTGATGTTTGGAATCAGATTTATAAAATAATTTTTCTTATAAATGGCCAAAGCGTTTTTCCGATACTAATTAGGTTTTAATTGGGCCTTACTGATTTTTAAAATGTATTTAACTTTTTAAGTTACCTAAGTCATGATGTGTTAAATTTCTAGAAAAGGTTTTTAAGCCGTTGATACTTTTGTTAATCACATTGTTATTTTATTAGATAGTAGTGTTAGTACTGAATAACTTTTTGACGAAATTTTTAGAAAAAACTACAACCTTCTACAATTTTCAAAAATAAATGATGGTTAAACTGTAAAAATTCTATAAATTTTTAAGCAAAACATAAAATTCTCATAATTCTAAAAAGTACATGATGGTTAGCTTATCGAAATTCATTAAAACTGCCAAAATTAACCAAAAAATTAATTTTGGGCGATTGTCTATTTCAACAAAGTGTATTAGTTTAAAATGTCCGTCCTGTATCTTCGCGTTCCCGTCTAAGTTCTTTAATTGTATTGGGTACCTAAAAATTAATTATGACTTTTACGTTTTTCTTTTTTTTTGATCTTTGTCAATGACCAAACTGTATTTCTTTTTTCCTAAAGCATCTTCTTTTTTGGGACGATTCTTACAAGAAAATTGTATGAAGATTTCGATAGTCTAGGCGCTTCGTCTTCCACCAATTGTTTAATTTGGTAATCAACTTCTTTTTTCAAAAAAATTAGCTAAGGGTAAGGTGGTGACTAAACTGGGTCTGAATTAACAGTACGGATTTCTCCTTTTTCCGTGCTTGTATAGGTCAGTTTCCCGTCGGGGTCAGAAAAATATTTGATGCATGTTGTTTCAAAGGAACTCTTAAGTTGGGGTATATCGTCATAAATTCTTTGTCTGTATAGATAGTGACACTAAGTTATCATCACCAATTATTCCAACGAACAACAGGAGTGTCGTCTTGCTATCAAGGAACGGAATATAGCTTATAAAGAAACACGAATACGTTTTACAATCGCACCAAAAAACAAAGCGTTCTTTGCTAAGAGAATTTGTTGACAAATGCAGCAATGATCAAAGCTCTCGTAACACCTTTAAAGGAGTCACCGAGCTGCATCATACTTTTAGAACTAGGTCAATTGCCATTTGGGACCAGGATAGAAACCTCCTTGTTAACATCGATTCAGTGCTCGACACTTAAAGGGAGCATTTCTCTGATTTACTCAATGTTCAGCAAATGTCAAATGCTGTATTTTAAAGTTGTCAAATACCGACAGCGGAGATGTGCATAGAGGACCCATACTAAGAGGATTTCACACTGGTAATGCAGTGACTAAAACGGAACCATTCTTCTAGGGTTGATTGTAGTAACTCCGAGCTCTTGATATTTGGAGGGGACACTTTGTGAAACTATCTTTTCGACATTTTTCGATTAGTGGCAAAGCAAAGTTATGGTTGATGAATGAAAGGTGGCCGTATTGTGCCCTGTTCTTAAAAATGGTATCGCACAAATTTCGAAAACTAACGAGGAATAGCTCTCTTAAACTGTGTGGAAGGGGATTTCTACCAAACATTTCTACCAAAACCAGAAAGGTAGGGTAGACGGAGTTAACCAGAATTGGCTCATGCGGATCGAGCATTTGGGTTACTTGAGTTGTATTTTAAACGTTAGATTATCGTATGGATTTAAACTCGAAAATGGTTTTATACTTTAGAATGGTAAAAATGTTTCGATGGGCTGCTTATAATATGGAAAGTTTCTTAGTTCTAATATTTGCAGTGTCATTTTTATCGACCATTTCCGTAATTATAGTAGAATATAAGTTGTGAAGAGAAGAGTATTTATTGGGTTGGGTAACGATTCGAAACAAAGATCTTTCAAAAACTCGTTTTGCGGGTTGATTTTCTGCTAATAAGAAGCGTTTTGCTCTATAATTATTTCAGAATCTATGATAAAGTTGGAACTATCGAAGTGATTTAGGTTTTAATTTTGCCGTTCAACAATTTTTGAAAATATGCTGAGACATCCAAAAACTGGATTGAAGTCCAATATTAAAGAACTCCTTACTTAAATACGTTTACTCCAAATGATCGCCCTTTTCTACAGCTAGACGATAAATTTCTTTAAATCTCTTCTTTTTTGATAGTTAACGTCTACATATTATGCCCATATAACAGATAAACATCACCGGTGGTTTATGGGAAGGTTACGATACTTTTAAAGGTCCATGACAATGTTTTACCATAAAAATGACATATTGCTAGAATTATTAAAGTACATCATCAAGAAGAAAGGCGGAACTATCACCCGGATCGCAAATTATTGCATTTGTCACCGATCAATTTTTCTAATTTTCTTATAGACATATGCTAAGAAAGAAAATATAAAAAATGTAATGATTTATTTGAAAGCACATTCGTAACGAAAAATGTAATTTGATACGTCATTTCCATTTAACATATTTCACCTGCACAACTATTAATCTATAGGTAAGTAGTTTTTTTTTTTTTTTTTGTAAACTCAAAACCAAAATTACTTTGTACAGTCTAAACATAATATTAACGACATATATAGGTAGGGTACAAACAAAATGAAAAACTATTAAAGCTTACAATTTATTATTATTTTAGTTTAACGTTTAAAGTTCAGTAACACTTTTCATACAACGTTTTCAGTCTGAATTGAATTTTCAGTTAAATCCAATTGGGAAAAAAATTCATCTGACATTGATGGAAATTGAGTAAAATATTTTTTTAAATTTTTTATTTGTTCAAGCTCTAAAGCTTTCCAAAATACATACATACATAAAAAAAAACTATTTTTCTTTCTATCGTTAGTTTCTTATTCTTTCCATAGATCGAATATATCGCCCTAGCTATAGCGAAAGCTTTTTTAAAAAAAAAAAACTTTTCGTGGTATTTATTGCAAATAGAAAATATGTACAAACAAAGTTAAATATTTTGGAGCTTGAAAATTGAATTGTGTACAGTGTTTTTGTATTCGACTCCTTGAACAAAAAAAAAATTCTAGTTCTCATGGGTATGATTGAATTGAATTGGAAATTGAATGAAAATTCGTTTAATTTTTTTAATGTTGGTGTTTGAAATGTTTTTTGTTTATTTTGACCCCTTCGTTTTGAAATATATGAGCCTCAGGTACCTAAACATAATCACCCATTCTTTAAACGGTAATAGCGAGTATTGTTAGAATTATATTGAATTCTCTGACGAAAAATTACGTGCAGTACTTAATCGAATATTTGAAATGTGATTGATGATTTGATAAGAGTGTTGTAGAACCACTATTTGTTCTGTTGAAGTGGTAAAACCATATTACTCTTAATTATATTACAAAATAGAGGATACACATTAATCACTCATCTAAAAATCACTCATTTTGACCAGTATTTCGTTAAGTTTAGCACGAATACATTTTGAGATGCTCAATTGTTTCTGGTTTGTTCAAAGCTTATTGTGATAGTTTGTTGTGGAAACTGATAGAGAACCATTATGTTAACTAAGTTCAAAGCAGGTATCTTGAAAAGTTATCAAGCCTGCATTACGATAACGTTCTCAAAGATCATTATAACTAGCCTCAAAGTTGTTACCTTAAATCCGATTGATTGAGCGCGGTATCAAAATTGGGTTGATGCATTGTTTTGAACACTTTCTATAATATCAACAATATTGTTATACCCCGACAAAGTTTCTGTAATTACTACAGGTAGTTGATGTACAGCACATCGAATATACCTTCAAATAAATATTTTCCGTCATATTGTGAATTTTGGAACTTTTCAAGAAAGTATCACTCATCATAATTAGACTACTTTTACGTGTTTTATTGTAACATTTATACGAAGTTATTGATTTATCAGACGACACCAAATCTTCCATTACTATGTCTACTAATAAACCAGTCGATTAGTCAATTCAACATAATACAGGAATCTTATATATTTGGTTCAAGCTATAAAGCAGTCGCAGATGGCATGATGAAGAGCGAACTTAAGAATATTGTTGCTGTGAGTTCTTTTCTAAATCTTATTGTATCTTGACTGCTACTAGTGACCTAAAACAAATTCTGAATGGGGACAATATAAGCACAGTATTTTTCACTTCCAGCAAAAACAATAAAAATAACGGTAGTACTACAAATTTTGCAGATTTTACGGGCCGTTGCTGTTCCGTACCGAGCCAACATTCTGGCTCCATCAGATTTGATTTCAAGCTTGTGCTTTGTATTGTTCTAGACATACCAAAGGAGACAAGATATTCTTTACTCTGAGGAGCCATCGTCATCGACAGAGACCTCTGCGACTGACTCGATGTCCATTTATTTAATTAACGGGATAAGGAATTTTCTTCTCCCGAATGTTATTAACCATCTCTAATATACCCATCTATCAGGTTCCAACTATATTAACTTTATGCAACTTTAGTTTGTCGGAATTTGCAAGGTAGCAAGGCATACAAAGGACGGTTACCTGCGACAAATGCTAGAATGTTTAAAAGTGGACTGGAAATGGATAAACTCCACTTTATCCAATACAATGATGCGTCCAATTAATCGCAAACTGAGAATTACACTGTTGTATCTACTGGACCCATAATTTTGAGAAAACCAACTTTGAAATTTTGTAATCATAAAACTGTTTATTTTGACGGATATTTTGGCAGTATGCTTTGATTAAATATAGCTGCAATTGTTTTAATAACTATATATCTATTAAAACAATTGCAGTTCACAAAGTATAGATACCATTTTGCAACTCAACCATGTGACAATAAGTTTTGGGGTTATGTTATTTTTATTTTTTTATTTTTATGGAAATCAAACAAATTTAATTATTGTTAAAATTTTTATTCTTCGTATTTTTGTATTTTAATTAAAAATAATTTTTAAAAGGGAAAATTTAATACTGTTAATAATTTGGGAAATAAATAAATGTTCACCTATTTTTTACTGAAAATAGGTGAACATTTATTGCCTTTGAAATATATGTTAAAGTTCAGATGTTCATATTGGTGCAATAATATTTGCGTTCACACACACCATTTTAAAGAAACTTGGCGATTAAATTACTTGGATCGTTTATAATATATTCCTTTTTTTAAGTTTAAAATGCGCATCGAAATTAATTATGCAAACGCATATCAGTGTGCTCATCGTAACGATAAGTTGGCATCACCTGACTGGTGGCATCACCATGATATATTTCCTCTCCAATTGTAACGGGTTCTTTAATTTGATTAATTTTAAATTTATTTTTGTACTCTCTTTCAATCTTCAGATAAAAGGCAATCAGCTGAGCAACGGGAAATTGGATACATAAAATATTTTGTGCAGTGCAAGAGAGTAGTAGTTCTTTGTAGTAAATGGTTAATTTTGCTCTTGCGTGTTGAACTTTAAAAAATATATTATAAAAAATATAGTGAATTAAATATTAACTTTTAATTAAATTTAGATGTTAAAAAATAAGCTCAAAATGGTGTTATATGAATAAAAAATAAGCTCAAAATAGTGTAGTGTTATGTTAGTGTTATTATAGTGTTATATGTTTAGTATTTATTGCAAATTTTTTCAAGAAAAATATTTTAATAAAATTTTGCCATTTGTAATTTGTAAATTAATTGTGTTATTATATTGAGTGTATAAGTAATTAAATAATTTAAAATGACTTATTACCAGCAAAATATTTTCGGTAAGTTTTTATTTAGGATTTATATTTTTATAAATATGTTAGAGTTCAGTGATCTATAGAGTCTAAGACAATTGGCACGAATTGTGCAATGTAATCCATTTTAATGCCATAAATAGATTTTACACCTTCGATTGTTTCGAAGTATTTTGAATTTAAATTTGTTAAACTTTTCATCGGTGTAAATTCTTTGACACGATTAACACCAATCGAGCCGATTTAAAATAAAACAAAGGTTATAATGATATATATTTTGGAGGTTTCTGCTTAGGAGGGTGTTCTGGTAAGAGTGATCCGCTTGGAAGGATGTTTTAGTAAGAGCTGAATTACAAAGTGTTTGTGAAATTATCAATCTGGGTCTCTTTCATTGCAAATTTAACGTTTACTTTGTATAAAGATAATATCATATAGCCAAAGATAACATAATGTTGGGATTTATTAAACTAGTGAATGCTAAGACAAATCTGGAGACATTACTATTTAATTTTATCAAAAGAATTAACAACATAAAAAAAAAATTCTCTTGTTTCTCTTAAAGAAAACCAACAAAGATTATGACTATATGATATAACTTATCATGAAAATGAAGCTCTTCATTCGCCTTTTTTACTTTTTTACTTTACTTTACTTTTTTTTATAGCTGCCTTCAATTTTTTTTATAGTTACATTCTTGTATAATGAGCCCCAACAGGGTTTAAGAACTACAAGGTTTATCGTCAACCTCTGTTGGATTACAAACAAGTTTTTGTGGAGATGGAATGGACTCGGTTTCTGTTGATATTCCCGAGTAAGGTCCTATCCGATAAAATGCAGGTGAGTTGACTTTAATGATGTTTGTCCAACTGTTCAGTGGTTAAGTATACTGATAATATATGCAAAACAACAGAGGTCCCAGTTATCCAACGAAATGAATCAGTATCACCATTAACAACTAACTGTAAATAAATACAACTGGTATACAATATATAATGAGCATGGTCCTTCCACTTTGCCAAAAGGATTTCTCCAACAACTGTAAATCAATTATTTTGGAAATCAGAATCAATTTCTATCGATCGATAAACTCAATTTTTATGACCAATTTGATGCCTGTACTAATGTTTTGGAATAATTAAAACAGAATTCTAAGGTACCAGTTTAACCACACTGTTTTCGTATGAAGTCAATAATATTCTTCTGGACCATAGCCCTGGTGCTAAAAATAGTATAGATAGGCAGTTTGTACTTCGAGTGATAGGTACAAAAACTCCATATGAAAGTTATGAGTAGTATTTTTAGAATAAAAGGCACTAAGGATGATCAGGAAATTGCAACATTCGTCAATAATAAAATATGTGATATCCGGTCTTAATAATCTACTTGCCATATAATGAGTGAATATATTTTCAAGTTTGCTTTATGTTTGCTTTATGTTCTTCGCGAGAATGATGAATTTTCAACGTATGAACGTTTATTTAACGTCACCCCAATTTCGTCGTTGAATCAATTTTAAATGACATTAGTGATTTGTTTATTTTTTTTTAACTTTTTAGCTTTTTCAAAGAGGGGAAAAGACGAATCGAAATCTACATTAGATATTACAATTGTAACAGGTTTAGTCACATTTCACCAAAATGTCTGAATCCACTAAAACGAATTTGTAATACCTTTCCGGAACCTGTATATACTTCGTTGATATCGTCGATTAGCCGATTTAGGATTAATAGATTTGAAATTTATTAAATTAACTGTCGTATTGCAGTCCTCCGGAAACTAAATTAAATATTATTGGTTGTCAGTGTAAAATATCAAATTAATGATTTCGTTTATACTTGTAGGTTTCACATCGTACCTGATAAAACAATGAATCACAATTGTATAATTGCCCGATAATTTTTGCAAAATCTAGAAAATTTATATTTTCCCCATCTCTATATTGTTATAGTTGTTATAATACCTCTGTGTTGCTACCAAACTAATATTTAATAAAAATCAAGTGGTGAGCATTGTAACTAAAAATTGAATCTAACACGTAAATTCAAATTTTTTTTTTTGGATTTAACATAAATCTGCTTTGAATTTACTTGTACAATTATTTTTATAACGAGTCAAAATATGATTTTGAGATTAAGAAGCGATTTTTAGTATTTAGGTCCGATAGACCAGTTTTGCGACTATAAATTATTTTTAAAGGACCAAAATGTCGTTAGGAATAATAGATTTAGATTTAGAATTGTTAGAAAAAATAAATATTATTATTCAGGTCCAATTGTTCTAGTATCAAAGAGAAATGGTTCTCATCGGGTATGTGGTGACTGTCAATTAAATGATGATCATTTGCCATAGTAATGGATAAACCGAAAACTAACTATTGACAGACATTACGAAGTTTTGTAATCAGTTTTAGTATTATGTAATAATAGATGTTTAGAATTGTCAACGGGGAAATGTCATTTCCTAAAACCGAAAATTTACCGAGAATATCTGTGATACAGAATTAATTCTATTGGAATCAATTTATTATCTTTTTACATGGAATACCATTCACAGTTGTAATCGACTGCAAATTTTGAGATGGACATTATTTTTAGAACAACAAGATTTTGAAATTTTTAAAAGGATGGTAAAAAAATGTCGGTCTGTTTGAGGTCACCAATATAAAATATAAATATATATTTAGGTTATAGTTAAAATGTTTTCCAAATTTGGTCATTTTGTCATATACTAAGGCTACTAAAACACAGGAAGTTGTTAATAATTTGAAAAATTATTTCATTATAGTGTTCTTAACCGTACTGTATCTGATCGAGGTAACAGCTGAATTAATGAAAGGTATTCATTAATTCAAAAAATGTTTGAGGGATTTAGGAATCATTTATGTTCTTAATGCCACAAACTCTTCGTAATCTAACGGTTAAGCTAAAAGATTAAATATAAGTTTAGTTCTACTGCTCGCTGTAATATTACGTATTTTTGGTCACATTTACACCTTCCAAATATTTTAGAAATTTTCTCGGGGTTATATGAACTATGGTCGATCTAAATTTATCACATTGTTGCTAGTAATATTCAATTTCATCAAAATTCGTTTTTAGTATAGTTTTACCGTTCGATCGTTATTAAAAACAAGACCATAATGAATAAGTACGAAACATATTTACTAGTCAAATTTTGATTGTATGTTTACTATGCATGCGATATGTAATTCATTTTAAAGTTTTTATAATTAACATTTTTTAACGTGATACAAAGAAATCTACAACCCTGACAGACTCCATTCTTGGACTTAAAAAAAATTCATTCGTAATATTATATCGTACAGTAATACTGGGTAAATATTTTTATCATGTCAAAAAAAGTGCAAGTCATTATTTAAATTTTGCAAAAGCTTAATAAACTATAAAAAAGTATTCACCCACTGTACGCACACAGACAAACAACAGTAAAATAGTAATATAATTTTT
The DNA here is from genome assembly GCA_963556175.1 of Tipula confusa. Lineage (NCBI taxonomy): Eukaryota > Metazoa > Arthropoda > Insecta > Diptera > Tipulidae > Tipula > Tipula confusa. The sequence goes on from OY744476.1 coordinate 5,142,227, forward strand.
CATTTCCATACAAAGTAGTTTTCCGTTTGATTATTTTCAATGGGAAAAATGAAGACTGCTGAAGATGGAAACAAAAAATTGAAATACTATACACTACAAAGCTTGCAAATCATTAGTCTCGTCTTCTTATACACTCGTCGTATATATTTGTATATTGTAATTTCCAGTACCGAACCATTTTCCATATTAATACAATTTTCTATATATTTCAATTTTTAATTAATAAAAATATTATGGATTTTAATTACCTTCCACAGTACTTGAAAAATAAAAAAAAATTTCCATTTAAAACATAAAAAGAAATAAAACAAAAAATAGAATTTTTTTTTTTTTTTTTGATATTGCATCGCATCAAAGTGAAAATTTATTTTAAAATGCTCTGGATGCTGGGAAATTCAAGCACACCATAAAAAAATGTCGTTCAAATCAATAAATGAGTAATTCTTGTAAAACATATATAATTAGAAATTGGAAAATTATATGTATTATGCACATAATAATATAGAAAATGGAAAATCAATGGAAATTTGGTTTCTATGATGTTTTGTTGTCATATATTCTTTGACGTACAAAAATTTTCGTTTTCTAACGAAAATCCCTGTTTCCGATCCAGCGGTTGTGCTTAAATACCAGAACCGTAATTAATCAAACACATTTTAAGAATAATATCGATTCCCTATCGACCTTTGTACATAATTATACGAATGGTTTAAATTTTATGGAAATTTTATTATACGAGACCCAATAGTTCGAAATGATTTTTCTTTTGATTCCAATTAAAAGTTATTCGTTTCATTCTATATATATACATAACCACTTTTCAACAACGTAATATTATTTTACTTGGGAAAATAATGAAAAAAAAAGAAGAAAATTTCAAAATCTACATAAAAATCAAATCAATTAGCATAAATTTTAATTTCATACAATTTTTCATTCGATTTCATCTCATTCGAATTTGTATGAGTGTGTGTGTGTTTGTGCCAGAAAAGAAAAGCTTAAATATGTTGTCGATTGGAATAAATCATGCATTCAACCATAAAGTAAAAAAATTAAACAAAAATACACAAAATTTATTTTAAGTTTCTTATAATTTTCTTTTCACCATAGCAAAAAAATGAAAATTAAAACAATTAAATTTTCCATCAAAGTACAATGGCCGTATGATAAGTATTTGGCCTAGAAAATAAAAGCTTTTAATGGGTAGAATTTGTGTAATCTTATTAATCGTTTAAACGGTGGCTTTTCTGTCAAAGATTCAAAGATTATAAATCTCTGAGCATATTGTAAAGTTGCAGAGAACTGAAATTTATCATCATGTGGATTCCAATAATTCCCAAAAACCTTCAAACAATCCCTTCGTGAAGTGGTTTAGCTTCCTTACTCTGTGTAGCTCAATGCTCTGGAGCTATTGTATCGAATAACGCTCTCGAATTGGAGCTTCATTGACGTTGCTTCATTCTTGCCTCACTCAACATGACTATGAGCTGCTCTTTTAATCAATTGCCCACTATACGTTTGTCGTACCGGTCATTAGGTCCTTGACATACATGTCACGTCGAAGTGTACTCGAGGCTTTTGCAAATCATTGTTAATTTTGCTTATCGATCTCATCAATTACCATTGTTGCCAAAAATGGTTCGGATGCCGTTCTATATACGTAATGGTCCTCAGTTTAAAACAATTTATTGGCTTATCAGGACTATCTTGCCATATAATGCTATGCATTTGTTGATCTCGTTCGTCAACCCATATCTGCTATCTGTCTGCTTTTCGAATCTGATCATAATCTCTAAAATACTCGATTGAATGTTTTGTCCTACTAGGAGTTATCAAGTCCAGTACATATAGTGTTTTAGGCGGTAACGTGATCTTCCGAACTTTTAACGTTTTCCAATCTTAGAATGTTGAAAACAATTTTTGCCCTATAGCAGAATTTCTATTGATTTTAATTTCAGCTCGATTTTGGGTTTGTCAATTGAATATTTGCTAACCGTTCGATATCAGCTGACCTCATGACTGACGATGAGATCTGAGTAATGATTTTCACAAGATTATGATTGCTGGTTATATATGCCCCTAGTTGACTGTAATTTGTTTTGTCCAATACCGGATATCGTAACTCTACGATGACGTATTGTTAGACTGAAATGTTCCATGCATGTCTCTGAAACAAATGATAATTGAAACCTAGTATCGAGTAACACTCTGCACAACTTTTGAGCACCAAACTGATCTTGATTTCAAATTAATACCGTTGGTAAAATTGACTGAGCCAAGGTGCTATAGAAGTGTGCGGTTTCCTTTCTGGCTTATTTGACTCGTTACGTTTTTTTTCAGTCGTTAATTGGAATCCTGCTGTTTAATTTTAAATTGAGACAGCTGAGTTGCAATTTGTGCAAATAAAAAACTCTCCTAAATGGACAATATATTGGAGATAAGCGGCCGTCGAAAGCACTCTGTCATGTACGTTTATTGGTTGGAACAAATTTTACCTCTAACATTATTAAGTTGCGTTGGAATCAATATTAAGGATATTAAGTTGCTTTGGATGCAACAAATAAAGTAACATTCTTAATCGACACTGAAACGGATCTCTCTGTAGATACATTCCGCAAGTACACATCACCATATCACTTTTACCTTTAAAACTAGATCTAGTCTTATCAGCCGCCAATGGAACAATGCTCGATAAATTATTAAAAATTCTTCATATGGCTCTGAGAAACTTGGAGCTTTAAACAACGAACCCTTAAGACTATATACGAATGCGGTTGCACTTCATATTCGTTGGTATTTAAAAAAATCTTACAACTCTGTATCAAAAGATGCTTTTCTTGTATTAGTCGGCGTAATACCAAAAGATTTGCTATAGATATAAAGTAAGAAATAGGCAAAGTGTGAGCTACGGAAAAGTACAGTAATAAAAGCAAAACAAATAGAAGTAAATCTTATTGGTTCACTCAAGAGGCAGATGCTAAAAGCATCTTGCAATGTGGCAATATATATAAAATTTTGATGGATGGGAGGATAACTTATATTTTCAAACATTGAAAATAATTGGCTAGCGTTTAGTGCACCGTTTTGAAAAAATAGCTTAACATTAGCTTTCAACATTATCTGCATCTGCAATTTTTAGAGCAGTATTAACCATTTGTGTTGTTTGTGGAACATGGCTTTCTTACTCCGGAGTCTACCACACGGTTCTAAAAATGTAAATGATGGATTAATTGAAGCAGTTTTAGTTTTTCTTTTATACTTTTTTGGAAACTTTTAAATCGTGTCAGAAATGTCAAAGTTTAAATACGATAACCATTGAGTTTATTATGGATTTAGGAAATATTAGGTTTGTGTCAAAAATTTTTACAGTTTCAATAGGCTAACCATCATGTTAATTCTAGATTTTGGGAACATTTGATTAGGTCCATAAATTTAACTTTTTTCTATTTATGCCCAAAATTCATAGTTTCAATAGCCTCACCAATTTTATTTATTGTTTTGCTTCTGTATTAATGCTGTGTGCTTTAATCGACTTTTCAAACTAAACTTTTTAAATTGTTCAAGTTTCCGTTATTGTCTCATAGGTGGTAGCTGAAAAGTATTTCCCGATGTAACTTTTCGGTGACTTTTCATAAAAAGCATAAAATAACTATGATATTTTTAAACTATAAATGAACTATACTAGTTTTTAGTTTAGTATAGTTTCAAGTTGAGGCACAGTTAGTGATTTTTGTAGTAGTTCCATCTATCTAGATATGGCATAAACTAACTCGTTATGATTTAGTTTAGTTAGTTTAGTTAGTTTAGTCGATTAAGGCGCACAGCATACGAATATTTGCCGCACACTTTTTATTATCCTCAATTGACAATTATTGACTAATCTTAATAGCTGGCCTTTAGAGTACCTACTCATTTTTGTTTTAAAAATAATAAAACACTAAATGTTTGTTATAGCAAAACTCTCTATAAAAAGAGCCGAACTGATCCAATAAGTAGGCTGTACAAATTCTAGATTATTGTTAAAATATAAGTGAGAATGAAAACTATGAAGAAAATTTTAGGCGGTGATTCATGTACAAAATTTATCTGATAGACATAAACTATAACCGTTTTGATTGGTTGAAGGTCTGCCATATTATTTTATCGTTCGACAAAAATTGAAAATTGAACTTTGATTATTTTGCATAGGACATCGTTTAAAACTTGGCCAGCTGTATTAAAACAAAAATTACAAAACAAAAAATTCTTAAACCAAAAATTAATTAAAATGACATAAAAATATTAACCAATCAAAGCTATTATAATTTATGTTTATCAGATAAATTTTGTACATGAATCGTCGCCTTAGTATTAGTGTAAGTTATTTATTGAAACTGTCATAGTACCGAAAAAATCCAAATGTTATATGGTTTTGAATGTTACTAACACCACTCCAGATCGAAAATTTTATTTGTTTTATATATCGGCGTGTGCTACGCAATGCGTTTGGCTTTTATTACAGAAAGTTTTGGATATAACCATCAAACAAAAACTTATTTGGCTCACACATTATTGCTACCATCTTTTGCCAAGGCCAGTTACTTTCCAAACGACTTTTATTAAAACTAAAAATTAAAAGAATCAGTAAATTATAAAATCGGTTTTTTGTTGTTCGAAATTTTTTTAGTTTTTGTTTATAAATTTTCCCGAAAAATATAGTACACGGAAATAAAATAAAAAAGTTTGCGGGGGTGGAAATAATTTAGCACCCAGCACATTACAGAACACGACGATTATGGGGAGTACGAGTTATAGGAAATTTTCATGATAAGTTTTTCATCAATTACAAAAAAATTTTAAGAACATCATAAACAAAAATATAATTAGATAAACATAGATTCTGTTCCTTGTAGATACACACACATACATACATACATCTAATAAGAAACTATTTGCATGTACGTTACATTTGTGTTTATTATGTAGCTCATCTGTGTGTTATTGCGTCTTATAATATCTCTGTCTGATGAAAATGAATTGGAAAAGTTCGAACAAATTTTCATTTCGTATTTTAATTCAATTTTTAACATGATTAAAAGGTTTGAAAATTGATTTTTATTCAATAAAAAAGTTAGAAACTTGTATTTGGGTGGGTGTGTGTGTATCTGTGTGTATTTAAAGTTTTTAGAGTGTTTTGTGTATCGTTCGGTTATGCGCTCGTAGAACACTCTACACTAACTGCCATATAGAGTATCGTATTCACGTATTATATATTCGCAAAATTTGAATAAATTTTAACTTTTTCAATAAGAGAGCAGTACGAGTACCACCAAAAGCTGTCTATTATGTTTTTGGTGAAGTTTTTTTTAAAACGTAAACTGTATTTTAGTTTTTCATTAAATTTGAAAAGGATTTTAATTTTTTTTTGGGTATAGACAGTTGACGTAATTGAGTTTTACCTTTTCCACTAATACTATGAAGAAAAATGTAGTTTTCATTTGTGAAGTGTTTATATTTTAAGGATATATTGTTGGGGATTTTTAAAGACTAAACCTAATCAAATTTATGTGAAGGGTCTCAAAGGATAAGAACCGTGTGTGGTTGATTTTATATAGTTGTTAGGGTATATTCTTCTGAGAAGAAAGACTGTTGAAAATTTCGTAAAAACCCTTTTTTAGATTCTTTGCTAATGCCGTTGGTCGATAAAAGTGGCGAATAAATATTTGACCAACATAAATTTTTTGGATCGCAAAAACGTTGGACATTTAAATCAAAAATTTGATTTGGCAAATTCTGCAGTAACATACTTCAACTAATCAAGTCAGCCAGATTCGATTTCACTAGAATATGTCTCCAAAAATGTCGGTTGCAAACATCTAATCTTATAACGTTCCAAATGTCCCGAATTAATCTCTATTTGTTTTTATCACCATTTATCGTATTGCAAATATAATGATTTGCCATAACTCTGTATGTCGGCTGTACAAAATAAATTTGTGGCCTAACAAACATTTGTAGACTCTCAAAAACCATAAGATTAATTCCCATACACAAATAATCAACGTTAAGAATAGAAAATTCAATTTTCATGTAATTTTATGTTTTCTTTTCATTTTCATCACTATATCGCTGAATAACGTTTCGAAACAGAAGAAGAAAAGTTTATCGTGAGTGCGAGTTAAGAAAAGTAGAAAAACACAAATTTATTTTCATCTTGAGACTATCTATATACGGAAACACATGATACATTCATAGATATATATCCAAAGAGACAAAAAAAGAAACAACCGGTTGTTGCTGTTGCTGTTATAAATGGAAAATTATCCATGAATTACTTAGATATATTTTCCTAGATCTATCCGAATGAAAAACTGGGAAAAGACCTAAACTATTTTTCTTTCTTAGTTTATGTTGATGTTTTGTTATGATGATGTTGATGTTGATGATGATGATGATGATGATTATGTGATGTAAGACAAAAATTGATGGTCTAATTTTGTATATAGCGCTAGTGTATAATAAATTTTCTGCAGAAGCACGGTAAGCAACAACAACAAGGAAATCTACATAAGATTTTCAAAATATAACAAAGAAAATTGAAGCAGCATTTTTGTTGTTGTTGTTGTTGTTTTGTAAACTGTTTCATGCTGTCTTAACATTTAGGATAATAAATCCGTTAGAGAGCAGCAAAAGACAAGAAATAAAATTATTGTAAATTATCATAAAAATATTAGAAAATATTTTTGATGGTACTGTACTCGAATACAAGACGACGAGGAGTAAACTATTTCTTCAGGTGGTTTGGATGTGAAAGAAGCGTATATGATGGATATATGATAAGTATATGTAGCATCAACCAGAAAACAATTTTTTTCCATTGTTTTTTCCATCCTATCCAGTCTCCACATATTTTTTTAGACGTTTAGTAAAGTGATAACTTCATCGATAAAACTATAAAACTGCAAGTTTTTTCCCATTTTCAGCTAATCGATATTAATTATTCCATATTTTTTATGAATTTATGATTATTGAACATTTTATCATGCACTTCAGCAATAAGACGTAGACTTACTATTTCAAAGGATCCAACGAACCCCAAGTCTCTTGGATGACCAATAAACATTCTGTGTTTGTAAACAGAAAAAACTTTACCGCTCCAACTACTACTTAGCGACTCGTTCCTCATTTATCGCTCTTTTATGTAAAAATTCAAATGATATTCGTTTTAATGGCTACCAAAGTCAAAATGAATTTCACATGTGACAGAAAATTGAACCGTACACATGGTATCGGCCGTTTTTGGAGAGGCAATGTACTTATCAAACCACCTTATTTCATATACATATACAAAAAGCATAAAAATGATGAAAATGTAAAATGTCGCGACACCATTTTCAATTTATTCATGAGAAATGAAAATGAAAAATTGGTACAGATATATTTTTACTCTCGTATATTTTGTTGTTGTATTTATATTTAGTATTTTTCTTTTTACCGTTACAAATAATAATTTCTGTGTGAAATGCAAGGTGTCAAATTCAATCTTATTTTTTGGTTATAAGACATTTTCGTTCACCTTAGTTGGGTTTGTGTTTACGGCGTGACAGTCTTTTGTTATGTATATAATATACATGTACAGTTTACAATGGATGCCTTTTCAAAAAAGTTTTGATTTTGAAAAATGATTGCAATGGGAACAGAGATGAGATGATATTTACAGAAAACTAACTAAATGTTGCTGATGGCAAAATGGTTGGTGACTTGGTGGGTTAAAGAATATTTGTTTCTACAGATACCAAAATTTCTAAGCGTATTCGTTTTTCAAATGAGAGATGCGAATTTCCATTGACTCGTTTTAGATGATGCTTAACTGGTTTTATATTGGCTTCGTACAAACCGTCAAAGTGAGAAGCATATATGCTGGATTAAAATGAATATTAGTGTTTTGTGGACGATATGTCAATATAAACTGCGGAATCTGGATGCTAGGAAGATTGTGTAATGAGGTTTTAATATTCAGCCAATTTTGTATAACATCTTTATAGCTTTTTTATCAGCTTTTTTGAATCATGACAACTGGTTAGAACATCATCAATGTAGAAGATGGATTTCAATATTCTGGCGCAACTGCAAGTTGAGCTGATGAACGACAAGTCAAAAAGAGAGCACTTGACATGCAGCATCACACTTGAGATGACACTGTGAAAGATCCTCATCTGGTGAGTGGCACCAAATAATATGTTTAACATATTGATCATTCGGATGAATAAGAATCCGCCCATATTTTTTTTCTACATTGACAGAAATAGCAATTTTGTGTAACCGCAGAAACAAATTAATATCATTGCAAGATCATCCATTATCTTTTGTCCGACTGCCAAAATATTATTCAGTGTCTATGCAATTACCTTTTACAGGACCCATTGAAAATAACTCTCAGCTTAGTAGTATTGCTAGTACTTTAAATCACGGAGTGATGAGGTAAATGAAAATCCACGTTAAATTCACTGCGGAATTGATATTTGTGGCCTCAAGTTTCTCCATGTCTTAAAGCTTGATGATACAATAAACCCAAGGTAACTGGAACGGCTCTTTAATGATATATTTCCATAATTTTTGTTCGTCGTGTTTTGTTGGTTGTTAATTTCACATTCATCTTCGACCGGATCGTGCCCTGATAAACAGATTCCTTCTTCAATTCCCCTGAAGGGAAAATTGAATGCTGTTCATTTTCACTATTTGAAATTAGTGGATGAAAAATTCTTGGTGTTTTTCTGCAATTTGTTATGTTTGCATCCAGTACACTTCAATTTTTCAAATCGAATAGTTGAGCATAAAAACATCGTTACCTAGAATAATATCAATAACTCTTGGAAAATAAACGATGGATCAGCTAAGGTAATATGTTGCATTATCGGCCAACGAGTAGCATCACGTTTATTGGCAGGTAGCATTGAAGTTAAATTAGCTAGTATCAATGCCGTTACAGTGATGCTGCTTTCGAATATCATTTGAATTAATAAACAGATTTACGGTATCTGATGTTAATGTCCAAGCGAAATTGTTAAACATTTAAACCAATTTTTCAAAACACGCTGGATCACTGTGTAGTGAACCATCTGCATCTACAACTATGCAAAGAGGCATCACCTAAAATTTAGTATGGGTAAAAAATAGGATCGAAAAACTTCAATCGCAGAATGTCAATAAAGCAGTTCAGTTTAGCCCATTGGCGACACCGATAGTATTTCTGCGCCCATTCAACAAATTTAGAAGGAAATATATTCTTTTTGAATGTGAGAGTGCTCAGAAGAGAGCTTTCTAGTTATTGAAACCTCAAATTATTAGTATAAGCAGCACGGTTTCACTTTTGAGACGACTACCTGGTGCTACAATATATGCTTCAAGCTATAAAATTGATGCATATTGTTTAATCGATATCTAAATGGAATAGAGATCCAATTGCCGTCGCCTCAAAAACACTGAGGAAATACCAAAAGTGTTATAGTCAAATCGAAAAGTGTTTATTATTTTCGACTCCAATAAATTCCACCAATGATGGTGGAAATATTATCTACCAATATTTCCAAATGGACATTTTTATAAAAGGGAAGATGTTAGTCTCCAACTTGATGATTGTTGGTGTAGACATTTACTATTTTCTAATTGGTTCTGTAATTATTCGAAAACCAATTAAGCAAGATTAAGAATCCTTAGCAGAGTTGTAAATTACGTGCAGAACAACTAACAACGACGTTCTGAGTCGTGCAAATGGAGTATGTACGAGTATGAAGCTGTTTCGCCACTACTCCAACCACAAGTAATGAAAACATTGCATTTGCCTTTGAGGTACGTTTCGCATGAGGCAAAATGGTACTATTCATTTTAGCCACTTAGTTACCCATAAAGCATTAACCAATTAGCCTTAACTTCTATAGTACTAGCAAATCGCGATTGCTAAATGAAAAAACTACAGCAAAGGTGAAGCAATTCAGTGAATCCTAGTTGGTCAGAAGGTATTTACAAAGCTCCAAAATAAGTGTATATGGTGAAATTATAAATCATTTTAGTAGAATGGTATATCAATTACAGAAAATAGAGGCCTGTGGAAGCGACATCAAAATCAGAAAATAATAAAAAAATGTTGATATCATTTGTAATCCATGTAATTGGATTCCCTCGTAGGACCGACATTGTCTAAATGCCACGAGACCTTTCGAACTAGCATTCCAAATTTGCGAAGCGTCCTTTTGTAAGGTTTACGCTTTCTGAGGCCTACATTAAACTCGGAGAAATGTTGAAATGAGCTTTAGTCTTTAGAGATTGATTATTTTCTTCGTTTAGCAATGAAATTGGCTACTGGGTTGTCAAAATACGGTAAGCAGTCTATATACAATTATTATAATAACCTCCTCAATATTGAAAAGTCTTCCAGTTAAAACTGTATCATAATTATAGAAAATGTAACAATGAATTTTGAAAATGATCCATTTTTCTTCAATAATGCACCCAATAGATATCAACCTTATCAGCTTTGACATGAATATGAGTAATATCTCAAAAAACTAAATTGTTGAGATAAACTAGGCTATGGCACTGATATGACAATATACCGCATGTCACAATATTCAGGTCGAATTCAAATTTTATGTTTATTAAAAACTCAACTGTATATATTTTGTTTGTCGTCTAAAGTCCATCTAACTAATAACATAATATGTATATATATATGAATTTTTAAGAATCATCTCGTTTCAAACATGATCATATATCTTATATGCATATGGTATATATTCTACGGTAACCAAACGTTTCATTCATTTACCTTGAATTCATAAAGCTCTGATGTTTCTACAATTTTATTAAAATTATTTGTACTTTTTATTATTATTTTGGATGATGGTGCTGTTGTTGTTCGTGTATAGAGCTTTTATGGTGTCAGAATGATATTTTGTATACAAGTTTTGCTTCCAACCGTATATGAAAAATATACATACACCGAGCAAAGACTTATCATATACATTTTCACGTCATAGATAATATCATAAAGATTATGTATGTTGTACCTGTTTTATTGCACATATAGCAAAGAAATGTGTTGCATTGTTGTTGGTGTCATTATATTTGGTTGAGCCACAATATATTTCCGGGGACCGAGACATAGTTCATTTCATACGATATATAAATTTATATGTTCGAAGATTTTTTGTACCAATTTGGTATAGCATATAACAAATTTTCTATATATTTTCCATATGGAATTAATATTTTTCTCTGTCTATATATACATAAAGTCGTAGAAAAAAAAATTAAAAAATGAGGAAAAGTTGGAAAACACAGCACATCATTTACAGAGGAAAATAAATTTATTTCTTTTCAGCTTTTATTCTAAAAATTTTATGAGATATCATTTGACATTGATGTGATATACTTTGCAACTAACAAAAAATAAAAATAAAAAGGAAAATGGCTGAGACGAAAACTTGCTGTATATGTTGCAACAAAAAAGCATATATATATATATAGTTTTGTACTCATATATTGTATTGCAATATTGCATATAATAGTTGATAATTTATTTATTTTTGTTTTTTGGTATAGGAAGACTCCAACATATAATAATATAATAAAAGTAATACATTGTCATTTCTGGTTACGAAATCTAAAAGGTTTATAGTGCACGGTTTAGAATGTTTTCCGACCGGAAAATTGTATGATATTTTAAATTTCAATCGTATATATATATATATATATATATATATATATATATATATATATATATATATATATATATAACAGTGACGAAGCGTCAACATTTGTATTGGGGAAGCACCTTTAAACCGTATAGACAAAAAAATTAGGATAATTTCATTAATTTCGGAGTTTTTATTTAAAAATAAATATTTATGCATAAAACCTATGAATCATTTAGACATTCTTGTCAAAACCGTAGGTGGTTTTGCTTGATTTAACAGTAAACCAGTGTACACTGATAAATTTTGGCGTTTTGCGTTTTGATATAATTCATAATATAAATACACATAGTACTACCATTGTATGTTAGCCCATTGACGTGCTAGATGTCGCTCCTGGCATCGGTTTTAAAATAATCAAAATATTTTTATATGTATAATCGCCTAAATGTTATATATTTATTCTTAATGTTGACGATATTCTATCAACCCGACATCTGAAACATCAATGGGTAAACTGTGTTTTTCTTATGATGGTAGTACTATATGTATTTATATTATGTATAATTACAGCAGTTATTTGAATAACCAGATTCATCGTTCCCTCTGAAATCGAGTCCTTTTATTCATACGAAGTAAACGGTGTCAATTGATGTTCCAAGAATTTCCCTATTTTCTTAAAGTTCTGAAAGTTTTTAAATAGATGGCATTTTGCATAATTTAAGAAGTATTTGAAAATCGACATGTTAATCAGAGGTTAGCGGATTATTAAATGATTATTATTTAATGGATTACCATTAAATGGTAATCATTTAATGATTACAATTCTACTTGTTGTAATCATTAAATAAGCGTTTTCTTGTTTTATCGTATATAAATATTTAAAAGAGCAAGCTACTAAAAATTTACTAGTTGCTTTGTCTATTCAACAGCATAATAACGAAAAAAATTACAAAACAAAAGAAATTTTAGTTAAAAATATTGTAGATATCGTTTTATATTTTTAAACACCCTTTAAAGAGAGAAAATTAGTCGGTTTCGCTTAGGGCTTAAAGTAGTACCAAAAAAGTAGTAGAAAAAATTTGTAAAAAAAATTAATATAAAATTTTTATTATCACATTAAAGAAAGTTTTACTTCTTTTCTGAAATAATTTTTATTTTTATATATAAAACAAGAAGTATTGAATTCTTTGTTTTTATTAAAACAAGGTTCCTTATTTCGTTTTTATAAAATTAAAAAAAAAATAATTTTCCTAATATAATATATGTAAAACCTAAATATATGTAAAACCTAAATATTTAAATTCATTCACAATCGCTAATAAAGAATATGATTCAAAAAGTGAAGAAGTGATTCTTCGGTAGATTTTCCAGTCGTGAAGCTAAATTGCTTTTGATTTACAAATTTTGTTTTATCCAGGTATAGCTTTACAAACGAATTTTTATTAGTTTCTCAAATACTTCTAAAAAATAACACAAAAGTAGTACATATAGGATTGTATAGTTGTTTAGATCTAACTCGTTACCATTATTATGAATTGACACAACAATGGCTAACGAGGTACTTCCAGACATCAACCAAAAACCAAGAAAATTTCTTGATGGTTACTTTATCTATATCATAAATCCTTTGGAACATTGGTGTTTTAACTTGTTAATCACAGATAGAAGTTTTAAACAATTGTTTTATATTTTTCCAAATATCATTCGATAAAATTCAAACAACCCAATGCCACTGTCGTTTTGATCGGGTTTTTATGATATGCATGTAACAAGTCTAATTAAGAAAATATAACACATCTCTTGAGATGATAAAAAAAATTCTGCAAAGTCGGAGAGTCTGCATATTCCCTACGCAATTTATTTTTTGAACTCATCCTTGGCTGTTTGCTTGGCGTTTGTCGACGAGCATTACGTGAAATTGGAAGATTATCACTTTCCAATCTGACGAGTAACTTTCTATATTGTCGAACGTTTAGATTCAAAGAATAACTGGTCGTGTTTGGTCAACATCAGCCAAACAGTACACCCAGTAACCCACAGAATCAGATCAATTAGTATTAATGCATTCAACTATAGTTTGGTGTTTTCGTTGCACCATTCAGGGATTTCTTAAATTATTGGTTGGAATTTTATTAGAAAATCTATTATTACACATATTATTGATTCATTATGAAACTATGCTTAGCGTCAAATAAGCGATATCGTCGCGAACAAAACTGTATCTTAATTTCCAACTTTCTAATTTGTTAACCTTTCGATGTTGACTATACTTTCATGCTAGCTCTGAACTTGAATATCGTTAATCTTCATAAAGTTCTTGAGTATTCCATCCAAATTTCCTTTTATTTTGGGGACTTTTCGAGGTCGAAGGTTCTATCTGTTTTTATTTGATAACTGGTTTGGATACATATAAATGATTATTCTGAGGCTCCATTGCTAGAGATGCTTATGTTAAACCATCTAAATTACGATATTAGTTTAAATTCAAACATTGTGTCTTTCGTTCTTTTCGGCGCAATGGTAGATGGTTAAATCAGACATATAACTGTTATGAAAATTTTGTAAGCTTAGAACCAACTTACTAAAATATAAAAAAGTTGGTGGTTACTGCAAGGTAAAAAAAATGTATTTTATGTTGTTGAATTATTTGGGTCCGTCTCCAGTCACAAAATAGTCGTGTTATCTGAACACTACTAAATATTTTTTGGAAGATCAAATTGTCTGGATTTTGTTGCACAGTAGTGTTTGTATATATATACATATGTATATATATATATATATATATATATATATATATATATATATATATATATATATATATATATATATATATATATATATATATATATATATATATATATATAACAGTACACAAATAGACCATATATATGTGAGCTAGAGGAAATGTAATAAATTCACCTGTATTCTTAACATGACTCAAATAAATCAACTTCCGTTTATGTTAAAATGGAAATGAGACGAGAAAAGCATCTGTACAATGTTACCTTAGAGAGATTATTCGCCAAATTACTGGATTTTCTTTTTTATCAAATGTGTTTCGAGCATGTGTTTGTATGTTGAATGTTGAAGTTTTGAATTTTGTTCTTTTTTAATCAAACCAAAATTTAACATATGTAAATATGCTTGAATACATTTAATACAGTTTTTTTAGAACTCTTGGTCGACTCTATCAGTTATAATCTAACAAACTTAAGTAAAGAGAACAAAACTTCATGAAGTTTTATAATTTGTTTTTTTTTTGCACTGACTAAAGGTCAGAAAAATTCTTTAGAGCAACGTACAGAACATCTTTCCAAAAACTTCGAAAATTAGTCACAAGCTTTTATGTGATTTAACAACCGATGACTTCTTTCTTTGAAATATTTTGATAAGTAAAGTAGTATGTGGCAATATATAGAAGCTAAAATTTCAGAGCACAATATTACTAATACGAGATTAAAGATCACCAAAGATCGACGTTTAATCATAATATGATAGTTTCTTACTATAAACATAAACTTGCGACCAACAATAAAAGAAGAATAATGTAAATTGCAATAGTTTTGTAATCCCAGAAGTTGATTGAAAATATGTGTAACTTCTTTTTTCTTAGAAAAATTATTTCTCTTAAGTTTCTTTCTAAATCCGTTAATTACGTCGTATATCAATTTAACAAAACCACCGTTATATTTTATAATACAATACAAAGAATATCTTGACTCAAATGGTTTACTTGTAGCCCTGTAACTAGATCTAAGGAATTGTAGTAATTCAGACCTGACCTTGGTTAACATCACTTGATTTACTAGTGCTTTCTAACGGTTTCTTGCCTAAATATTTCATTCCAATACATTGGCTCTGATTATGTAACTAAGCCATCTTTCAATCCTTTTGATTGGCTTAGTTTTTGAAGCATACTATATATATATTTATATGACATTCAATTCCAATTGAACAGTACTTTCATATACTGGTTCAAATACGCATTGCTGATTTTAAAGTAAATCTGTGTATACGATAAAAACACTTATCCCATTAAAGCCCTAAACATTTTTTCTGCTATTTAGAGCATTACAACATACTAAAAAATCTAATTATCTTGTCTAACTCAGATAAACATTGTTGTGGAGAATTACAGGTTTGACAATTTTTTTTATATTTTATTAAGACAAATCACCTAATCCAACCAACTAAGCCACATGGTATTTATATCCCAAGAACCATAAGAAAACCATAAGTTTTCCTCTATAACTAAAAACTATTTAAAGTTAAAATCGATTAAATTTGTATTTCTCTTGCCTTCTCCCCGGTGTATGACGTGCAAACTAACTTTCTTGAAAATATTTTGTAATTTTTATATTTAAAAAAATAAAATGTTTGCAATACAAAATGAACGAGTGAAAAAAGCTAAATGGTTAACTTTAAGCTACATTATACAACTATACAACAAACTAAAACAAAAACAAAAATGGCAGTAAAAAAACATATCGCACATGTGTTTCTAACGTGGACAGTCTTTAGTTTGCACATTTATTTCTATTGAATCGAAACTAATCAAACGCAAGAGCGTCCCGAAACGAGAATAGCAAATGAACGGCGTCGATTATCACACAGCACATTCAGTTATAAGGCATTGAAATACAGAATGACGCTCATTAGTTTCTGGAACAGGAACTATGGTCGCTATGGCCGTACATATGGAAAATAGTTAAAGAGTATAATTTATTGCGGGGAGTGCATTACAACGAGCTGATCGATCATCTAGGATATGTTAATGGTGAATAGGGTGGCATATATAAAAAAGTCTGTCAACGTTTGCGATTGCTAGGGAATAACATTCATTGGGATCCTTGGAGATGCTGTGATTTTGTCAAATCTTCATTAAATACTATGCGATGGCCAAATTTTTGCAGCAATACAAATTTATAGTTTGGGACGATGGAGCATAAAAAGTACTTGGGAGCATTCGACCGAACGTTACAAAATCTACGAAATAATCAAACACGGTTTGGTGGTACGATGATTATGTTGCGGCAGGTAATTTTCAGTAAACATTACCAGTGATTCCAATGGTCAATGCTATAGTCGATGATGTCAATGCGTCAAGTTTGAAGTCGTCCGTTTTGTGGGAACGCTTTAAGATACCTAAATCAAGAATACATATTTCCTCAGAGTTTGTGTAGGTTGATGTCTCGAGTTATTCCCCACCATCTTCAAGAACATAAGCCCAAAACAATTAGTTATCTTTTATGTGGCATATGCGGGCCATCTAAAATATTGAATATAAAGTTATCTACAATCACGTGCTAAGGCGTAATTATGATAGCATAACTTGGTGAGGTTATTCGTATGACATACATATAAATTCTTATACTATATATCGAAAAATACCGATTTTCGGGTTGTGTCACTTTAGAACAACATGTGCGATACATAAAAGTATAAGAAGTAGATCGATTGATCAATTTTTATTATTTATTTATAAATTTGTACTTCCATCTTCCTGTGGTGTGTACATACTTTATCTAACATAAAATGATAGAAAAAATATTGGCTGTGAAAAAGATGGAAATAGAAAAGTTTCTGTAATAATAAATTGGTTTAAGTTCGTTTACAAAAAAATTATAAAAAAAAAGTTTGTCGTTGAATACGAAAATGAAAAGTTTTTTTTTACAATTCTCTCCGCTGTTCTTAATACCCTTTACCGCAAGGTGTGGTAAATAAAATGCAAGCCAAGCGATTCGTTTAATCCGTAGAATTTGGTCTGTACTACTCAATACTGGTTCAAAAACGTCACTTTTAACACTTAATTTGTTGACAAATATAAAAAATGGACCAAATTTTTACTAAATTAATTCACAAACGCTTAGAATAATAATATGGAATGCAAATGGGCTAATTCATTACGTTCCTGAGCTAGGAGTATTCCTACACAAAGCTGACATTAATGATTATCAATAGCCAATTCAAGGTGGATTGCCTGTGGGACAAAACAAATAAACAGGCACAAATACGTTTTCGTCATTGTCTTACCGCAAATTAGGTGATGAAAAAAAATGGCCATTTAAAGTCTAATCCGATTGTGTAGAATGGCGGTACGGCGTGAACTGGCGTGAAGTGATGGGTGCTCTATTACGAAATTTTTCTACTCAAATCCTTTATGATCAAACGAAAACGTCTACCTTCGAATTATTTTAATTTTGTATAAATTAAGAGCTCGGTCGAATTCTTTTAAATACATTGGTCCGCTAAATCGGTAGTTAGGATTTGGTTCAAAACTAGAAGGTAAGCAACAGTACTTTATTTCAGTCAAAAAGTTTTGTGTTTTATGTGACACTATGTTGATAGTTGTAGTTTTATTTGCTTCACACATATCATTCAGAAAAGAAAATCGTTCACGAAAAGTTGGCCAGAATAATACCTCTTGGTGTAGGAAGGCAGGACCCTGCATCTGGAAATCTGATTTGATGAATCTGTTAGGTACTTATCGATTAGCATTATGGATTAAATAGGGTACACCCAACTTTTCAATGGTAACAATTCTGGTATTGTAGATACTCGATATGATACAAAAGTGTTCCATTTGGACACAACTTTATTCAGTGGAGTGTTAAAAACGCGTTAATTTCACCAACAATACTGCGGCTTTGTTTTCTATAGCCAGTTGTTTTAGACATTTTGAAGCAAGATGCGGTGCGGATAAGGTTCCATATGTAAGGTTTACTTGAACGTCTGGGGAGGTTGGAAGGCCACTAATTGCATTGAATATATTGGATATATTGCACTGAATGCATGCGTTTGTGCTCGAAAACGAAGATTTCAAACTAAACGAAAGTTCGTTTAAGAACTTCTTGCGGGTTTAGAACATAGTGATGCGGAAAATAATAACCGGGCGACTCTTTCTTGTTTGGGTCTTCTGCTCTCATATGGCCTAGCAATTATTATTCTTCACTAAATTTGGAATAACGTTATTGTAAAAACTCTGGAGTGGGGTGAAAATGCTTCGCAATTACACAACAAATCGTCCTTCTTCGTCGCGCTTAGTAAATTGCCCAAAATGCCTTTCACTTTCAGATTCTTGAAAAAACATTTTCTTGGAGGGATGAGGGTGATTTTCAACAGTCCAGAATTTTTTCAATTTATTCTAATACCCTGGTGAACTTTGAATATAGAATCACACGGCAAGCATAATTTAATTCTGAGTCAGCCAATATTTTCACAGACACTTCTCATCCCAACACGGTATTTTATAGTATTTAAGTGCAGAAAACACTTTGTCCAACAGACAGCAGCTCTTGATTGATTTCTGCATCTAACAGTAGATCAATATTTTTGAAATTACATAAATGCTAATGCTACTGGTTTGTGAGGAATCTTTAGATGGCAATGACTTAGTGTTTGGACTAGGTTACATATTTATGACGTTGATTAAATATTAAAATTGTATGGAAAGGCAACTGTGGGCAGTTTGGCACTTATTTTATGGAAAATAAGACCTGTTTGATTAAAATCCTTATCGTCGCCAATCTATACCTTACGTTGAGCTTCTTTTATGTCGTCTAATTTCTCTTCACGCTCCGAAACAATATTGATATAACATTCTTCAATTTCAGTACGTATATTTTCTGTATGCAGGTCAGTATTTATAACCCCGTACGTCAATAGCATGCCTTTATAAACATTCCAATAACCATTTAGTTCCGTGAATCGATGCTGTAGTTTTTTTTATTTTATCGTTAAAGAAAATTTCAGCCGGAGTACCGAAACAACCATAACTATACTTGCTGATGACACATCAACTTCGGTCACAATTTTTATAATTAATTTTTAAGAAAGGGATAAGCTCAACGAAACGAAATCTGTACATGTGAATTTTACTCATTTCAAAAGAAAAAAATTGGATTAAACATCATCCATGTTTAGACCTACGGAAAACAGTTTTTAGGCTGTACTAAAAAGATAACCATTGAGATAATTTTGCACCGATACTTTAAGATGGAAGACGTCATAAAGAAATTGCAGTTTATGTTGCAAATATTTTATGTAGACTTGAAGATAGCTGACCTGAACAATGACATTGTCATGTAGTTTCGTCATTACCATTATGTTTGTAATGATAATTTTAATTAGATAGACACAGTAATAATTATGCGATATAGGGTTAATGTATCCAAACATCTTTCAATTTACAAAGTTAACTTGAAAATATAACACTAATTATCTTAAGTAAACATTGGTAGCACTTTGTATTTCAAACATAGTTACAAATCGACTTGTAAATATTAAACGAATGCAAAACACCTTGAACACTTTTTACTTTATAATCAATTTCATCGTTAAAAATCATACAAGCTTTGGGGATATAAAATATTTAAATTTTCTTTATACTTATTATTACTGTAGTTTTTCAACTCTATTTTATTTATCTACAATATAAACTTTAACTTACATAGCTTACACTAACAACAGCCAAACACAAAAAGAAAAATGAAAGAAATCCCAATTGAGTTTTTCCTATTATTATTATTATTATTTTGCTTCTTCTTCTTTGCTTATTTTTTTTTACTTTTTATTTCCGATTTAACAATGCAAGAATATTATACATACGTACCAAAAAAAAAAAAAAAAAGCTCAACTGTTTTACATATATTAAAACTTTTCTTCTTTTCTCTTCTTAAAAGTTACATAAAATAACTCGACATAAAAAATAAAATAAAAAATTTAATAAAAAAATTATTCATTTTGATCACAAATTTTCTTTATTTCTAGCATTCACCTCGTTAAAATTGAAGCAAAAATAAAAGTTTTCAAAAGTAAAGAATTTTTTTTTAAGCGCAAAACTTTTGTGCTTGTCTATTTTTCGTGGTGTATGAGTGTATGTGTATAGGTGTACGTATGATGGGAAAAATAGGAAAAACTTTAATGTTTATTTGTTTAAGTTTGAGTTGGTTCGTTTGTCACAATCAGTTAAATTGACAAACATAATGGTAACATAAAAATGATACGCGAGAGCTTTTGCCATTTTTTGTTTTTTGCTCCAAAATAAATTTAACGAATCTTTTAATTAAAGTGAGTTTACTTTGACCGAAAAGTTTATCACAAACCATAAAAATAGACAGGCAGTAATGTTAATTTTTTATTTATTTCGTTTGTCACTTATTTTAAGGCTAAAGTGCCTAGCTAATATTAATTTTTTAAAAGTTTAATTTTAAAGCCACGGTGGCTGACAAATTGAACGAGACAACAATACCCAACTGGGTGCGAAACCAAATATGCGTATGTTAATTAACTAAATAAAAATATATAATCTATTAGTAGTATTATTTATTTAATTAATATTTAATTATGTAATTTAAATTATGTAAAAATTGACCAAAACCAAAAATAAAAATAAAAAAATCAAATCGGATAGTGGATGGATTCTCATTATTTCTATAAAGTTAAAAGCTATTTTTTGTTTTTATTAAATGTACGATTATACATTCATCTCACTCTAATCGATATAATTTTTACTATTTTTTGTTTAAAAATTCCGTTGGTTTTGCTTCAACCGTTCGTCTCATTAATTTTTTATCAATTCAAAAAAAGACAAGAGTGGTTCAAAAACATCGTTCGACGTAAAAAGTGTGTTGCAGTGCGTAGTGAAAAATTATTTTTATTTTAGAAAATAGTTAATTAGTGTAGTTTTTAGTGTAATATAAATTTTAGCGATATGAAAGTGATAGCCATAATGGAAATATATTTGGCTATCAAAGTGATAAAATAAAAATGTGATTTACTTCGGGTTTTTGTGTGTGTTTTTTTAATATGGCGATGTGTAAAAGATATGTTACACTGTTATAGTAAATTGTCATATTTTATAACTAAAATAACATTGTATAGTGCTTCAACAAAATGTAGGCTGGTAAGTCAACTATTGGTTGGTGGAAATTATTTATAATCAAATTAATTTTTAAATTTCGTTTAATCGGTACTGTTAAAAGATGTGGATATATTTTTACGATTAATTTTAGACGATCGGTAATAACGCATCGAATATAGGCTTGTGGCAATTTCAATCTGAAACTTTCAATAATTTTCTTCTAATCGAAATTTCCTTCGCACTTGGTTGGTGCCTTGGATAATTATTTTAAACAAAGGCACATTTGCTTAATTATATTTTTGTAAAACAAGTCGCCTAAATGGCTGTGTTTTGTTTTGTTCAAAAAGAGAAATTAATTTCGATTTAAGTCAGTAAACAAATATAATTGTTCTAAACTCAACGGAATATAATCTTGAATTGTTTTTTAAATAAAGATTTACAATTTAGGCCAAATTAAGTCGTAGGACTTAAATCAAGTTTAAATTATAAATTAAATCAAGTTTGGGTATTATCATAAAGAAGAGACATTGGTATTTTAATTTATGGTATTATATTACTAACTGCTCATTTTTCAGTGATATAACGTGGTAAGAATTGACCAACGGCTTAATTTAAATACACATAGTACTACCATGGAATGTTAGCCCATTGACGTGCTAGATGTCGCTACTGGTATCGTTTTAAAATAATCAAAATATTTATATGTATAATCGGCTAAATGTCAAATATTTATACTAAATGTTGCTGTTTATCTATGGACCCGACATCTGGAACATCAATGGGTAAACTGTTTTTTTCTTATGATGGTAGTACTATGTGTATTTATATTATGCTTGACATGTAGTATTTCGTTGTAGTTTCTGATGATACCATCTCCAATATACAAGATATTGACATCGTGTTGAGCAAAAGGTTTGATTTAGTGTCCGCTCTGGTTTCTGTTTTAGCTGATGAATTTTCTTCTGACTAGGATCGTCTGTGACTGATCTTTGCAGTCCCTTGCGGTTTGTCGGTAAAACGATATTTTGGGTAATTGCTATTTTATAGAGAAAATTTCTCGGCCCCCATATTGAAAATAATGCACACCAAACAGTTTGCTCCCGGGTGGATATCGACAATCACAACTCTTAACCATTTTTTGGTAGGTTGATTATCTTCATTTAAAAGCACAAGATTTCCGTTGTGGCCTTGGTTGTAGCCATTTTGGTCGTTGTTGTAATCTTAGAAGTTACTTAAGACTCTATTTATTCTAAAATTCTTGTTTAATTTTTTGTAGCGTTTGCCAACCTAATAAGCAGTTAATGTCCAAATGTGCTAGATTTTCTTCTAACATCGCAGTTAGTACCGGGCCAATTTAAAAATTCCCAGGTTTTAGAACTTCGACTTTTCCCATTGGCGATTTATTTGCTGTAGACGTTGCTATAGTATGCCCAACTTTATTTGGGTGTATCTTAAAACTATGGTTTATTGCTAGTGTTAATTGTTGTGCTAGTTTTAAATTCTTATATATCCAGATACGATATAGACATGGTCGATATATTTCGTGTGATGCAGTTGCTATAGTATGTAAATGCTTTTAAAAAAATTAACAAAAAGTTGAAGACTTTCACACATTACCATGCCGGTCTTTTAGAAACATAGAAAATGGATGACCAATCAAATTCCTCTTAAAATGAACGAAGATACTATAATTCCTTAACTGTTTTACGCAAATTCCAATACGAATTGTGAGGAATTAATACTTAGTTGTCACATGCAGCAGCGGGACCCTCCTTGATATCAAGCTGTAAAATTGCGAGAGCCAAAATAGTTCCACTAATGTTTCAAACCCATTGAAAAAATGTAGCATATAAAATTAACCGCAAATTTGTTCATATTAAAATATGGCGTCAAATTGTAATCCACATAATTTAAATTCACATTTGCTAAACTAAGGTATCCTTGTATTATCCAATGATATTCTGTGACACGAGTGCCGACAATTTCTTAGTTAATGGTTTTTACGAATTTGGATTCCTTGTTTTAAAGGCAAAGGTCAAGTAAGTTTCAGCATTACAAATTATGTCAAAGTTGTCTTCTAAAACTGATTCAAACAGCGCTTTTGCTTTAGAACGTAAGCCAGCTGCATTTTAAAAAATAAATTTTCAAAATCGAACCGGGCTGATTCACATATTTGTTTGTATACTTGGCTGAGACGGTTGTTTGTTTGCTGGATCGAGAAATAATGTTTCTGTGGTAATTGGAACTTCCAAAATTCCTGTTGCAGTTGCTAAATTTGAATTGCGGGTGAATACAATAATCAACGTGCTCAATTTAACGAACTTTAATGGGACTACCACCAATTATTGAATGGTTAGGATGATCAAAGTACTATACCAGACAAACAAAATTATATCCAATTCGGGTAAACCGATTCCCAACTGAAATAACCCTATCATGGCTTTAAATATCTTATTTAATATAAGCCTCTAAAGAAATTCCGCCCTTACTGTTAAGCGAAATTAGAGGCTGGACTAAAACGTTTTTGAAATTATTATGTGACATAAATTAAAAGCAAATGTAAACGAACTACTAGAGACCGAGAGTAAACACGACTGATTGCTAACACGAACGACTTCATGAAGGTGTACTAGCAGTAGCCCTTCCTATAAGAAAAAATTACAGTACTCTATCTCAAGGACATTTATAACCCAATTAAAGTCGAGGTCAAGATAAAACAGAAATCAATACCCCTATTATCAATGGACAATTTTTACGAAGACTAATGTCCCACATACCAAATGATTACAGAATCAAAAATGCATTCAAAAACATTCAATCTTTCTAGAAACTTCAACCAAATACTGTGCATACATAAGACTTCAGGATTATACGTTAGATATTTAGAATAAATCGTATTTCCAAAAATAACGTGCTGCACAAAATTTAATATAGTTTTAAAAATTTTGTATTAGGTTTCACTTCCATTTTTTTTCACTGTTAGATTGTATTAATTCCTAACCAAAAAAAAAAAAAAAACGAGAAACCAATCATTCCGAATTCAATAGCCAAAACTGAAAAATAATTTATCGGACATGAAAAATATTTTCCAAAATACAAAAAAAAAAAATGTTAACCACAATTTTGGTCCTTTTTCATAATTTTTTTTTTCAATTCATCTATATTCAAAACCATCATCCGCACACAAAATATAACAAAAAATTGAAAAAAAGGATTCGAAATATTTTATATCGACATTTTTTATGGTTTTATGGTATTTATCTCATATTTTGTTGTTGTCGTTTTTCTATTTTGTTGTCTTGGATATATTATAATATATATTTAGATATTAGTATTAGACATTTTATTAGAATTTTTTTTTCCGGGGCAAAAGAGTGGAGATAAGATTTTTTTTTTGTGTATATCACAAATAACAACAACCGGCAATCGCTATAAAGGATATAGACATAGATAATATTCATATCCTTCTTGTAGTTTTACGATCATGGTTATGATTATTGAAAGGTAAACGAAAATCTATAAAAAAGGTAAATATCCTAGCACACATAACATTTAATATTCGGAAGTAAAAAATCATTCGAGTCGTCATTCATTCGTTGATTGTTTCAAATTTAAAGATTAGAATTTAAATCGGCTATTTACCCGCCTCGTTTCGATTTATCCGAGGTACATTATGTGTATAAAATAAAATGATGTCATATATTTACATCCTGATACAACAAGAGTAATTTAACATTCGGAAAATGATATTAATATCGAAAAAACAAAAAAGGAAGAAAAATTTGTGGTCTTCCGCTTTTATCCCCACTAAATTCTTTACCATGTAAACAGTGCCTAAAGTATTTAGTATAAAAAATAGAAATGTTCATGCATATTGGAACGTCTAAATGTTTGCTGTGTGGCTTTCGGTTCATGTTGGTGTGTGGTTGCTGTTGTTGTCGTCGTCGTTGTTGTTGTTATTGTTGTTGTTGGTATTGGGCATTGGAATAGCTCAACAATTTATAGCTTTTTTTTCTTTTTGTGCGGTGGAATAAAATTTAATTTGAATTTCGTATCGTAGCTCTATCAACCAGAAAAAAATGAGTTTCTACTCTGCTATTCGGGAAGAATAGATTTTTTTATTTTGTAAATTTTCAAGAGAGAGATTTTGAAAAGGATACATGTTTAGAAGATAAAAGGATTTATGTTCAACAATAGATATATACATATAGATGTGTGTATGATATGAAATCATTTTTTTTTTGTTGATATCCTACACTGAGCAAATATTTATTTATGAATGTAATTTATGACTCTGTCTTGTGATAATGGTTTCGAATTAAGCAAACAATTCAGGATATACAAGGATATAGATAGATGTATAGATAAAGAAGTTATTGGATTAATAAATCTATTTTGGAATAATTCGCGATCGATTTATAAAAAAAAGGTTAGAGTTGATTTAGTTGGATTTGCAAAAGATGATGACTCCTTAAATGCAGTGATTTATTTTCAATAAATAGATTTTGCATTAACAATAATAAGAGCATCGTGTTTTGTGGGTGGAGTTCATGGTTAAAACATCGTAACCATGCAAACCCTGATTTCGATTACTTACTGATACATTTTTTAAAAGCTTGTTCAATTATACTTTACAAGTAGAAGATGCAGTTATGGCAAGACTTTATACCGGTGTTGAATACACCGTTATCATAACGGTTAATTCATAAATAATTACTTGGTTATGTAATATCCTGAAACGACGACTTTGAACCTTTTCTATTTAGGGTTTTGTTAAATTGGACACATAAGTGTAATTTGGTAAAAACGATTCAGGACCTTAATTAAAACATTCCATAATATCATTGCGCATTTAACATGCCATCTTTTTTCAGTAACAATTTAAAATTTAGGACCAACAAATTTAGGACTTGCATTGTGAATAAACAATTAAACAGATGGTAGATGCCAAAATGTTTCTTTTGAAATAATGCTGGAAGAACAGCTATTCGGTATAGAATATTAGAAAGCAAAATTTAAAATCATACCTGACAATAGATGGCATTACTAAAAAATAAAACATAAAACAAAAATTTCGATTTTATTTTGTTAATATTATAAAAATTCCGAATCTTCCTTCCTTAGATTTACCGTTGAGTTGGTTTTTAAGATCTGTTCCACCAATCTAGCTCAAAGGATCATGAACAAATTTCAGATAAAACGCAGTGAGATTTTTTATCGGTTGACATTGTAAAGTTTAAATTAACCTAACAAGTTAATCTGGAAACAATTGCAGAGTCCTAAATTGTTGTTTGATTGCATAGAAGTCCGAGTACGATTAACCAAATCTAAATTTACAATAGTTTAAGTGCATAGTTCCGCGCCTATGGAGAGATTTAAATTTCTCTGATGCTGCTATTTGGACTTTTTTGCACATTGCCTTATTTTGGAAGAGGTCCTATCTCCCAATTAGTTTCAATGTAATGTTTTTCTTGTGTTTAACCGCACAGAATGGAGAACCAATAATAAATGATCAGGCGTTAAAATGCTTAAATCATCTGGATAATTATGAATCGATGCTTCGATTTATATTAATAATGTCTGGAGTTCTCAGAAGATGAGTCTCTGCTGACTTGACTCAAGCTCCCAAAAGACCATTTTATTTTGACACCAAAATGTCATTTTATTTTATGAGTATCTAGATATGCAGATACTTCTTCATTATACTTTCAAGATAAAATTATGGCGAAGAATGCATCAAATTACCTTTTAGCACTCACAAAATTGGCAGTATTATCGCTGTAAATGACATTTGGAAGACCTCTTCTACCAGTAAATCGCTTTAAGGCTGCTAAAAACATCTTTTAATAATTATTACTTCGATTTATTGGTCCGTTTGGCACTAGCCTCAAGCTGGATAATTTAATCGTTAAATGATACTTATTGAGCCGATTTAATTGCGAAAGCCGCGCTCTACTTCAGATGTTATGTGGTTAAGATAGCCATTTGTTAACTACAAATTCTATCAAATGCGATTTGATAGATTTGAATGTTTGGATGTATTAACATTGTTGGTCAAAAATAAGCTAGTTTTTTCCTTTCAATGATAGGTCTACTCTATTAAAGTGGATTTGTGTAAAGAAAATTGAGACCCTTCCATCAAGTTTCTTGGTTTAATAGTTATCGTGGTGATATACCGCGACTAGTGCAATTGGCTGGCTTTAACATCATTGGTACATGTTGCCAATGGTTATTCGGTAGTTTGTCGATAGTGTAGCTAGTTGTGTTAGCTACGAAGCAATTTCACTTTCTTGGCACCTCGAAGAACCAGGAACGCACGATATTGGAGTACGTCTGCACCACATATCTCCAAATAGACCGCATCAACGTTTGTAGATCGTACATAAACTATTCCTGAATATACGCTTTCTCCGATGCATCCTTACCACTGTGACTATTAAACGTCGTAAACATCCTTACCACTGTGACTATTAAACGTCGTAACTGCATATTTTTGGTGAAAGAAATCCGAGAGCGTCGAATATCTCACCACATTCTGATAGTAATTATCGCGTTATTCCTGGGTTAGAGCATGCTTTTGGTATAAGAGTTCTCCAATATCAGGAATAAGGGACTATGAACGAAATAAAATACTTACCTTGCTATTCTATTAACTATGAATCTTAACTATTCGAACTCTCCTGATGTAAATTAAAACTTTCATACGACAACGTGGTTATAAATAAACCAACTGATATATTTTATTACAATTTTGTGACACCCTGTCAATAATGTAATCGATCGCACATTTCAATTCCTTGTATAATGCTAGCGTGGTTTTGCAAACTCGTATTCTAATGTGTTACCCCACTAAGAATGTGCTACCCCATTACCATTACGAGTTAAAGTCTAATGCCCATAATAACCAGATGGAATCAATTAAATCTGCCGAATCATTACAACATTTTACTAATAAGCCACCTACATGTTAAGTAACTTAATTTATTGATTTCAATTTTTAATTAAGAGAAATATCAAAATCGGATTAAATAAATATATTCCCTTATAATCCTTGTTATAAATTTGTATAATCATATGTAATGTATATATGGAACCTAAAAGCCTCTAAGCCAATAAAATAAATAAAAACTAATACGCTGGATAAATTGTTTTTTATTAAAATAAATAGTTTTTACATATAAATATTACATTTTAAAATAGTTTCAATTTTTGTTTGGTTTTTTGTTATATTAATATTATAAACCACATTTGCCACATAGACATAACATAGAATATATGCTACATACCTTTATATAGGCCTCTCCACCCATCCCCGCCCCTTTCCATTTACATATACCGATCCTCATTAATATAATAATTATATAACTAATTAAACTTAAATAAATAATTAATTTTAAATTAATTTAAAATAACAAATAACTATTTTTGCCACAAAACTGTTTGTGTACTGTATATACATATCTACATACCAAAAATGGATTTAACTAATAAAAAAATTAAAAATTAAAAAATATTTAATTAAAAATTTAGTTTTACACACTCACGTACACACAGTTATTTATTTTTAGTTTTAATCAATTTGATATTAGCTATTTTTAATTAATTATTATCATTATTTTTTTAATTAGAAAATTTATTTACATATTTACTGTAAATATATCTAGAAATGAATTATTAGATACATACGGAATAGAAAATATTTATTTCGTTATAAGCTTATAAAGGGTTCTCCATTTTTGATGTCAGTATTCATAAAAGTCTTTTCGTAAATGCACTATCCATTTAAAATCATGCGCCTCATATCATGTGTGTAGTCAAATCATGCGTGTAGTCTATTTCACAACTTCTTTAATTTTGAAGTTCAACTTGTTTAATTTAAAAGTTAAACATCTTTAATTTAAAAAAGCAAAAGTTTAATTCAAAAAATTAAATGTTTAATTTAAAAGTACAGTTTTTTTTATTCAAAAGTTAAATTTCTTTAGTTTATAAGTATATAAACCACTTTTTTAATTTAAAAGTAAGTTATGTAAAAGTAAGTTATGTTCAACTGTTTAATTTAAAAGATCAAATGTTTAAGTTAAAAGTTTAACTGTTTAATTTAAAAGTTCAATTCTTTAATTTAAAGGTTTAACTGTTTAATTGAAAAGTTCATATTATTAAATTCAAAAGTTCAATTTTTTAATTAAAAATTTTAATTCTTTAATTTAAAAGTCAATTTATTTGTTTTAAAAGTTCAACTTCTTCAATTTAATTTAAATCTAATATATTCTCGCCAAGTGTTTCTTCTTTCAATAACCGAGCAAAATTTCAAGACTATGGACGTTTCCATGACTTGCGCCTTATGATAAAAAATTTGCTTGTATAAATATTGTAGATTGTCGATTATTTCTTTAACTCAGACACCCAAATTAGAAAACACTTTCATATTTGAATTTTGGGAAAGTTTTCGTTTAATTTCTATTGAATATAGGTGGAAAATAAGCTTAAAATCTCTTATAGAAATTCTGATAGATTTATCTGTATACAACGTAATCAAAATAGTTTTACGTATAGCTAACGTTTATTTTGCTATAATTCTGGTCGAATTATCTCCGAAACTACTTTGTATTTTTATGCATACTATAAATTCGTAAACGTTAACCTACTGGAAATTGCTGCTTCGAGGAAATTAAAGATCTGTGGCGGAGATAGAAAAAACCTGTACACCATGGACTTAAATAGCATAGAAAGAATGCACAAAATAACTCTACCTTGCAAGTAAGATAGTTCGACCTTCTTCTCTGACTTGAAAATCGTCTAAGTGACTTAAGTTTTCCAAAGGCCAGAGAGAACCCTTTTCTGAGGTTTTCGCTGAATATAAAGGAAACTGGTAAAGCGAAACTCTCAGCACAGTTCTTGAATAATAAAGTTGGGAATGCATCATGACCAGCACCCTTAGTAACGTCCAAATGGCACAAGAAATAACGAACTTCCTCTTATGTAAATTGTATGTGATTAAAGTTTGAGTTATCAGAGTATAGTTAAAACACAGAAAATTGAGGTTGGTTCATAAACTGAAGGAAAAAAAAATTACAAACAAGTAGCATATACCAGAGGGAGAGCTAGCAACAAAATTCTGATAGCATATGGATGATGGAAAACCACAAAAAAATGTTTAATTCGTAGTGAAAATATACTCCGATAAGGACAATAGATAAGTTGACAACCATGACAGAAACGTCTTTGTCTTTAAGACTTGTGTTAAAGTCGTACCTGCCCGATAGATGTTATCCAGGATTTTCATATAAAACGGCTTGGCTTTACTTCGTATATTGGAGGCATTGTGATACAACATCTGTGTTGTGATGTAATGCGGGGCAATCCACGTTGTTAGTACAAAGGTGTTTCCAGTTTAAACACTTTCATTAACAAAAATCGAATGAAAATTATACTTAAAATAACGGTAGGTGATCTTCGATTAAAAATTTAGCTTGATATATAAAACAAAAGATTTTCCACCTTCACTGCTACTCAACCGGAATTATTATGAATAATTAGCAGACGAAAAATGTATAAAAAAAATGTTCACTGATTTTCTGTTTCATAATTCCAAATACGGAATTTAACGTTGAGATCATTATAAAATGTGTAACAATCCGAAATATTTTAACCATAATAGAATTGCATACTACTTAACATACTGCTGTGAAACACAAATATTTACAAAACTACTCAATTTATGTGTAGTACTTGGTAGTACAGCAGCAGCTCACATTCATAAACAAACCAAAATGTACATTAAAATTATAAAAAAAAAAATATAAAAAATGCCAGCAAAAAATAAATCTCAGCATACTGAATTTTAACCTCATAGCACCTCTTAAAAATTCAAATTAATTAACTATTAATATAAAAGCTCTTTTACCTTAACAACTTTCACTTTTCCCAATTATAATGGAAAAAAAATTTAAGCAAAATCATTCAGTACCAAACATAAACAAAAACCAAAGAGAGAATGAAAAAGCTTTTCAATCATCATTTTCAATTTTATTAAGCATATATTTTCCTCCAGACAGGAATTTTCAAATAAAATCTGTACGTACACAACTTAAAACATAAATATAAAGGATTAAACGAACTTATTTTCATAATTTTTTGTTTTTCCCCACTGCAATCTGTAATTTTATCTTTTTTTTATTTTTGGGAGGTTTCTTTGAATAGAAATGAACTTGTGGTAAGTTGTTGTTGTGCACCTGTGATGTATATGTAATCTAAAGAGTGAGATGGATAGTACAAAATAATAATTAATTTACTTGAGTATAGCGATTAAATAAAAGCTTTTCATTTAATTCCAGATTTGCAAAGTGTTTTTCTTATTGTTGTTGTTGGTTTTTCGTTTTATCTATACCTTATTTATGGGGTTATGCTCATAGAAACGAATTCATCGATATAATTTGTATTTTTATGTCTCGTTTTAAATTTGTCTGTGATTGGGATGACTAATCGGATATTTAGTCAATCGAAAAGATGCTTTTATATAAATACTATGTTATACTTATAACAAATTGGTATCCTAGACGGTCTGTAGCCTTTTAATATGTCAAAGAGTTTTTATAATTTCATCTGACTTGTTTCAGGAGAGAAATTAAAGAAGAATTATAAAATGAAGGTCTTGAAATACTAGCATAAACGAGGTAAGACCTTAAGATTTTTGTAAAAAGGAACTCCCACTTTTATGCTGGTGTTTGATAACAAAGAGAATATTCCAAACATCTACTATAAAATATTATGAACACCGTCGAAGTTATTAGAAAGCGGTTAGATGAGCAAAGTAAACTGAATAATATCATATTTGATCAACTGAATGAAATGTAACTCCCACAACACAATCCGACAAATAAGATGAATACAACATTTAGAATACCAAACCAAAAAATTGTTCTATTTCTGAAAAAATCGATACATTCTATGTCTATACAGCAGAAAGGGCAAGAGAAGAATAGGATTTAAATCTTCAATACTAATAATATATTTGCTTCAACTGGAGGAGGAATTCGAACAACTTAATGAAATAACATATAGATGCAATGGAAAACACTCCCAGTATACAAAATAATGAAGTGCTTAATATAACCAAACCAATGGAAGTTAGATAGTTAATAAGAAAAAAAAAATTACGATGACGTAAATCTTGGCACCTCAATCAGACACCAGAGAATAAATGTAACAATTTATGTAACAGTCTAAAATTCCTTCTTAAAGAAGTTAAAAATAAATTAAACAACAAGATATCTAGATAGTTTTACTGACGAAAAACTTCTGAACTGTGTCGCAGGCAACAAAAGATCTCAAAAGATCCAAAATTAAAGTGCCTCCTCTTAAAAAGAGTGATGGAGCCAACGAAAATATTGGTTACCAAAAATATAAACCAATGAAAATATAATAATAATTCACAACCTCATATGCCTGACATATGAGCAGTAGCTCTTCAAGAATTGAAAAAATTGTCAAAAAAAGCAGAATGCTAAATATCACAGGGTATGACTTATATACTAACCAACGCTCAAGTATCCTCCTGTATATGTCGCTCTCGATAAAGTTTTAATACAATTGTCCGGAATGCAAGCTCCAAAATGATCTGCCAAAGCGATTCTTTGACACATTAAAAACTTATCTCCAGTAAAATATGATAATATTACAGCTGGTGTGCTGCAGGGGAGTAGCTTGGAACCAATCGTGCACGGACTGTGTTAAAGGGACACATGAGGAGCTATGGCCACATTTGCAGATGGCTGTATTTTGGACAATTGGAAGTATTATCGTCGATGCAATAGAAATCAACTTAACGCAAGAGTAGTATGCTAAATACTTTGGTATGACTCTTAACCCAGAGATAATTACAGAGAGATTGTATAAAAAAGAAAATAGAAGAAAATAACATAAAGGTCAGCAAAATTTATTGACTCATATAGGTATAGAAGTTCTGAGCTTACAAATAACAACAAGCGGGTATATCGGTAAAATGTCAAGCCGCCATGTTCTGTTTAAACTACAGTAGAAACTGTATTTAAAAAAAAGAGAAAAAGCAATAATAAAGGCAATATTTCAAAATAAATGAAATATCATTTTTATTCTTCATTAATTCCATTGGTGTCTTTATGCAATAAACTGTATTGATCAACAACAGCAGCTACAGCAGTGGTCTTATCTTCTTTGCGAGTATAGAAAATTGATTCAAAATCAATACATAATTTGCGTAGTTTGGTAATGAAGTCTATGGCAAGAATACTGTTGTTTCCTCAATTTCGAATAGTTCCTATCTACTGTAAAAGTTGATGAAGCGTGTAAACCAGCTGTACCGCTTCATCGGTTTACACGCTTCATCAACTTTTTTTGTATATCAGTAAAGGACATTTTGTCATTTTTCTTTGATCGTGTATTCTTTCCATAATTCAGTAATGTTCCGTGCTCAAGGTCAAATGTTATTTGATTGCACCAAGCCCACTCACTTGAAGTTTAAGCCTGATCTGCGATAGTTTTGAATAAATTTACAAACATAAGAAAAAGCTCAATGAGTACCTTGAAATCCGACCAAAAAGGCATATAGTAAGCGTTGAGTTAGTTTTCTATTGCTGCTCTGTTATTATGTCCCTATAAATTAGATGGCAACAATTGTTCATTGTCCAACAGTGCATGGTAAGGAATCCAGTAGCCTCTTGGCTTAATACTTGGCTTAATCATATGATACCCGATAACATTCGATCCAATCACCGATGCTTGAACCTTAAATTGATCGACTTAATTGTTACTGTATAGCCTCATACATATATGTAAAGTGATATGGATAAAGAAAATTCCAATTTTACATTGTAAATATAAAAATAATTTTTTATCTTAAATTTATTTCTAAATTCTAACTGACTATAGCTGTTTTTAGTGTTTTGGAAAATCAAAAAACTTTTGAAATAAAACTAAAATTGAAAGCTTCTTAAGAAACATCTATATATATATATATATATATATATATATATATATATATATATATATATATATATATATATATATATATATATATATATATATATATATATATATATATATATATATATATATATATATATATATATATATATATATATATATATATATATATATATATATATATATATATATATATATATATATATATATATATATATATATATATATATATATATATATATATATATATATATATATATATATATATATATATATATATATATATATATATATATATATATATATATATATATATATATATATATATATATATATATATATATATATATATATATATATATATATATATATATATATATATATATATATATATATATATATATATATATATATATATATATATATATATATATATATATATATATATATATATATATATATATATATATATATATATATATATATATATATATATATATATATATATATATATATATATATATATATATATATATATATATATATATATATATATATATATATATATATATATATATATATATATATATATATATATATATATATATATATATATATATATATATATATATATATATATATTGAATGTGTAATCCAATCCAAAAGTTTTTTTTGCAGAATTTTTTATGAATTTCTTGTACGATTCTTCAGTATTTTGGTATAAAATATATTACAATAGAATTTGATCGATTTTCTAACTAAATATGGAAGCAAAAATAAATGATTTTGTGTACTCCTGCTGCTGCTGCTGCTGCTATATACAGTGCAAAAAAAATGAAGATATTATATTTTATTGCAAGTTTTTTTGCTGCAGTTGAGTTTGAAAAGTTTTTTCTTTCTTTTTTTAATCGAGATATGTGTGTAGTTTGTATTTTTTTTATTTGATTTGTACATTTGAGTGATTGCATTTAACATTTTTTTCTACTTCGTTTTTAAATATTTGGTAGTGGAAATTAAATTGGGTTTGCCAAGAAAAAATGTATGTATATCTTTTTGTGTCTGTGCAGTAGAAAAAATGTTTGGCCAGGTTTATGGAAACTATATATTGTTGTTAATATCAATAATGATTCATTTCTCGTTATTCTGGATAAAAAAGATATAAATTGTTGTGTTTGGTAAAATTTTTTGAGGTTAAATATATCATAATTTCGTTCGGAAACTTCATAAATTATAGAATGGTAAATGTAAGTTGCATTTCTCACCAAATAATCAAATCATGCTATTAGTACGAACGAGAGATAATATCATCTTCTTCCCGCACTAATAAACGATAAGTAGGAATTGCATATTGCATTTGGAAGTGTATTCTTGAAAATAAATTTTAGCGTCATATATGTGTTTCTGTTTAATTTTTTTTTAAATTAAAACAGAGTCAACGTGATATCCACAAATCTGAAACAACCCACCAAGCCATACCGCATATTACAGCAGCCAGAACTAACAGCAAATACAATCAATGTACCTTAATCAATGGTCATGGATTATCGAAAATCCTACTGGTAATATGCAAAACTGTTTAATGATTAATGTTTCTTGATTTCTTACAATGTTATGTTATGGCCTTGGGAAGCATAGTGCTCCTCAACTTAATTCAGCACTTTCATATAGTTTATCGTTATTATATGGAATCCTTATCATTAAACCTTTATAGTTAAACCTTAAAAATGTCAGGAAAAATTTAGAACCATCTGCGTAAGTTAACTGACGCGGAGTCTATAAGTCCATAACTAATCACTTTTAAAGGTCCTAAACAATACAAAGATTACGAATTATTGATATTCAGAAAGGACTAAAAGGATTATTAGGAAATATTATTCCTTAGGATGTAACACTGGATGATGCTGCATAATTCAATCAGTGGTCAAGGTGAGAAAGCTTTTTGAAATATGGAAAAACTTTTTATCTATACAACGAAGTTCTCATGAAGACTACGAATTAATAATGACTACTGAAAAGATTTATCAGACTTTGAATTTACCGAAAGGATCTGGCAAGCCTTTTTTTGAAATTTGCCCTTAATAGAATAATAAAAATCCTTTATTGTCATGATAGTAGCTTACTAAATGTTTAACGAACCAACGAATAATTTTTTTAATAAAAATATTTAAAAACTGACCATAAAAGTTAATTAAATTGTACTCAAATAACTTAACGAATATTTAGCAAAGCCCATTAATAATGCATCATACAAGTTTTTGAAAGTAAATTAATGAACTATGAGTCCGAATCACTTTTTATATTTCATGTATATTAGGTAAGGGTGTGGAAAACCACCGTTTAGAAGCAAAATATTATTGGAGCTGGTAAAGTTACCACCACTGAAAATATAATAGCTATGAAAAATATAAAATACAAACTAAAGCTGATTAATTTTAACACGCATTAAGAATAAGTTTAAATAACTAATTT
The DNA here is from genome assembly GCA_963556175.1 of Tipula confusa. Taxonomy (NCBI): domain Eukaryota; kingdom Metazoa; phylum Arthropoda; class Insecta; order Diptera; family Tipulidae; genus Tipula; species Tipula confusa. The sequence continues at coordinate 5,179,193 of OY744476.1, forward strand.
AAACGTTTTTATGTGATGGCTATTGGAAGTATCATTGTAACTTAACACTTTAATTAAAAATTAAAAAAACTTAACGAAACAAATTTTATATATAATTTTAGCGTGATCCAATGATTCAAGTAACTTAACGAACAATTAAGAATTTTAAAAGGAAATATGAAAAATAAACTTGGCTTTAAACTTGAAAACTTAAATTTATTCAATTTATATTTTAAAGGAAACATTCAGTGAGATGTCAAGCAATCTAATTAGATAAACATTAAATTTTACTACGTGGTGCAAAATTAAAACTAGGCTCCTTAGACCAATATAATGAAACAAAGTAATCTAATATGAGATATATGTATATGTATTTCGTTTATTTTCGTTTTGAAATAGCCTGCATGTTCACGTCGTCCCCAGATATATTAAAAAAATATAAACTATTGACTGTATTAAATTTAAAAATGTTTCAAATCATTTGATCAATTATGTTGTTTAGTGTATTTTTTGTGCCGTACTATAATTTTGGCGCCCGGTTTTACTGCACCATCTGCACCTATGGAAACCGGCTCTGTGTAGACCATAACATTCTTATCAAGTAAATAACTTTTTTACTAAAAGATTGAATATGAGGTCCCCAACAAAGACTTTAGTTAAAAATCACACCCAGATTATTAACAGTTTCAGAATAATGAATGTTTATTCCATTTACTGATAATGTGAGTAGATTATTAGTACTTTGAATATTAGATATGTCAAGATGTAATGAGTTTTTTCGCTATTTAAGAAAACCTTATTTACCATTTGGCGACTAAACTAATGTCAACATTTGCTTTATCGATGGTATCAATCAAATTAGAAGAATCTGAGAATCTAAAGATTTGTAGATCATCTGTGAACATATGGTAGTTACAGTGATTTAACACTTTGGGAAGATCGTTAAAATATATTATAAATAAAATGGGTCCCATATTCAATTCCATATTCAATTAAAATTTGCTCCAGGTCACCACAAAATTGTATAAAGTATCGCTGATGTGGTTTATAGATCACAATTACAATAAAATCCGATATATTAATAACCATATTACTATTCAACCATGATTCACCAAAACACAAAACGTCGAAATCTACTCCATCATTAAATACTTAATTTATTATAAATACTATATTTATTTCTTAATACTTAAGTTTAGAAAAAAATATTAAGAGTGTTTAATAACAAAACATTTAAGCCTTTAAATCTATTAATTGAGGACTTTAGAACTATATTATTACAAAAAACAGAAGGGGTAACATATGTTCTATTTACATTCAATATTTAGGACACTAATCCAGTATTCCTCGAAGAAACATTCCGACAAAAAGTGGCCAGTGGTACACTAACGATTAATTCACTTAATAAAGAAATTTTGGCATTATATGAACCATATAATGCATATAATCTTATATTAGTTACTGCATAATATAAATACACATAGTACTACCATGGTATGTTAGCCCATTAATGTTCTAGACGTTGCTACAGGTATCGTTTTAAAATAATCAACAAATTTGTATATGTATAAATGGCCTAAATATCATCTATATTTTTAGGCATACATAATTTTATAATATGTGAAACCTCTTAAAACATATTTGTTTAAATATTTGTTTACTCATATTTGTTTAAAATTTTTCATTCGCTACTCCAATTAGAATGAAAATTGTAAATTAAACTCAATTAAAATTAATTAAAAAGCTTATTCAAACTTAAAACGTTACTATTTAACATTATACGTAATTTGTTTATATATATATATATATATATATATATATATATATATATATATATATATATATATATATATATATATATATATATATCCAAAAACCATTCTGCATATATGGTATATCTCGAAATAAATTAATTACATTCATCTCATATAATTGACGTAACACAAACAGAAAACAAAAATGTTCAACCAAAGCACAATTAAAGCTTTCGTCTGTGTATGTGTATATCTTTGTACTTTTATGTATATGAAAATGGAAAATTTCACTTTTATCTATTTCAATTAAAATAGCTACCAATTTAAATTCCAGCTTTTATTATGTATAACTTATATGTGTACAGTCCCTAGAATATATGTGCATAAAAGTTAGAGAAAATTTAAGAGTAAAACTAAAAAAATAAAAACAATTGCAAAAGAAACGGAAAAAAGAAATTACGAGTATATATTTTACTCTTATACGTATATTCATTTTTAATACGTATATGTAGTATGGAAAAGTCGAAAGCTTTACAACAACAAACAAAAATTTGTAACAGTCACAAAGTCAGAGAAATACAAAAGATGGATTTTTTTGTGTGTGTGTTTTGGATGCTGTTTGTTAGTTACAAAGTGAATAAAAATATAGTATAATCAGCAGCGTCTATCATCATCGCCATCGTCATCGCCATCATCATCATCGTCGTCGCCATCATCATCAACATCAGCGTGATTATAACAAAGACTTCAATTCATCAACTCATCTTTAACTATATGTACGAGTATAACAGGAAAATACAAAACATCAAACGAATTTTGTTTCTACTTTTGTGCAACTCTACGATTCTTCTGGATTGAGCAAAATAAAAAAAAATCTTGTAGAGCACAAAAAATTCGCTTTCATAAAATTTAGAGTATAAAATGAAAAAAAAAGTCGTCTTAAAGCTTTTTCATATTTTTTGTTGCATCTCTGTTACAATTAAATGGAAACAATTTTTGTTTGTGCCTTTTCTGTGATTTTTGTGTTTGCATCTCGTCGAATATAAGAAAATGACTTTATATACGACTACGATGTAGGCAGACAATGAATGGTATATGACAAAAAAAAAATAAAAAAATATTTTAATAGGATGATAATGTTGTTGTTTTATTCATATAGCCGTGATGGTGATGAGATGCGTGTCATATCACACTTTTATGTTATGTAATTGTAACATTTTCCCCTTTTATGTAAACCGCTTTGTTTCGATATATTATATTATGTGCTACATATGCTTAAAATGTCAAAGGGTAAATTTATGCGAGTGAAAAATAATGAAAATATTTTTAGAAATAATTAACCAGGATCTAACTGAACGAACTACAAAATAGAAATAAAATCAATAAATAACATTAATCCCTTCAAATACTAATCCATCGACATCGATAAATTTTTGCCTAGGCGTATACCACCACAACCCCAATGCCATCATATTTTTTAATCCATCAAAATCTATTATGTAACGCCGTACATCATCCAAATTCAATTGAAAACTTTTGTTTTATTATTACGATTATTACTATTATTTTTATGTACACATAATAATATATCGACACACATTTTGAGCTTTTATAAAATAAATCTCAAAAGTTTATTATTGGTTAGTTTTCCACAACCAACAACAACAACCAACCGCACTACTAAAATTATTATTCTATATTTTCATTTTACAAAATAATTTTTTGTAATAAATTTTGCATAAAAAATATTATTTTGTAGTTTATTATTAACAATATTTTATTATATTGAAAAATTTTAATAATTTTATAATTTTCATTTTCATTTTTTTTTTTATTAATTTTTCACTATTTATGTATTTTGATTTATTGTGGTTTGCAGAAATAAATTTTATTATGTAAAAATAATTTATATATTTGGGTTGTAAATGAAAATTCTGGTGAAAAATGTTAGTAAACCAATAAGGTTGCGTTCGAGTGGTTCAAGCATTTTGCTGCGTGCAGAAATTTTATTCAATAACTGGCAGATCTACAGTAACACATTTAGTTTTTTTTTTGTTTCGATTTGTGACGCGTTTTTTTTTGTTTAACGGTTGTTTCATTTAATTTTCGTGCTAAATAAGTTTTTAATCTGTAATCCATATACAAATTAGCAAGAAGAGAAGACAATCGGTGATATGAGCCCAATCAATCAATTGTCCATTTTTGATGATGAGTTTGACATTGGGTTCAATGCTTTACATAATACGTGATATATTTTTTTACTTATAACTTCAAAGATGACGATTTTGTCAGCTGAGCTGCTGATAAGCCACAATCAATTCCAGATGGAATAATTTTTTCCTTCAACCAAATTATTGGACCTCTAATTGGCCATTCTATGGAATATATCAGCAGCGTGTTTCTTCCTAAAGTTGATATTTCGAAATGAGATCAATGAGTTTTATGAGTTTCTTTTGGTTCATTTTGGCCTTCTTGTTTTATCTTCAGATGTTCCAACTATTTTGTAAAGAACACTTATATTTTCGGCAACCTCAACTTCTACTTGTATGTTAAGTGGGAAGTACTCTATATTAAGGAATTTCTTTGCAACATTGGGGAGGTTGAAAATCTCTAGATTAACCCAAAAAGCAAATTGTATATCCTTTAAAGCCTACGAATCACAACTGGTGCAAGTTTATTTCTTCTATATGTGGAGTTTGCGGCATATATTTTTAATCTTGCTTCCTCTATTTTCATTTTATAGCAACAATGAATTCAAATGGCGAAGTAAAGACACAAGAAAGTATAGCTATAGTTCCAATTTTAAGATTCAGAGTATGTAAAAGTTTCCAATATTTCAAACTTCTGACGATTTCTTCCTATTTCAGATTTAAGTAATGGTGACCAAAAGATCCGGCTTTTTTATAAATTAAAAAGTTGCGATAGCGCATATTGCAATGTCATTTCCGGGTTACCCCCCACGGAAGCTAAATTTCATTAAAGCTTTAAATTTATATAACTTTCTGCTCTTAAAACTGGTTGTTTATTTCGAATTCCTTAAGCATCGTTTACTTTGCGTGAACAAAAGTTTCAACTTTGTACTTCTGGCTTAAACGTCCTGCGGTAAGCAACTGCAAAATCTTTTTTCTAAATGACAAACGATTAAAAAAATGTTCCTTGATAGCAATTCAGGATGTTTGTCTTGAAACTGCTTTGGCAGCTTCAATGGATTGTTTTACACTTCCTGAAGCATATTTATTGATTATGGTTTTTAATTATAGCTGGTAAATTTCTAATGGTCATTTCTGAACTTTGCTTGTTCTAAGAGACGCTCATTCACTGAGAGACTCAAAAGCATTTCTAAATACCCCTGGAAAGCATCGATAAAGATAATGTAAGTAATCCTTTCTAACACCATCGGGTTAACTCATCAGATTACTATTGCTAGTGGTTTCTTCTATAAAGTTAAAAAAAAGCAATGTTGGTTTACGATGGTGAATTATCGCAAAAGTTTTCCAAGAATTGCTGTTTCATAACTGAATATGCTTTATGTTAGTACTCGAAATTCATTCATGCAACTGATATGGTGACTAAAAGGACAAAAAAGTTGGCAGTTGTTTTCTTTTAGGTGGTTCGATATTAACGACGTGTGTTTTTTTCGATGGAGGAAGGAATCTTGAAAGACCTTACAAGAGACCATCATAATTTTGCATGAGTGTCGGATATTTACCGACTAAACCATAACCCATAATTTTCTTGTCGTTTAGCGCTCATAAAGTTCCTACATACTCCTCTCTAATTGTTGTAGCTTCTTCATAATTTTTGCACTCATACTAAATTGTATTCTTCATTTTTCCACGGACTTCAGCATACAGACAATAATACTTGCTGGTGCTAGGTTAATCCCACATACCTAAATAGAGTTGTACCCAACGAATATTATTTTTTTGAACCTCACGTCTTTTGCATAAAATCGTCTTTAATATTTCACCAGCCGCATAGGGAATAATCTTCCCTCTAGGCAATATAATCTTACAAGCTTCTCCGGATATGTACGGACTGCTGTTGTAAATGGATATTTAAACAGAACTGTAAGCCCTATTCTTTCCCACCTTGTCACATGCTTTTAGCACCTCTTCCATTGACACTGGTGGAATCACTTTTTTTTCACTCCTTGGTCCAATGATTCTCACACTACGATTTGAGTCCCTCAATAAGCAGCTATTTGCTTTCTGTTTTTCCCATGAGCGATTTAAGAGCCAAAGTACTTCATCCTTTGTAGATACAACATCAATTTCGCTCATTTCTACAAGGGCCTTCTGTTTTAAGGCTTTAACATTGGCTTTATGATTGATAATTCTCTCCAATTGGAATTTGAGGACAGCTCTGTGTGGTTGCTTCCCAGTGCTTTCCATCTCTAGCAAAAGATTTCCCATCATAGTTTGTTGAAAATGAATAACTTTTCCCCCCGGATTAATAAGTTCTTATTTCGCCTTCATTTTTTTTAGCAGTTCAGCATTCGATCTAGCTCCTTTTTTAATTAAAGGCCTTGTGTTTTCCCAATTTCTCACTGAGTTCTTCCAAATCCTTTTCTCCATCATTATAGGATAGTTTGATCAACCGAACCATCCTCTTAATTTCGCCATGCACATTGTTCCTATCCTTTACATATCCAAACAGGTTGTTTATCTGCTTTTTAATATCAATGGCTGGGATCACCTCACTCACCCCCTAAAGCTGCCAAACTGAGGTTCTGAATCCCTGCACCGTAATTTTATGTTGCTCCCTAGTATTTTATAGCTACTACCAGGTTTTATTTCAGCCTCCATTTAAGATGAGGAGCAGACGCTGTTTGAAGTCGCATATTTTGATGAACAGATCAAAATATGCGACTTCAAACAGCGGTTCTTAGTAGTTTTGTAAGGCAAACCGTATTTTGATTCCCATTTAACCACCAGAAATCCGGTTAATGGTGACCTGCTCTATCTACACCCAAGGGCGCGCCTAATGAGAGACTTTCAACTTTACACGGAAGTGTGTGTGTGTAAAAGTAAAAGATTACAAAAATATATAAATATATACAGCTGTAATTGGTAAACGACAATTACCTTTACCAACGTTGTCTTTTTTTTACGTTTGGCCTTCTACTTTATGTATTTTACGACAATAAAAACTGCCTTTGATACTTTTGCAATAAAATACTAAATCAGTCTTAATTTATTAGCCGATAACTAACCAGAAAATATTTAATCAAAAGCTTTCCAACTAATCTAACGAACATTTATTTATAATATGATTTAATGCTAATTACAATCTGGCACGCATAATACATAATCGAAAATATCATTTAATCATTTTCCGGAACTATAGGCCACACCACTACCATATGGAATACACATATATTGCATGCATTTTCTTCATTTGAACATTATAATCATAAATTAGCAGCTTATATAAAGCTTGCCTGTATAAATTTCCTTGATCCATCCTTTTATGTCTTTATGTATGAATATAGCGAACTGTACATGTAACTAATTATCATTTTGCAGTCAAAGTAGGAATCGAATCAACGATGCGAAATACACCCAACCGAATATAAACACAAAACACTTTGAGTCGGAAAGTACATTTGCCAAGTTACTTACAAATATATTATACGATATCTTTACTCAACTCTTTTTTTCTTCTTTATATCCTTTTTAATTTCCTTTTTATATAATACATACATATGTAGCTGTATCTAGAAAATAAATTTCGTTTTGTTGCCTTCTTTTGTGGTAAAAGAAGTAAAAATTCAAATTCAAATTAAAAATGAAAGAAGCAAGCAAAAAAAAAAAAAAAAAAGTGGGGTCTGCGTGAATATTAAATTCCTTTGATGTCATACTTCATTTACATTTATTACATTGTGGTTTAAATTATTACATGACATGTTAAGAATATACATACATACGATACTATTCATATCCTCTCGTAAGTTGTCGACGAAGAGGAATCGAAAAACAACAACAAAAAATCGAATAAACAATAAAAGCTGGATAAAGCACATAATTTTAATATACTGTTTGTGTATTAAGTTCATGCAACAAACACATCATACCAGCACATGGATGAGGTGGTGGCGGTGGCGTCAAAATGGAACGAAATCAACTCAACTCATAAGTGATAAAGTTTTTTTGTTCTTAAATTTTTATTATTACTGATAAAAACAATAAAAAAAATTCATCAAAGTGTTAATTTTTTCCCGCCATTTCCAATTCGAATCTGTCGTTTTTGTTGTAATGTGCGCTCATAAAGAGGCACAAAGAAAATTAATAATTTCTGCTAGAGAGGGTCGATTTAAATTTTAAGATAAGGAATTTATTATATGCATATAGACTTGCAAATTTGTAATTTTTTTTTTTATGGATTTACATGGATGTGACAATTTGTGGGAATTGATTGAGAGGAAGTGTTTGGTATCAACTCGACATAAATATTGATTGTTATAAATAAAAAAAAATAAATAAAAATTAGACGATGATAAAGAAAGGTGTGAATATTTAACACTTTGAAGTGGTTATTGAAAAAGTTTTGTGTTTGTCACATACATATATCGAGAAGTAATTAAAAGTGATACGAAACCAATTGGTATGTGTGAACGTGTTCTGGATACATAAATTATTATTTCCATCTTAATAGATTATTATCCTTTGAAGTATATACTCGACCAATGACAAAATAAATATCGCACAGCAAGTGTTTTTCCATTTGAATAATTTATTGTTGCAGAACTTTATTTGTTTACGTCAAGAATAATTCAAAGTAACTTTTAGTTGAAGCTTAATAAAGTTTTACAGGACAATATTTTTACAATTTTATAAATTAAGGAATCCAATTTGAAAGGATTTGATAAAAATATATAGTAAAACTAATCACTAAATTTACCTATTTTTAGAGCAGATAACTTTAATTTTAGAAAATCAAGATCGATTGAAGATGGATCATTGTGACAAAGTAAATCTTGTCGACGATCTTTCAAAAAATGTACTATAGAAATTTAAAGTTGATAAGGACAGTATTATGAAATCTGGATGGTCAGGTTGTCCCTATTTACTGGATATATTAATGGAGTTTCAGGTGGTCACGAGATAATTAAATGGGATAACAATTAGATGACAATTAAAAATGAGATTTTATAAGAAAAAATTAAAGCTTTTTTCATTATTGAATCTAAAATAAATAATGACTTTTTGCAATTCTAATCATTAATTGCTACATAAACCCGATAGCGAATTATCCTGCTTTAAAGTAGGCAAAAGACAAAAACTTTTTTGTAAACTATATACTGCGATCTGCGACCAAAAGTATTGGTCTAACTAGAGCCTATCGCACTGAAAATATCACCAAGATACGATCAAAAACGTTCAAAACGACCAACGAAGCAATAAGAGTGGAAAATATTCTTATGTCCGTTTTTGAATCTTAGGCAATTTTTTTTAAAATTTTTAAAATTCCTAAAAATTTCACAATTTGTATATCCACCATGTGGTTTTTGAGGATTTTGGAGAATTTTCTAATTTCTCTAAAAAATTTCACAATTTTGAAAAATTTTGTTCTCACATAAATGTTTTTGAGAATTTTGGGAATTTTGATTTTCCTAAAAATTTGGTTTTTAAGAATTTTGGGAGTTTGGATTGGCGTAAAAATTTTACAATTTTGATAGGCAAATCATAATGTGTTTTTGAAAATTTTGATTTTCCTAAAAGTTTCACAATTTTGATTTTTTTAACATTATGTATTTTTGAGCCTTTTGAGAATCATGTGTTTTTGAGAATTTTTAAAAGTTCTTAATTTTTCTAAACATTTTATAATTCTATCATGTGAATTTTGGAACTTTTTTATTTTGCATAAAATTTTATAATTTTGAACCATTATTTGTTATTTGAGTATTTAGGGAACTCTTGATTTTCATAAAATTATTGACTTTGCCTTAAAATTTCACAGTTTTGATAGGCTAACATTATGTATTTTTGAGAATTTTTTAGTTTCCCTAAAATTGTTACAATTTTAATAGGCTAATCGATAAACGTTTTTAAAAAATTTGGGTTTTTTTAAATTTTCCTAAAAAATTTAATAATTCTAATGACTTTATTGAGTTTTTGAGAATTATGAAAATTTTTAAGTTCCTAAAAAATTCACAATATTCTGATAGGCGTCATGTGAATTATGAAACTATAATTTTGCTAAAAAAATTTCAATTTCGATAAGGTAACCATCATTCGTTTTTGAGAATCTTAGGAACCTTGGTTTTCCATAAACATTTCACAATTTTGATAGTTTTTTGAAAATTTTGGGAATTTTGGAACTTTCCTAGAAATATTGAGAAAATTTTAAAGAATTTCGGGAATTTTTTAATTTTTAAAAAATGCTTAATTTCACAATTTTGAAAGGTTTACTATCATGTGTTTTTGTGAATTTAAGGATTTTGGGTTTTCTAATGATTTCACAATATTGATACATATGAATTTTTGAGAATTTCGGAAGTTTTGTACTCTTTCTTAAAAATTTTACTAATTTTGAAAAGCTAACCGTTATGTTTTTTGAAAATTTGTTGATTGCGAATTTTAACAATTTTCTAAATTTTTCTAAAAATTTCTCAATATTGATAGGCTAACCATAATTTATTTTTGAGAATTTTGGAACTTTTTTATTTAATTTTTTTTTTAAATAACTTGTGTCAAACTTTTAATATAATTTAAAAACAAAAAAAAATCGATTTTATATATGCTACTAAACTAAGAGCATTTTTATAAATTTTACTGTCATAACCGAAAATTTCAAAACTAAAACATTTGCAGTTAAGATCAAACAATTAACAATTTATATTTTATCCCTATATTTAATTAAAAAACAATTTTATTATTAAATTAAAAATAAAAATAATTTTAAAGTTTTTATTTTATTTTATTTTTATATTTGCGTTTACAATTATATTATTATTTTAATTTCCCAAAATACAACATAGGAAAACTGGAAAAATTAAAAAGTTTTTTGTTTTTATTTAGTAAAATATTTTCCAGTAATTTTATTTAGTGAAATAAATTTTTATACAACTTGAAAATAAAAAACAAAAAAATTATAATCAACTGTAATAAATGTAAAATACAAATTAAAAATAAAATCTTTTCTTATTTAATTTACATTTATATAAAATGAGAATAGTAATCGAATAACTATATACAGGGTGTTGTCAACGTTAACTCATATGTTTCTGAACAATTTGGTAAATTCTCAAAATTACCGAAAAGTCCGATCGGGCTTTTTATTCGTTTTCGATTTTGTTAAGGCCCAAACTAATCAAAACATTTCAAAAAGCACATAAGCCCCGCCCATTTATTTCTTGTTTTGTTAGACAAATTTTGGATTTGAATGCAGCATTTATGACATAAATGGTTAGTTAGAGAAAACTCTCCAAGAAAGATATATTTCAAGTCGAGAATGTAGCAGGGGCGTTTGCATTATACATTTTTACAGTTTGATAAAAATAATAAATAAAAATAATATAAGCAACGTAGCCAAATAGGCAATTCTAAATTTCAGATTATAATAAATAAGCGAATTAAAAGAAATTTAAATTTGCTTGTACGTTGGTTTTGCGACACACCCTGCTCAGAGAAAACAATATAACATAAAATTTCAATTTAAAATTATTTTCCCAATAGAATCATCATCTCTCTCGTATATAATATTATAATCATCAGAACTCCATCAAAATTTTATTATTTTCGGTTTTTATTTTTTTTATTTGGAAAAATAGAAAAAAAAAAACTAATTAAATTTTATTTATTTATATATATAAATTTTTTTGGGAAAATGTTTTCGAAAAATACATTTTTGTTTTGTTATCTTGAGAGTTGGATAAATGGAAAACCGAAAACATTTTTTTTTGTTTTTTTTTTTTTTAGAAAAATAATTTATTTACATATTTTATTATAGTTTTGTTGTTATATTTTCCAACTTTTGTATTATATTTGATGATTAATGATGATGATTGTGTAAGAAGGTGATTAATTTTAATTATAATTGATTTTGACGTGGTATTTAAATGGTTGCGGTGCGGCAAGACAAATAAATTAAATGTTTGTTATTTGTTTGATTATGATAAATTTATATAATTATTATCTTCAAAAATTATGAGAGATAATTGTATGTGGGATCTATTATTAGAAGTTATAAAAAGTTCGACCATCCAACTAACTCAACGTTTTTCCGTATCATAAAGATAACTTAAAATAATCATGTGAACGTCTTTAGATGATTTAGTTCTCAAGTGTAAGGAAATATTATTCTGAAAAGATATCCGAATCATGAGAGTGTACGGATATTGCTCGGAAGGATGATTAACTGGCGATGTTGGTGATACTGTAGCACTGGAAGACTCGTTATGTTACTGTAGGTCCCATGATGTTTAAGAATATTATGCTAGATTCGTCTACCTCACAAGAGCAATGGCACGACGCACTGGGATTGCAAAATCACGAATACACCGTGTATTGAAAAACAAATAATTTTCAACCCATTATACGCAAAAAGAAAGATGGATATGTCACCATGCACAGTCTGCAGAACTGGCAACTTCCGCGTCCGCACCTAATGCGAGAAGACAGATCCCAGTACCAGTTCAAAATAAATTATTGAACTGGTATGTTGAACGGAATGATAATTAGCTCATTTGAACTGTCCGACCCACAGCACTTAGTAATAATCTTTGATCCGAACCCCTCCTATAACCTTAACCACTATTACAGCTTTATCCCTCAAATTGTACAAATTGGATTGAAATGATAGTTCAGTGTCTAATGTGGTTAATAAAAGGTTAAGATACAATCTGTTGAAGACCAGCACTGTTTCCGTATTCTGTTCCGCATTCTCACGTATATTGGAGCTAGTACTGATATTTATAATATTCCTCCGGTTTTGTGCTAATTTGGTGTGTCCGCATCGGTGTCTCAAGTAATCAACCACTGCCCTTATAAAATACTTAGGACCCCTAAATTTAGCAACGTATGTCTAATATACATTTCTTCCAATATACTCTGACAAGTCTCCATTGGTCGTCGTAACTTGTTTTAACAAAGCGTTCAATCGACCAGCACAAAGATAGTGGTAAGTCGTCATGAAGAAGTACCATCATTCCTTCTCGCAGATTCTCTTGGTGCTTGTTCTATCGTGATCGAGGTTGTAACGAGGACAAGTAATCCGTTTGATAGCAAAGGCAGAGTTGTTGTACGATTTATGTGTCATACTGATGCAATTTAATGCGATTTAACGGAATACCTAGTGGCAATTCCAGAGGTGCTTTTCACCATAAATAAAATAATCGGGAGCCAACGATCGGCGATAAAACGTTTAAGTGCGTGTACAAATGCCTTCATTTGCAATTCGACTATGACAATTTCAAATGAACCGCTTTTGTAATTATGCACACGAACAAAGCTGTGAATAACTTTCTTCTTATTTTACAATGAGTATGCAACAAATGGATTAATGTTTTTGAATTCAAGTCTGAATTACTCATAAATTGCGACAGTATTTTAAGGCGCATTTGAAACACCAAACACGCCCTTTCGAATAATACTCCGACACGCAGAGTTTAATATCGTAACCTTGTAGTCTTAAAAACGATCGAATGCAAAGTTCTGTAACGATGAAAATATTGGATAAATGAATTGGAAAAACGATGAAGTATTTGATGATGAGCGTCAAATGGGAGACCAGCCTTCTTGATTGTTTCTCCGTCTCGAATAAAATCCTGATCTTCAATTTACGGCCCCAAACTTTTTAATTAAGAGTGTATTGAAATGAGTGCAAAGCCGCTGTCTGCATGGCTCGTTGCACCCGGGATGTGACGCCAACACAAAATTTTAATTATTCACTGAATTTTGGCAATGCGATCAGCAAACATGTTTTCCAACTAAACTATGGGGCTCTTTAACTAGCATAGACAGATTAAAGAATCGGTCCAATAATATTCTGCTGAAATCGTGATGTCATTTAAACCCTTGCTCTTTATTCGACACACCAAATCAGCGAACCATTTGGCAGTCAGCAGTTTCAGTCTAGCGATCGTTACAGTTTTGGAGTGAACTACCCTTGATTTGGCAAAAACCACTTGCTTTTCCACTCGCATCCGAAAAGCATGCAACTCGATTCTGGGACTCTTGAAATTGCCGCACACAAACCATCTCCAGCTATAAAGTGTCTTTATAGCCAAATGCAGCCCCATATGTTACGGTGCACTGACGAACAATTTGAATCTGATCATTTTGGTGGAACCACTACGAAAATAACTGGAAATCCCGATGAACTTCAGCAACTTGAATCCTTACTAAGATCTTTATTGAAAATATCTTGCGGTCACATCTTGTTTGACAGTGGTTTACTTTAACAGTGTTCCAAAAGACACATATTCCACGAAAATATTCCAGCTTATTGATTGTTGTAATGTTTAGCCTCAAACCGTTCTTTAATGGCTTGGTTTTAAAGAATTTCTTGTTCGCCAACGCAAAGTAGAAAAACCCTAAAACAAAAACTATTCTTAATTACCTCAAATCAATTTTTAATTTAACGGTTACTAACCTCAACACACAGTACAATTTCAACTTTTTTAACCAAAAAAAAAAAAAAAAAAAATTTCCTCGTTCAATCATCATTGAACCGAAGGTAGATCGTTAGGCAAATTACCACATGTCATTAGATTTAAAGTAATTAATGATGACAAACATAGGTAATTTACTAATTAAACATGTCGTTGTATAGTGAATATCAATCTTTGAACTTGTTCGGGGGCCCCTATCGTAATTCGAATAAAACCAGTTCAATATTTTTACAAAACATTTTGCTCATTTAATATTTAATCTCATTTTAAAGCTAAAACTATTAATTAATTAATTTTTCATCGTAATTAAATTTAAATTATTACTAGTTTTCGTTTATATATATCAACAACAACAAAATTATTAATTAAAATTTTTAATAACTAATCAGACATATAATCACATACACACACACACTTACAACACACATGCACTAATGGTTTATTTACACAACAGGTAGTCTTAAGTATTTCTTGTTTTTGGAGTTTGCATCATTACGGCTTATAATTTTTCCCCGCTCAAGCTATTCATATTATAGTAGTTATGATCTGGGAACCGTTCAAGTTCAATGTAATCGGTTTCGGTGAGTAAAAGTTTATCCAGTAGATTTACAACTTCGGAAAATGTAGGTCTCTCTTCTGGCAGCCGAGCCCAGCAGTAGAACATTATATTATATAGTTCACGTCGACAATGTTCTGGCTTTTCTAAACGTTTACCGTCTCGTACATGTTTCATAACGTCAGCGGCCGCCATACCTGGATACGGTGTACTGCCCAACGTTACAATTTCCCACATTAATATACCAAAACTCCAGATATCGGATTTTAAGGAGAATAAATTATCGTAAAGTGATTCAATAGCCATCCATCGGATTGGTAGGCGACCTTCACTTTTACGTTCGTAAATTTTCGATGTAATCACATCACGTGCAAAACCAAAATCAGCTACTTTACATGTATGATCGTCAGTAATTAAAATATTTCGTGCAGCCAAGTCACGATGAATAATCTGTAAACAACAAGTGTGAAAAGCTCATTAGCATATAGTATCAATAATTTTGTGATCGTAGATCCAACTTACTCCACGTGACGTCAAAAAATCCATACCCCTTGCAACCTGGTACATAAACGATGTTAAATCACCCGACGTTAGGGTTTTAGATTTTCCATGCATATTGCCATAATTTCTGTAAATTAAAAACGTAAATTAGTTAACACCTTGAGAGTTGGTGCCATTATATCGTCGCGTTTTATTACCTTTCTGCCCTTGAATTTCGCAAATAACTTTGTAACTTTCCTTTATTTACGTACTCCAAAATAACAAAGATTGGTTCTTTTTCGATACAGCAACCAAGCAGTCGAACAACATTTACATGTGGTTCCAATCGTTTCATGACCTTGAATAATATAACAAAAAAAATATCGATTATAGTCAATACCCCTCAAGGTGTTTAATGTCTATGTATACATACTTGCAGTTCGGACAATAAATCATTCTTTTCGGACTCAGTTGCATTTTCTTTTAACGTTTTAACCGCAACCGTTTGTAAACCATCGTACCCATCAATATTTGTAGCCTCACAACGCCATACCTGGCCGAATGCCCCTTCACCCAAAATATTATAGAATTTAAGATGGTGACGTGGAAAATCCCATGTTTTCTTGAAATTCATCGTCATACTATTTTCATTACCGTCTGGTGACGATGAGATAGCATTGTTCGTGGTGGTAAGCTGTGAATATAAAAGTTGCGAATTATTTAGATCTCAGATCCCGTAAATTAAAATATTTACCTGATTACTTTCACGGTCAGTCCACCCAGGTACATAACGATTATTGTATGCTAATGGTCCGTTCCAATGTTGCATACCAATCGAGTTTTGGCTCGAGTCTTCTGTCAAAGTACCACTGATGGTGGATAAATTTGATTTTTTTGTCATTTCCTCTTTACTCTTCTTCTTGAGGAATTTGCTTATGGTGCAGAAATGTCGGCGGAACAGATACAGGACTAAAGCGGCCGCAATCAAAAATATACAGATTACGACTAAAATAATTATGGTAACGGGGCTACCGATCGCCAATGGATTATTTTCAATTCGTTCTACAATTATAGGCCGCTCACTTGTCGTGGTGGTTAAATTTGGTTGTTTAACAGTGGTCGTCGTAGGATCGAGTATTGGTATTAGTTTAATCGATTTAGTTGTGGTACTTAAATATTCGTATTCTTGTGGTGAATTTATTGTTGTTGTCACCACATAAGTATTTTGTTGCTTGTATCCATTCAAATTGTTGTTGTTGTTGTTATATTGCAGTGTTTGTTGACTGTTATCGATCGGTGGCCGATAATTAATCGATGGTTGTATATATGGCGTATTATGATTTAAAAATCCAGGAAAATTATTAATCGGCAAACTTTGCCGTACATCGTCTAACGTTGGTTGAAATGGATTTTGTGGCCGAGAATTAAAATTCGAATGTCCACTCGTGTCGATAATTTGTACTCGTACTTCTAATTTTGTATCCACACTACCATCGTTGGCTAGTACATAAAAATAAAATTCTTCTCCAGCCCGACCTTTAAGACTTTGTGTCAGCCGTATCACGCCCGAATCAAAGTCAATCGTAAACGGTAGCATATCAATACCTCGACTTGGCTCGAGCGTAAACGTCACATCGACGGGTGAATTAACTTTGGCCTGGCCCAAAATCGAACCAATCGGTTGACTATCATACAGCTCCCAATCTTTTTTCATCGATATGGTGATTGGAACGCCTCCAAATAGGTAACATGTTTGTATCGTTACGATAAAAATCAAAATAAAAAAATTAAATCTTAATGCCATCATGATGATAATATGATTTCGTTAAGTCTTTTTTTAACTGTTAAATATGCAAATTTGTGTCCTCCCTCTATATCGTCATTGTATACGATGAAATTCGTCTTAGTCACATATCTGGAATCAAAAAAAAAATTTAAAATCAAAACTTTTCTTGGAATTTTCATATAAAAAAAATAAAATGGTCGCGTATTAGTGTCATGTCTAAATCTTAAAATAAAATTACATTATGCAAGACAGATACGTACAGGTGATTACGAAATATAATTAAAAACGCGAAACGATTTATGATTCGTGAAATTCCTCGGTTGAATTCAACACAAAGATTATGCCAATAAGATGGAGAGTGAATATCGTTGGTTGTTGGTGTATTTGCTGTAAGCAAGCAAAATTTTATCATGTAGGTGTATATAGGAGTGAGCAATTAAGGTCAAGTCAACGTCTTAGTGTAATGACAAATTGATCGTCAATTTTGAAATATTTCTGTTGATTAGATGGACGGTTCGAGACCAAGATGGTTTTATCATTTTTATTTAACTGTATAACTAAGTAATTAGATCAAAATGTCAACGTTTTTTTTTTTTAGAGATGAATGACGTAAATAGAATTCAAGACAATTGTTTGCCGACGTATCGAAAGTAAAAGTCAATTACGTTTCAATTTGTGTAATTCATCTTAAACGTAAGCATTCGTCGGATTAAAATGGGTCATCAGAATTTTTTGTTGTTGCTAGCTTTGTGTTATGCACGAGTATGTATATGTGAATATATAGAAGATAAACGTCTTAGTATATGGTTGTTGGGTGCGCATACGTGTGAATTGGTTTAAGAATGTATACACAACTTTTAAGTTGAATGACAGTTATATACTTCTTTGTACGAACATACAATGCGTTGTTGTGCGTGCGGTACTAATTTGAGAAGCAGGTTTTTGGATATTTTACCTTGCCTGAGAATTTTTAGCTAAATTTTGTGTAATCGTATTGTTAAGTTTCACTTAAAAAACATTTCCAAAAGCGTGAGATTTCACCAACGAAAATTTGCATATAAAACCGAAAATAGCATTACTTCAAATTAAACAAAACGTCTAATTAAATCTCTAATTTAATTATTTAATTACTAATTAAATTTAATGATTTTCAGACTATATCTAGTTTTCGATTAGACTTGATTAGATTTCAATAGATGTTTGTTTAGGTTTCGTTGTATTTTAATTTTTTTTAGGTTTGATCAGAATGAGTTAATAGTGCAATCTAATATTTTTGAGATTATTTATTTGTCACTATATAAGACAAACATTTGTTAGAGTTAGATTTTGTTTTAATGTCCCGAAACTTATCTCTACTTTTTCTAATTTTAGAAATGTCCAACCAATTTGATTGAATATAACAAGATTAGATGGAAGAGATTTGAAATAAAATATTGAACATAGTTAAAAAAAAAAATAAAATTCCCTAGTATAGCGAGTATTTTTTTCACTAAAATTTGTGCTTAATCACAATTTTGATAAGAACAAATTTTTAACTTAATCATATACGTTTTCTGATCTGGTTCCAGTTCCAATTTTAGATCCATTTTCAGTTCCAGAAATGTTCTAGATTCAAATAAAAAAATGTGTCGGGCCCAGGAAACAAATTTGGTAACGTATTCGTTTCCGGATCTAAGAACAGAACTGATAAAGATCTGAAAATGTTCCGGAATCAGATTCAAAACATATCAAGACGCGGCTTGAGAAATAGCGACGTGAGAAACTCCAAGCAAATTTGAGTGAATTTATCACCTGATAGAAATATCCCACGATATTAGATCTAAAAGGCTTAAGTTGAACTTGCTGAATAATCTACAAAGATTTGTATATTTTGGGTGTTCCCATATTTTGGGACGTTTTGCACTGATTAAATTTTAATATTTTTGGAAATTGGCCTAGGGTTGTAATATATATTGATGGCGTCTTGGTATAGAAGGACAATGACCAAACTCGATATGAAAACTGGTATACAATTTAGCCCAGCAAAATTACAATTGTCGGTCGATAGAGTAGAATATTTAGCCATATATTTTTATTAGAAGTTTTTCCTCATCATATTAGAATTATTTGGAAGAGTTCATACCGAATTGACTGACAAAAAGTTGAATAATAGCGATTTCATATCGTTACCACAGCATAACCAAGCTGTGCGCGATATCAATCGAATGTTGATTCTAACAAGGAGATTTTTATACAGTTCATTCAAAAAAATGGCTTATTACTAGAAGCAAACTTCCAGATTACTTAAAATTGTATAACAAAAGGTTCGACATAGCCATGAATGATGAGTTATAATTTTATCAAGACAGAGTTATAGTTCCTCAAAGCCTTCCATTTAAATATATTTTAAAATCAATTCACGAGTCCCACATGGGTATGACGAAAACAAAAAGTCAAGTGCGATATCTGTTTCATTGGCCTTCGATGGATCAATATTAAAAAATCGTGCAAAGTTTTAAGTGAAAAGTGGAATTTTAGTATAATTACTTTGAGTCCAAATTATTCGCGGTCAAATGGTCTAGTATAAAAAATTATCCATATCTAGTTTTTTAAATCTTGAATTAATGCTTTTGGATTATTGAAATACTTCAGTGGCAGACTAAACTCGATTTACCCAATGTTAAGATACTTCAACCTAGAGTCCTACAGAATATTCATAAAGAATTGTTAAAGACACAAGATAAAATAAAGTCATTACGGTAAGTCTTCAAAAGAAAGAATATTAGGATTTAGCAGGGTGACAATGACATGTACCGAAACAACCAACAGGGATCATGACATATAATGGTATCGCAAAAAATGAGAACCAAGATCATTTCATATCTTCGGACAAAAATTAAATACTTGTTTTATTTAAAAAAGTCAATCATCGTTGGTAAACCATTGTTAGTAATTTGGTGCTTTTGGAATGCCCTGTTTACTCTGCTTATGGTATTTTGATCTGGTTTCAGCAATATAAAGAATCATTATAGTGGTCTTTATACATTTTATTGTCCACAAAGTTACACGGTTGTAATAGACACGTAATTTTTGGAGGTAAAATCTCGATACAAATATTTTGCTTCTCACAGTGTGGCCTAAAATAATCAATAGCCAACAAAACTGATCGGTATGGAGAAATTCGTTTGTGGTCCCTCGTCACAACATTACTCACATATATAGTTTTGTATAATTTAATGCTCCACATTCCAATACCATTAACTTATATAATAGACATTTTTTACGAGAGATGACACTGCAGAGACTGAAACCGGAATTGAACCGAAACCGGGACCAAGCGGAAATAAAGTAAAAAATTGAACCTGAACCGAACAGGAATTATAATTCAAAATGATTCGTTTTCTTCTTTTTCGTTTCGGTTTACGTTTTCTCTACACGAGAAAAGGACGTTTTGTGTGCAAAATGATTATTTAGGATTTATTTAGAATATGAATGATTCTTCGTATGATATGTTGGAACGTCTGTTAGAACTAAATGACTTTTGTGTTCATTCAATGGATACCCATTTTTAAAACTGTTGAACGGAGATGGAAGGTTGTTGAAATAACAAATATTAAATATAACAACAGCCAAAGTCATCAGTCTACATTTAGCAAATAGCGCTTTATTTTTGACCCACGCTATAAGCTATTGTTAATAAAGATGCAAAATAGTATTGCTCGTGAATTTTTGATCCAAGTTTTTTTTATTAATTTTAGTTTAGCACCTACCTAATCATTGTGTTATCCAAATTTAACAAGTCAAGGTAATGAAACTTTACTCAAAACTAGCTTCTCTGATTTAAAAAATTTTCTGGCAGAGAGACAAATATATATATATATATATATATATATATATATATATATATATATATATATATATATATATATATATATATATATATATATATATATAAACTCAAATGAATTGGCAGAAGTAATCGTAGAGGAACTTAAAAAACTAATTTGGCAGAGAAAAATCTCAAGAACATTATATTTTACATTTTTGGGTTTAGATGCAAAATGTTGCCCCCCTAACTCTAAATTAATTATTTGATTCGTCTACAAGAAATATCAATTAATATCAATAATATTTGATTTTTTCCAATAGGATATCAAAACGTGGTTAAATGTTCCTGAGTGCAGGCCGCAATATATCTTCAATATTTTCAATAATAAAATTATTAGAGCAGAGGCCGATAGCAAGAAATATTTGGTTTTAGCTTGCAACCAAAAATTATTTATATTAATAATATAAAATTATTTATATTATTTATATGTTAATTCCGTCAGTTCTTCTTGCTTTTTTGTGACCAATGAGAAATAGATGTCTGCTCAGTTATAATTTTCAGTGTTTAAATCGCAAGAAAAATATTTGATAATTTAAGATGGTTGACTATACGATATCTTTTATAAGATATAAAGAGAAATTCGTCCTTGGAATTTTAAGTCTTTAAAATAAGTCATTTGTCTTTGACAAATTCGAAAAAAATCAACTATTGCGAACTACCTTTAATAATCGACTTTGTGGAATTCTTCGTCCATTTTTTAGCAACTTATACCTCTCTGTGAATGATGCAATAAGTATAAATTTGGTCCATAGCAATATTTTACCGAATATTTTTGACTGTTAGTTACTTAAATGAAAATTTTGTAAAGCAGTTTTGAGTGCATATGATTTTTTTTATAAAAATAACATTTTCTAGTATAGAAAGATTTTTTGTCACTAAAATTAGCAAATAATTGAAATATTAGTTCAATAAATTTTGCTAATTAAATTTGGTTTTTAAAACTGACAAACTTGATCTGATTTATTTAAAAAGTTCTTAGTTTAATATATTATTCAGATTTAGTTAAATTTTATGCCGTATGACCAAAACTGATAAAATTAACTTGTATTGGCAATAATATTTGATCAATATAGATAATCGCTATAAATTTTAGTAATATAATATAATTTTTAATCCTATTTAATCCTTAAATATAGATAAAAACATTACTGGACACTTTTAATAAAATATTTGTTCCAGGAAATGTCCTAGTATTTCCTGACAAGGTGATCTAATTATTTAATATTATGACTGTTTCAATAGTTAGGTAGGTATTTTACCAACTGAATGCAGGAATTTAAACTACTATTCTACTGATAACTGAATATTTTACGCGATAGCATCAAAAACTTAACTTACTTTTGCGCTAGCTTAAATTAGTCAACAATCTTTAGAATCCCTAATTCGAATGATGGGCTTATTATAACTGTGGAATTTGAACTGTAAAATGTAATATTTCCAAAATTCAGAAAATTTGTAATGTCCATTAAAATTATAAAATGTTGAACATAAATCATTCAGATTCGAGAAAATTACTGGTCCTATCTCATTAAAATTTTAAAATTTTATCATTTCAAAAGTTCAGAAAAAACATGAAATATTGGGCCACAAATTTAAAATTTCCAAAAAAAAAATCATAGAATTCATAATTTAGCGAGTTTTATTGTTGGTTACAAAATATTGAATACCAGTTTTGGTTGCATACAGATTTCTATAAAAATAAAATTCTCTAGTATACAGAGTTTTAAGAGAGTTAAATTTGCTATTCAGATTTAATAAAATTTTGGCTAGAACTGTTTCAATTTATTAGGCTTCTAAGCTTTGATGGAGTTTGACTAAATGTCGATTCTCTTAATTGGTATTCCGTTAATAGGGCTCTTAAAATTTCTCTTAAAAATTCAAAAATATTTTGAAAACTGTGTGGATGTCAAATTCAAAATCATTGATTAGTTGACTTAATAAGACGGAATAAGATCAATTTTGAATAATAATTTGACTAGATTTGACTAGATCAAATATGACCATATCTTATAAGATATTTTGAGGTGATAAAATTTAATTTAATTAGTGATAATTAAAATTTGTATTTAATCAAATTTAATATGATTTTAGTTTGTTTTAAATGGGATTAATATAGATATGGCATCAATCTGGTCTAATCAGTTAAAAAAAACAAATTGGTGGAGTTTGTATAGATATAATCTGATCTAATATATATTATAATCTTGTATTTACATTTTAGGTCACTTCAACAAAATAATCGATCGCCAATCATTTAATAACTACATACTTCAATTTGTATGGCCCAATTCATCACACACTTTGTTTAGATTCTAAACAAATAGTCCGTTACAACCACCTTTCAATGCATAAATTAGTATTACCATATCAACTTCGCTCTATATAAGTCGCAACGAAATAATAAAATAAAATAAAAAATTTGGTCTACAACCGAACGGGAATAACTCTCTTATCTACGGCTACCGCTATTCGTTGTGTGTATTATACAAATCGTAAAATTTCAAAATACAAATAATCAATCAAATTCGACTTTCTAAAAAAAAAAAATGTTATAAATTTTTTATGTACGTTAAGTTTACGTTTAAGACATCGACCACCAACAATACGTAAGTTAAAATCGAAAAAAAAAATCGCTGTTCGCGATTCACTAATCAAATTTTACTTGAGGTAATTTAATTTGCACATCAATAAAAGATTTAAATTGTTTCGGTCATGGCTTCGTGAATTTCAAATTTTCACATTCTGATAAATTTGCGATGTGTGTGCAGACATTGGGTTTTGCTACTATTTAGATTATTCGCTTTCATATCAGATTTTTGCCATATAGAAAAAATAGATAAAATTTGATTAGATGGTCCCTCTATTTTTAGATTATACTTAGTAAAATGTAGTTTGATCTAATCAAATAATTGGAAAATCGTAAAGGAATATCGATTAGATTTGATCAAATCTGCTTAGATTTACTATACATTAAATACATTAGATTAGATTTGGCTACATAAAATATAATTGGTTTAGATCCCATTATTTCTTAAATAGGTTTCGCCGTTTACATGGAAATTTGTTATTTTAAACTTGATTTGACCATACATTAGATTTAATTAGATTTCAATAGGATTGTTTGAATTGGGACAGATTTGACTAGATTTCATAAATATTCAATTAGGTTTAAATATAAATCACATTTAAAACTATTTGATAAAGTGACTACTATATTTATAAATAATTGATTCTACAAAAGTAGTTACGTTTGATTAGATTAAAGTTAAACATGTCATACTTTTTAATTAAATTATTAATTTTTATAATTTTTTACCACTTAATTACTAATTAAATTATATGATTTTCAAATTACCCAGTTTACAATTAAACTTGATTAGATTTCAATAGATTTAGTTATATCATAATTAATTTCAATCAACCCTAAGGCCTAATTAGCTTTGACTATATCATTAAATATATATGACAACGAGTTTGATAAGATTTGCTCTACACTATTCTTAAGTTTGTTGAAATATGATCTTGAATACATTTGATTCATCCATAAATGTCAAGTTGCACTTAGCAATACAAACAAAAATTACGCGATCAACAATATTACGTATTCAACAAGTATAATCATGTTGAGTTGAATGACATTGTAGTTGTTATATGCATGGTTAGAATTAAAGAAATAAATCATCTGCAATTTGAATAATTCTAAACTACAATCTACAAAAACATTAAAACTAAAGATGAGGTCATGTATAAAGTGGCCTTGATCTTTTAAACAAAGATGATTTGATTTTTATATTTATATACAACAAATCAGGATCCCACTAGCCGTGGGAATACGAAACGATTATTTTGGTAATGTTATAAAAATACGATATTTTCCATATACAGTGGCTATACCGTAAATGTATCGAACTATTTAAAATTCCGCTCGTGTAATTTTAGTCAATTGACCTGATTGTTGATTAATGGAATGTATTGTCGTTCAATTAGTTTATGAGTCATAGTGATTTGAAACAATTTTACAATTTTGTGAACATTTTTTAGACTGCCTCCATTATAGATATATCATTAGTTAGGAGTTTATAGAACAAAACAAATTAATTTAATGAGCCACGATAGTTTGACAAATTACAACTGAGATTTTATCTTGAAATTTTAAAAATGTGAAGACCAACTGTCGATCATATTGAAAAGAGGGAAAAAGTGCCCTGGAATATTAAAGCTTTATATACAATTTTGTTAAAAACCATTTAAATATTTTTAAAAGTATGAAATTAGGTAATAAGACAAATTTTTAGAATAAATATAGTATGCCAATCTCTAAAATTTCAAAACTGGGCAAATAATATATTTTATCATGGTAATTTGAAATTTAAAAAATTTTTTTCTTAAAATTTGGTTATGAACAGAGTATTGGGAGCCTGACATACCTTAAAGACATGCAGTCCAATTATGGATAAAATGTAAACTGTAAATTATAATTTCTTAACTATCAAATGTGTCTACTAGAGCTTGCTCAAAATTTCATAAAACTAAAAATATTAAAATTCAAAATAATTAAAGTTAAATGTCAAACCACAGAAATTTTAAAAATTTTATATTTTCCAAAATTGTGTACGTTATCGAAGTTTCGAAACATTTTAAAAATATGCAATGCGGAAATATACTTGTTCAAGTCACCAATTTCAAAAGTGCAGAATATACTAAATGCTATAAAACATAATATGATGTTAGTTTTTAAACTTGAAAGGTAATTTTTCTGTTTCAAGATTGAAAAAAAAATTATAAATTTCAAAAGCTTCCAATATTCTAGACCTATGCTTTGAATTTAAATTTGTAATTAGCATCCCAGCTCACCATATAATCGCAACCAAAAATACGCTTTGTGTCGTAACCGAACTATGAGGTCTGTAAGGTTATAATCCAAACTTTTTTAGAAAATATGATAGTACTTTAAAACATTCATTCTTGAAATAATTGTTTAAAAGGTATTAAATTAGATTTTACTTAGCTTTCTTTGGAAATGTGACCTGCAAATATCCAATGTTCTTAAATTCTTCTTTCAATTAAAATGGAAATTTGAGGACTTTGGACATTTACAAACTAAAAAAGCGAAAAGATAAAAAAATTTCAAGGTTTCCGTACAATTGCATTATGGTTAGTACCACTGAAAGACCCAAACTTTAACTTATCTGCAATTTTTTTGCTAGTATATCGTGCTCTGATATTTAAACATGAGAAAACATGCACTATTCCATAACAGTTTTACTGGTTTTAAGTTTTAAAGCAATGACAGACATGCTTGTAATTAAATTCAAGAATTTTGTAAGGAAATTCAACCTTTTGTTTTCGTCACCAGTGACAATAGAACAACTTTTTGTTCTCTTTCTAGGCCATTTAAAATAAAGGCAAAAGATGGCTCTATTAACGAATTGTCTTGCTGCAGAAGCAGTAAAATTGTCGGCCAATAGTAGAAACTACTTGAAAATTGCCGGGTTACTTTTATAATGTTTTCGCGAATTTCTTCTAAGTTGATGAGATTATACCATCTCCCAGCTGAATAAGCCAATTAGAAAAAATTCGTTTGCCTGAAACCTCTTCCAAAAAGAGTAACCACTTCAATAAAATTTCTTAGAATTAAATTGTTAATCGTTATATGTGAGACAGTACTTACATTTGAAAGGCCTTAGTCCAAGCAATATCAATTGCTTGCAATACAAGACAACGTGCCAATTCTCAACTTTGTTATCGCGATGGCCATAATCTGGTTCTAAACTTAAAAAAATGGCTCGGTGGTAAAACATTTAATGAAGAATTGGAAATTTCATTTGATGGCTAGGTTGAGGAGCTTGGCGAATCTAACTTTGTCGAAGCTATTGAATCTATAAAGGGTATCAAAGCTTTTGAACATCGCTGGAAAAAAAGGTCTTGAACAAAATTGAGACTATGTAGAGAAATAATGATATTTTTTCCACACTTTTCTTGTGTTCTTTATCAGGTCGGGTACTTTTTTGACAACCTGGTATCTCGGCAACAAACAACCTAAGTGAAATATCATTTTACAGTTTGATAAGCATTACATTATGTTTTAGTGATAGATCTTTTCAAAATATCAAATATGCTAATTTTCCTAATTGTCCTCAAGTATGATATCACAGTGTAACCAAGTTCTTTGTTTGGTGATATCCTGACTGTTTCTGTGTCGGTTCAGTAAATTTGGAAAGTAACAATAAATTTAAGTAAATTTTTTCAGTAGGTAGTTTCAGAATTGTTGACTGTATAATCTTCGTAAAAAGCAAGAAGTTCTTTTTAATATATTTAGCTTAAACAATGACTAATATCGCTACTACTTCCTTGTCACTAACGTTTTTTAATGCCTTACCAGTTTTTGTAAAAATATATTCTACTAAAAATATGTGAAAAGTTACAAAATGGCTACTGGATACCTCAGGCATCACCTTTATTTACATTGTTATTATACCTGTGAGTAAAATCGAGTATTTTTTTTTATTAATACTATTTAGTGCATTAAAGGGTTTTCACAATATTCAGACTTTTAAACATAGATTTAGTCAGTGATTCCTTAAAGTTTACGGATTAAATTTTTTTTAATGTACCTTAGTAAAAATTACATAAAGGTCCAGCTAAGAGAAGTTTGAAATATACAAATTATGTATGGATTGGATCGTAAGAATATTCTGGGTACCAAAATTCTACTGTAGTCTAAATACTGATTTTATAAAAATAAAACAAAATTTAATTAACTTAAATAAGTCCTTCTAAAGTGCTAAATTGATTTTAGTAAACGAATTTTTAAAAATATCTTGGCTTAAACTATAATTTTTAAAATTAGTAGCCTAAGAACCACGATTTTAAAAAATACAGACTTATAGAAAACAGGAATTTCGAACGTAGTTTTTAGTGAGCCAGGCTTTTAGGAACCAGTAATTCGTAGCCAATTTCTTTTTTTTTAATTTTTTCAAAGCGTTATATTAAAAGAATTAATTTCACTTAAACAGGTTGAGCTTATCTTTTTATCACACGTTGTGTAAAATCATTTCATTACCCGTTAAATCAGTATGGCTGCACTCAAATTGTTTGATATCATGTCTAGCCAATCTATTTATTAGTTTATCTATATATATTCTAATTGCACGTCTTAAAAATTTATATAGACATTCGAATATGACCTTAAACAATTATGTATCGCAAAATGTTTTAATCGTGCATCTAAAACTATTTTTTATAGTGGCACATACGATTTAAAAGATTTTTCTTTCACTTTCCAAAAGAAAGCGTTGCAGCGGCAGCAACCCAACAACAAGTATAGCAATTTATATATACATATATATATATATATATATATATATATATATATATATATATATATATATATATATATATATATATATATATATATATATAAAAATTCTTCTTCTCTCCATCATCTTATTATGTTCGTGTTCATTACAGTCGATTCTTTTCCAATCAGTACAAATACACGAATAAATCATGTCAGTTCATTTAATTTTAAGTAAATGGAATAGACTTTATAATAGTAGACATCTTTACTTGCTTACTTTTTCTATATCCATTAGAGTGCACTATTAAAAAAAAATAACTTTATAAAGCTTACGTCATAAATGACGAACTTATTAACACTTTTTTTTACACCGAAACCACTACTTATTCAACTATGTCTTATATGAGCCTACACGCATACATAAGAAAAAACCACATATAAAACAGAAACACTTAAGTTGATAACACAATTTAATTTTTTTTATTGTAAATAAGAAAATGGTGATAGCCAATCAGACGTTAATGAAGCGATGATATCGATGTATCCAAGATTATAGTAGAAATAGAGTCTTATTATGGTCGTCTGACTTATAAAAAAAAAAAAAATGTTCAATTGTTGTTTTTGTTTTTAATATCAAAATTCACCGTTATTCGATTTCTCTTTTTATATTTTGTTGTTGCTTTTTTTATAATTTCTTAACTAATTATTACGCTTAACATTTAATAACCATACAGTAAGTCAAGATATTTCTGTCACTCACTGAATTTTGTTTTAACTGAAAATTAAAATAATTTTTTTTTTGTTTTTCTTATTTTATATTTATGTATATATACACGAATTTATTTTAAAATACACAAATAAAACAAAACAAAATATTTTAATTTAATGTTCACGACTTAAGTGTAGAGCTGAGACTGTGTGAAGATAATTTTCTTTAAGCCGTTCTAACATTGGATTGAAAAAAAAAAAGACAAGTGGTGGTCGGATTCTAGTATATCGAGGGTGATAATTTAAAAAAAAATTTGTGGATGCATGTGATAGTAGGTTGTGATTATTTTAAAAGGATAATTTGAATTTTTTGAAATGTACTAGAATCCGACTACGGTCAGCACAAATACATGTAAAAGAAAATGTATTGTAAACCGTAGGATTGTTTAATTTTGGTATATTTAAGCATTAAAATGTGTTAATAGAGTATGCGCAACGGAATTTTATATTTGATTAGAAAATGGGTAAAGTTTAGATGCATATGGTTTGGAACGTTCGGACAGACCTAATGGACCATCCTTTTTAGGACCATTTTGAAACTTAAATTTTTATTTTTAAATTTTTCATAGTAGTCAAATTGTATAACTGTAAATTAAACGTTTCAAATGTCTGATAAACGATATAGGATGCTAATTTCCATTTTTAGCATAGTTACGGTACTTCACATTTTGAAAAATTTTTTTTTCTGATCTACTCAATGTTCAACATGCGCCAACATTGCAGATAGAATATCATCAAAAACATACAAAAGGCGTCCTACGATGAGTTCAACATTCGAAAGCAGATTATTTCATTTTTTCCTTCTAAATATAGCATAATATGAATCAGTTACAGAAAGAGTGATAGTTGTAAACGAGAGAGACAGTTGTAACTTCAACATGACAGATGAAATGTAGTTATATTTTTTATAAAATTGACGGTTTAAATTATACACAAAGTTGTTATTTGTAAATGAGTGAACACTTGTCCTTGTTGTTGAAGCTGTGAATTTTGGATCGCTCACCCGATCTATGACCTTACACGCAAATTTAAAATTTAATTGCGCAAGATTTAGACTGTTTGCAAGTTGGTCTTTTTACTGGGTTTGGTTTTGAAGTAAATAGTTCCAGGAATTATGTTAGCAATGGTTGGAAGGTAAAGTCTTGTTGCTTCACTTAGTAAGTGACTAATCAATTAGATCACTGGACTGATAACCCACATTCTAATAAATAAATACTAATTAAAGTTAACATTAGAACACAAGCTCATATACGCACCTGTAATGTATTTATTTAGACAAGAAGTTCTAAATTCGTTGCTACTCAATGTATGGTTTACATATGTTTAGCCCGGTTCCTTTATATTATCTTCTTCTTTTTCGTGCTATGATGCATGCAATTATAAATTGCGAATTATACGTGATTGTAATTATAAATTAACTAGGTAGGGCACATCAATGCAAAATGTGTGCTAAAGATCTAACTTGACCCACCTGCACTATAAACAATAATCGCCTTTGTGCTGGCTTCTTTCTAAATCCTTCGAAAATCACTTTATTCACCAATCTTTAAATCTGAGAAATTACCATGAGTTTGCCATACTATTGGCTGCTCCAAGGTTGCTTTGGCTTTATTCCATAGAACGTTGTTTTTCAGCTGGAAAGATTTAACCTCTTTAATCCAGCACTGGTTTTACTCTGATATATTGCTGTAGCAAATGGTGAGCTTCTTTTGCCAACGGTTTCATATGTTGTCTAGAAAGACATACATCATCTGGGAAATTTGCTTTGCTTACAAGGGATAGTTTGGGTTTGCCTAAACGAATTGTCTTCAGTGGTTTTGGCAAATGGTAGTTTTGGGTACTGACTCAAATCTAAATTGAAAGACATTCAATGCTTGAAACCCACTCTATTGCTTGTATCGAAGAAGATGTACAATGGTTAATAACTCTTTTACCCGTTGCACTTCTTTAGGTTAATTTATTTTGCCCCAGTGGGTTAAGTTCTTTTATATGGCTTTTCATGTTGGGATATTTCTTGCAGATTTTCTTGTTTGTTCGACAGAAACATCGTCAGGATAATGTTTCGCATTTATTAAGGTCGATTTTAACGTGGCATCTATTAAAATGCCTAAAATATAAGTATACGGATCATAGAAAGATTAAATAGAAATTGGAATAGGAGTTGCCCGGTTAAAATGTCTGATGTATAAAGTGAGTATAGTATGAGTCCTAATATGCGAACCTTATTCTTTTTTTTTGTATAGTATAGTACTTTTGTATGTATGGGTCGCGATTAAGTGTTACGTAAAATATTTGAAAGATAACAGCACCGAAAGCATTCGTAATTAGTACGATTGATATTTTACATTTACAGTACATTTATCAGTAATGCTGTTGAGTGGACTATATTCGTCTATTTTATCAGCAGCACATAAATGAATAATTGAGTAGATATATAAATTAATCATAGCTATATAGTGATCTAGTATATTATAGTTATACGTTTGGATACATTATGAAATACGTTACCGTATTAATTGTGATAATTTATAAACTACAAGTAATATGTGCAAATCAATTTATCGGTCAATGTGATTTTAAACGATATCGTGAATGCTCAAATAAACCGCATCCTTTCTGTACGAACGACACGATACCTTTGAATACATTTCTAAATATATCGGGTACGGAAATATTAAATTTTTTTAATAAAGATCGTTCAGATTTTCGAAAATCAAAATCAATTTGTAATCTACCAAACATTCAGTGGAGTGAATCATTAACAAAATTTGCTAATGCTACTATTAATTTACCAGTCGGATCATATTGTACCGTCACAAAAACGTACAATAATCTAAAAATGATAAAATCAAATAATTTAAATTGTACCAATAAAACTTGTACTTTTAAAAAGTTCAAACGCTGGATTCAATCTGAAAAGCCATTGTGGATTCATAGTGCATACACCAAAGAAATTGGTTGTGTTGCATACCATAACGGCAGTGACTCAACTTTCGTTCTATGTTTTATAAATTCGCCTAAATTAAAAATTAACGAAAGCTATGGGTACAATAATGAGTGCAATCAAAAATTAAATATGTTTACTTTGAATAAAACGTGTGATCAAAATCAACATAATTGTACGATTAAAGATCATTTCGTGTGCTCATCATTCATTAAGATGGACCCGAAAAAAAAGCAAAATATTATCAAACTAGAGTATACAACAATCAAATTTTTATTGGACAACTTACATCAGTTAAATAATTTTGTTGAATGGGACTATGCCTTACAGTATTTAGTTGAACGTATTGCTGTTGAGAGCTTAACGGATCATGACAAATGTCTTTCGAAAGGTATACTTCAGATAAAAAAATTGACTGTTAACTTTTATTTGTGTTCTATTTTATAGTTAC
This sequence comes from Tipula confusa, assembly GCA_963556175.1. NCBI lineage: Eukaryota > Metazoa > Arthropoda > Insecta > Diptera > Tipulidae > Tipula > Tipula confusa. The sequence goes on from OY744476.1 coordinate 5,211,695, forward strand.
TTATGCCGTAACGAATTACGTAACGTTTGGTAAGGGGCAATTATTTACGGACCAAATTAGCAACATTGAATATTTGCTAACGAATAAAAACTTATCGGGCCGAATTGGTTGTACATTTTACAATGCAACGAAAATCGGGAACATAAGGTTAACTTGTATAACGGCTCATTATATTAATACTAAAACCATATTGGATTATTTATTTATGAATACATGCAATCAAACGGATATCTGGTTAATTTATGGATTATTAGTTTTGACCTATTCAAATGTCATCGGTGCCATAATATTTCTATACCTATTGGAACGATTCCAACTAAAACAATTAATATTTTCATTTAGGGATGGCATTTATGGATGATTAGTAACGCAAACGCGCGATAAGTCCAAATTAATTAAACCGCATCAAATATTTTTAGTTTTTTTACTTTAATCTGTTACTAATTTTATTTACTAAAATATATAGATGGGATTTTGTATATTTTATTTAAAATATTAAAAAATGTACCACTAAAATCGGGTTTCTCACTTACTGATACACACAAGTCTTTTGTTTTATGTACATGTGTATGCGTTTTACACTATATACAAGACAATATCTATATAACCTTCAAGACACTTATTATTTCTTTAAAAAAAAATTTGTTACACACACGAACTTACATTTGGTAAGCTGTTATTTTTACCTCTCTTTCTTTTCGTGTAGCCCCATCTCGATCATACACTGGTTGGATTTATATATACTTATGTGTATATATGAATGAAGAACAACCAAATTGAAGTGAGGCAACCATTTTTAAAATTTGGTCGTAACCTAAACATATCGTATATGTAAATCATAATTTTCCTTCCCGTCTCAAAAATTACTTCACTACAAAGTCTCTTGTAATCAATATATGTGCTTAAGGTGCGTATGTGAATTGAAATATGGTTAGTTTGTGTGTAGAAACGATTTTATATGACGTCAACTATCAGCCGGATTAGAAAAATTAGATTTAATTAAATTCATAGTAGTTTATAGTAATTTTGCTCCCGGAGCTCATACACCTTCCGTTTATTCAATCTTACGATTACATTATATATTTGTACATGCAGATGCTTTTTATCCATTTCGTTTTATTGGCGTGTAAGAAAGTAATTTAAAATTCAACCTTATGAGCGCATATACAAGACAACAACTTTCACTTTCGCACATATTTGGTTATATGTTTGGTTGCGATTACTTATAATTTTGCGAATGGTATGTATAGATAAAACATTTCTATGCTCTTTGATTTGTTCGTAAATACAAATGCGTAGTAATTCGTGTGGATTGTGGTAATTCTAATTTACCTTAAAAACCATTAAACTATCAATATAATGGAAAATGTACAGTTGTTTACCTTGATAAGAATTTCTTTATTGATATATTCTCTGCGTCTTTCGTATAATATATTGGTTTATGTAACTCCTTAATGACCGATCGAACATTGACTCTAACTCTATATATGTATATGTATTTAAAACACGCATATATACGAGTAGATAGCACATAGTATACAATTAAATGTAATTCCGGTATTTTAACGATTGGTGACCAAAGATCTTAATTTATTCAACATAAAATTGGTCTTTCTTAAACATTAACTATTGTCAGATCGATTGTTTATTTAAATTATTTATATAGACATATTTATGTATCGATTCGTCATATGATTGATCAAAAAGAAAGTTTCTATTTCAAAACTAGCATTTTGGTTTTCTTTAACATTGCATTTGGTTTAAAAGTTAAATTTACTTTCGAAATCGTTAAGAGATCGATGTTTTAATCGCCCAAATCTATAATTTGTGCTCGCGTAATCAAGAAGATAATCTAACCATCATTTGAGATTATCAACATTTTGGCGCTACTTAGTATAATATATTTATATTTATTACTATTATCAACATTAAGGGAATTGATTTTCTTGTTATTTTTACGATGTTCGTATGATAAGTGTTAGTTTCAGCGTTAGACAAAATGTTGAATAAAATTTACACATAACCTAAAATAATTGTAATTTTTAGAACAAATGTGTAGAGTTTTTCAATGGGGATGGTCGAAATTTGTTTGGTTTACACTCTTCTTAGTAAATGCAAATAAATGTACGTTGAATTTTTGTCAAACGATCTATGCTCTTGTATAATCACTGCGGATCATTATAAAATTTAGGATCCAACTTTATTTGAGATGGAGCATTGATGCTCTATTGATAGTATCCGACTATGTCAAAGGAATTGGTTCATTGCTTTCCGAATAACATGGCTTGAGAACCTATCGGTTCGTATTTCTTACAAAACGAAACTGATAATGTCATTATCATCAACAGCGAGCACTGCAGATCGATGAAAAGCAGCTTTTTGTAACCATAACAATAATGCCAACGATATATGGTTCCAACTGCGGTTTATGCTCCACAGCGCATGCCACGATGGATAATCTACGGATATTGTTGCTTTGGCTTTCTTTAGCACGATTGTAAGAAATCGGATCCTTTATCTTTGATAAAACTTTGGTTAAAATACCATCCAAAATAATTTAACTCAATTCAACGACATAGATCTTCTTAACTTTTCAATAATTCTACAGGAATGTAGAGTATTTTCGATGAGTTCAGCAGGATTTTTTGTCACAAGAATAAAAAAGAATTGAAAAAATTGCAGAAGAATAAGAGTATGCAGAATAATACTCAAGTGTACTTCGATTATATCGGTTATTTTATGAACTAGTTCTATTGAAGAGGATTTTTCTCTAAATCCAAATAGCTATGGTGGAATCAAATTTCGATTTTCTATTATCGGCTTTGCTGGTTTGTCAAGTTTGAGGATCACAATAAAATACTTCTGTAAACTTTTATTAACTTAGGACATATTTTAATTTGGAAATGACGTTAATTATTTAAAGCAATTTTTGGAGTCCCCTCCAGTTCAGCACCATTAATTAAATTATATCTTGGAGCCATTTTCATACTGAAATTAGACTTAATCTTATATTTCAATTCTTGTAATGTTATACAGGTCTTGTATGTATTATGGTCTTAAATTTTGCTTACAGCTAATATGCTTTCATCACATATTTGCCTATGTAATAGTTAAAAGGTTTCTTCCGCAGGTGTGCCGCATATAAATCAGCTTTTTTCTGATCACTTTTGGCCTAAGTCTTTATATACTCAGTGAAATTTCTATCTAACTAATTTTCTGACTTAAAGTAACCCGAGCTTACCTTTCAATGCAGGGCCGCGTCTAAAGGAAGGCACACTAGGCCCGAGCCTAGGGCATCATACAATTTTTCATTAGTTGGTGTAATAAGTAAAACTAAAATTTTTCTTGATTTTGAATTTTTGATTGTTCGAAGTAAAATAAAAATAAAATCTAGTCTTCAATGAAAAATAAAGGAAGACCGCGACCGACTGGAGAAACAAGAGAAAAAATTAAAAAACAAAAGAAGTGGATGTTACCTCATTACAAATATTAGCAAATAAGATCAAGTTTGTCTAAATGAAAATGTAACCGACCGAAGTGAATTATGATTTGATGCTTGAAACTAAAATATAGTATCCGAAACACAATCTAACGATCATTTCCTGGAAAATTGTCGTGGGATTGCAGACGGTATCGCTCGATAGTCAGAAGCTGTAACTTCGGCAGTGCTGGATTACTTTATTAAAATCAAACCCCCGCCCTTTTTTGGTGATCTTGATTCATTTAAGCTAAGATATATCGAAGAAACAAGACAAATAAAAAGGACTTTAAATAAAAGTCCATTTACCCGCACATAAGAACTCATCGGATCATATATGTCATCATTTCGTTCTTTAATTTACAGGACGAAAAAAGTGGGTTGCATCGATTGAGCTTTAATTATAGAAGTCGTGACAGTGAGCAACAGTTCTGGAGAAAAGTCCTAAAACAGATCGTATAGTAATTATAAAATTCCTGCGGCTTCAACCCTATAAGCTTTTAATTTGTTTTTCTCGGCAAAAATCTAAAATGTAATTAAGAGGAAAGTGGAAACTATAACATTGGGGCTTTAAACTTTTTATCGGATGTTGATCCGACATAGTCTTTCAGACAAATTTATGCCTTTTTCGAGCCATTCATTAAATTTAATCGATGTTGCTGCTGCTGAAAGATCATTTAAAATCATGGAATTTTTTAAATTTAATTCAACAACTGTAAGTTTTTTTTTGGCGTCTGCTAACTGATGAACAGTTTTAGAAAACTTATATCAAAACAAATTTATATCGAATTTACACACCAAACGACCTTTGGTGGTTTGGTGTGTAAATTCGAGGCTACAGGTTCTGTGGTATGGATGTACCAAAGCTTGGCGGGCCAAAAACGGTTTACACGTTAAATAATATCTCAGGACTATTTTTTGCCCCAGCTTGATGGAATCGAGCTTAATTCGCTTAATTTCGCTTCGCGGAAATGTAAATTGGCCTGCAATATCAAACAATTTATCGCAATTAGATTACTTTTTACTTAAAAACGTCGGATCGATGTCTGTAAATCCATAGCGGTGGTTAACATTTTTCATACATATAATGGAATCGATAAACCTTTACCAAAGTAAAGAATCCAATTTGATTTAAAAATAAATATTTGTAGTTAGTTTGCCTTTATTTTCCTGCGTCTTAATTGGACAACCCTATATAAACATATGAATCTACAAAAGATTTTCAAAAATATAGTTGTTTAGTTGTTAAACCGAAATTGATGTGTGCCTATAGGGTCCAAAAAAGTCTTAACAGATCCGGTGTTTAAATTCGAACTTACAAGTTTATTCAATCTTCAATCAGTTCCCGGAATAGGTTTTATTATTTGACAGCTTAGGCAAGTTTTATTTTTTAACGATCATTTTGCTGAGAGTTATGACAACAGATGAGTGGCAAAATGCATCCATTCATTTGTAAGGTATACATATAGTCTTTTTTATTGTTTTTTTTAAGTCGTCTTCCTTTCCTTTGGCTCCTAATAGGTGTTTTTTGCATTTTCGAATGCATTTCACGAATGTATTCATAATCGCAATAAGTCCCCACATACCATAGCAACATTTGAATTGATAATGCCATTTATCACTCAACGCCCTACCAATCAAACAACTAATTTACTTCATAATTTATCCATCACACCAATTTAATAAAAATGATGATGATCATCATCATAATCATTACAATCGCATCAAGTATATTACTAAACCATGATTGTCCATTAACTTGGCTATTAAACTCTATTAAAAATCGAACATTAATTTTGTTCTGCCGCACAGGAACAACAAAAAATAAATAAAATGACGGAAGAATAAAAAACTCATATCCACTCACTCTATACGTGTATGTGGCAAACTTATACTGTGTTTCGACAACAAATGGTAAAAAGAAAATGATGAAACAATCAATTTTCATTTTCCATCATCATTCATATCAATAATCTGCCTTATATTTACTGTTTTGTCTCATAAATATCCTTGTGCATAGATATACATATATAGTTCGAATCCAATCTAAGACGGAAATCCCTTTCCAATTCCTTATACGTATTATTCGTCGTATATATCGTGGAAATCGTTCAGTTTTTCCATCCTTTCCTATTTTTCATATTTTTCAATTTACCGGCCTACACTAACAATGTGCCATAAAAAAAACTGAGTGTGTGTATATATATAAGAAATAAGGATAAGCAATTGAAAATCATTAAGAAAGAAACATAAGGAAAATAGGAAAATTCGAGAACAGTTTATATATATATATATATATATATATATATATATATATATATATATATATATATATATATATATATATATATATATATATATATATATATATATATATATATATATACCACATCAACAACTAAATGGAAAAAGAAAACTAATCGCCACCAATTTATCTCAGAATTTTACATATAGAAAGCTAATGTCCACATACGAGGTTTTCTATTAGGGGCGCTGGGTTATTGCAACATTCTACTGTTGCAATAATTTATATATCTGCAATCAACAACTTTTGAAATTTTTTTCATAGTTTAGTAAAACAGCATGACAATATCCAACCAATAATTGCCCCAATAACTAAAATCAGTTTTACAAATTTATTAGTTCCGCTTTAATTTAAGAGACCTAACGTTGTATACGGTAAGCACTTATTTTTGCCGACAGAGGCCTCTGCTCTTAATTTCAAATGGTGCCTCACTTGAGCTATACATCTTATACGAATGATTTTTTTTTCAAAATTAATTTCTAGTGAACTGTATGTCTTTAGGTGAGCTATATAGTCACATGCGTTAAATTAGCTTGAAGAGGAATGAATTCTAATCGATACTCTTTAATCGCTAAGACATAAATCCTTTAAAACCGCATGCAATATAAGGCGACCCTCATAAATAATTGATTTGCAAAATTTAGGGATTGCAGAGAGTATATGGAAATGTCCCTAGAATAGAAGAAACAAAAATACTTATATTCAATTTATTACAGAACGCTTCGGTTCCTAGAATACTACTCTACTGTCTAGCTGAAAACCGTTCGTAAGGAACTGCATTGTTTTGGTTTCATACAGACCGAGTCCCCCAAAATTAATTTCCTTAGAGGGAATAATGTTTGAAAACTATCATAATCAAAATATAATCGCCGGATATAATCCATACAGTATTTTCACTGAGAGATGGCAGTGAGTCGGATGACTGCATTAGTTGCAATCTGATTACCGAAGATATCACCCGGAAGAAGATTGAACATAACCTGTCAGACATGCGTAGGTATTATTCTCATTCTCAGTGCCCCGGTTATGAGCATAATAGCTTTATTTACTTTTTTCCTAATGTTAGACTTCCAGCAAAGCTTAGAGTCTAAGGTTACACCCACATATCTTTACGGGAAAAGTATGAAAATTAAGAATTTCACGACCTCCTTAATTGTGCATAGATCTCTACCAAAAAACGTGATCATCACGTAATCACCCTAAGCAATCACTCATGTTTTATTTCTCTTCCAGTTCCAGAAGGAACTCATTGATTCATTGAGAGTTGCAGAGTCATCTCCACTAATGATACTACGCATTCGATGGCGAGGGATGCAAACAGTCCTTTTGTGAGTATATTGACTTTTTGATGGTACGGACCAGGGCATGCAGAACTATGTCATCATATTTCTTTTTACAGTACACATGTTGCACATTATAGCGTTTTCCCAAGGTTTTCAATAGAAAGGATAAAAAAGTGTTGTAGATCTTTCGTTCTTTGCTTATTCATGCGAGCAAGAACTTTCAGAAAAAAGACTACCTTGATCCACCTGATTTAAATGGTTGAAACCTTCTTGTCGTTCACAGGATTCGTTTTTTACTTACGATACCTGTTGTGCACAATGAATGTGAATCTCTTGACGTTCTAAACTCCCCGGGTCATCGAAACTCCTTGGAAAGTGAATTTTCGACTAAGAAATTTTAAATATTTCTCACTGGAATATCTCCATAAACCATCAGGTTTTACTAAATGACTTATACTAGTTTGAACGGTGAATCTTTCTATTGCGAGTTAAACCGTGATCAGTCTCAGGTCCTTCTTATACGAGTCTCAGTTCTAAAACTGTTTAGCTCTATAAGCATTATAGCCTCTTGGACTACCTGGCTGGTTTGCGCTTGCGTCTGGGGATTATCGTAAGACAATCAGAATTAAAGGATAGATTGCAGGCGCTTGTTATAGGTTGAGTATATATTTATAACTGTGTTTAGAAAAAAGAGTGCTCCTTAACCAATTTCTACTCCCCAAACATATGAAAAATAATTTCTGAAGTGAAGGCTACACCTAGAACCTGCCTTCTGTTTCAAATCATAAATGTGAGTTCTCGCTCAATATTACAAATATAAAAGGTTTGGCAAGTAATTAAACAAATTATCACTATTTTTGTCCAATTCTCTACTTCACTTCGAGGACCAGTTCCTCCAGATAATCCAATGGAACCTCAATCTCCCGGTCCATTTAGGCTGCAACAAGCCAAGTTTTGGTGTTGCTAACCTCCAAGCTAACCGCAGTTATATCACCATTGCTGTATCGATAAAGAAGGCAAAATTTAGATTCCTAGATTAGAACTACATCGCCTTACCTGATTTAGTCAGTCTGAGGAGAAGAACTACTGAGGCAGCTCTTCCATGGTGTAGGTTAATCTGAAGTATATGATTCTCATTAATCACACTTACCTCTCTACACGGTACTAAGGTTATAGTTCCAAATACCCGGTGCAGTAGCGTTCAAAATTACCGTTGTGTTTTCATGCGAAAGAAGTCGATGACGTCACACATTTATTTTAACAGGTGCATTTCTACTATGTTCTTATTCTCCCTTTCTTTTATTGTATTTCACCTGTTTTATATACAAAGTTTAAAGTTAAACTTTGATTTCTCAGCAAACAGCCAACAAACTAACGAACTTACATAAAGAAAACAAAAAATATATCACTCCTAATGGCAAACCCCGCAAACACATCGAGTGGTGGTAATAATAAAACTTTTTGTAAATATAAAAATTCGGCCACGGTCCAGCAATTTGAAATATTTTTTTATCCCTCGGTACATACAACCGGAAATGAAATAGATAAATAATAAAAAGAAGAAGCGACGCAGGATCCGAACAAGGATTATCGATATTGATGATGACGATGCATTAGAATGGGGCACAGACAGACAATATAATGTTGCGGAATGATATATAAATGATTAGGACAGTTTTATGGATGTGGATGATGATGGTATGCACGGGAAAAAGGAAATTTTCGTTAAAAACAAAAAAAATGATCCAAGATGTTTTCACTGTTGTTGTTGTTGTTTAAATTTATGCTTGTAAATTTTTTAATTGGATGTGAAAATGTTTATTTTTATGGTTGGATAATTGATGGATGTGGAGTAAAATTTCGTTGGCATTTTGGTTTTTTACATTTTGGTTTTTTGTTTTTTCATCCATGTTTGACTAATGCAATTGGAAAACATTTCATTTTACTTGGGCGCGTGTAAATGATGATTGATGATGTTTATTAGATATTTGTTTGGACAAGTTCGTTTTTGAGATTGTGAGTAGTTTTGTTTTTGGGGTAGTATTGATGAGATGTTTTCAAATAATTTAAGATCATAATACAGATTTTAACAATTTTAAAGGAAATCAATGTCTTTAAGATTTGTTATAGCAAAAAATGACGTACATATATGCTTATATATCGCTTTAATTGGATTTGTGTTACGTTTTATTGGATAAATATAATTTAATTTGTCTCTTGTAGTTTTTTTTTATTGATTTTATTACGCTAGTAGGTTGAAGAGCTTAAGGCAATCTTTTACATAAATAAAAAAGATTAAAAAACGATAATTGATGCATGCATAATCCGTATGGTCAAGGGGCATTCACATACGAGTTGTAAAAATAATATGTGCATTTCTAAATGTCATTCTATTCCATAAATTTCAGAAAGAGGAAATATAACAGACCTGCGCAAAAGCATAAAATAGTTGCCGGGTGAAAATGTTTTGTTATGCTTAGAATGAGGTTAGTTGAAAAATTGATCACAAAATATAATGAAACCGGAAATAGATGCCGATGTAGAAGAAAAACCATAAAAAACAATTAATTAAGGAGCATGAAATAAGGATGACTTTCCAACTGTATCAAGCATTTGTGTCCACTATGACCATTTAAAACGATCTGCGACAATATCTGATCATTGATAGAAGCAAAGTACGAAGATCCCTTAAGATGAACCATGTCACATCAAAATTAGAAGCTTATTCTATACCGCAAAGTAATTAAAGTTGAACACATATCATTGTTTCAAAAACCTGACTCTCAATATTTGAGACACATAGATGTGACGGAACAACGGATAATACGGGAAGAAAAAAAGGAGTTGTTGGTCACAAGTATGACACAAATATGGCACAAATCTGTCAAAATTATGGCGTATTTATGGCAAAATTATCGCACAACTATGGAATAATTATGTTACAATTAGGGCAAACTTATGGCACAATAAATGCATAGTTATAGCACAACTAATGCACAATTATGGCACAATTATATTATGACACAATTATGGTAAAAATATTGCACAATTACGCCAAGATTCAGGCATCCTTGATGACACAATTATGACTTAATTGTGAAACAATTTATAATGGCATGAATGTGGCAATATTATGGCAATATTATGGCACAATTATCCATAAATAATCGGTTCATTAATACCAAATGTAGTATAGACGACGCCACCAAAAAACCTTAAAAAGCTTACAGAAAAAAAACAAAAACCATTTGCTAGAAATTCAATGTCTGTAAAGGAAAGCAGGGCTTCCAATCATTTGAGGAAAAAATTGGATTTTAGGATTTTGTTTTGATTTTTCTAATAACCTAATGTATAAACAAACTAAAGATGCAATGATGCACCAAAAATTTTTTAAAATTAAATGCACAATTAGAACAATTATTTACGAAAAGCGTACAGAAAATTAAAATGTGCAGAAATCCAGTCAAGTCTGTAAAAAAGAATTTTATTCTTAAAAATCCACATTCGATCAATTTCAATTGACCGTATAAAAAATTCCATTCAACAAAATTGAATAGAAACCTAATTTCAACAAAATTCTCATTCTCTTTCATTTTACATGGGGAATAACCCCTACATTCAATTCGTTACTATACATTTAAATCAGCTGATTTGAATTAACGATTTTCGAAGGGGAACTGCAATTTTCATTAAACTTCCATAAATACCCCTACTTCCATAGCGGAAGTATTGAAAGGTGGAGAAAAAATAATTTCACCGTTACATTGGTATTAGTAAAATTGGAACGATTTACAATTACATATGTACCAGACCGACGAAGTATTTACCAAATGGCTGGGGACACGACAATATCGAGGTTCAACACAATTTTTTGTAACGAACACAAATTAGTTGCGTCGCGACTTTACCGACATCCATTTCACAGAGTTCATGGGAGGGAATATCGAGAAAAAAATTAAAAAAAAATTCGTCTAAAAGTGTTTGAAAAATAAAAAAAAAATTTTGTGTTCAAATTTTTTCGAGTTTAGTTGATTTTGGAAATAATTTATTTATTAATTTTAATTTGTTCGTCAACGGGAGAGTTTCGTTAATTATGGAAAATTATATTTACCGTTTTTGGTTTTTTAATTTGTGAAAAAAAAAAAATATTTTTTTGTGTTTGTGAAAATTTTTCTATATCGAAAAGAAATTTAGTGAGTGGAAATATATTTGAGTGAAATTTTATATATAAAAGTGGAAAATTTAAAGTGGTCGTGTAAAATTAAACGAGTGCGGATAACTTTTTTTATGATTTAAGCTTTTTTTGGATTAATCAAATTTTTTTGAATTTTTTTTTTTTTTCGTAAAAAAGAAAAACAGAACAAAAATTTAATTCGAGTTTAATTGTAAGTGAAAAATTTTCTTTCTTTATTAGTTTTTGTTTGTCGTGTGAAAAATCGATCGTAAAATAAAAATTTGTTTTCTTTTTTTTTGGAAAAATTCGTTTCTATTCAATGTCACCGTGTGTATACTCGTTTCGAGTTGTTGTTGTAACGTACCTAGCCAAAATAATTGTTATTCAGTTTGCGTGATTTTTCGTATAGTGATGAATTTTCTAGTTTTTCTGCTACCCTTCTAGAATTTTGGTTCGTTTGTTTTTTTTTGTTTAGTGAGAAAATGGAATTTCCGTTCTGTATTTTTGGTTCGTGTATCAATCACGTAAATCTAGAACCGTTTTTTTCTTCATTTTTGTGTGTTGGAAACGAGAAATATTTTCCATGTTATGATGTTATGTTGAGTGATTGTGATTTTCCACTTTTCTACATCATCATCATCATCATCGTCGTCGTCTTACGTATAAATAAAATAGTAATAAGATTTCTTCGTTTTTATGATCCGCGCACCGTTCTTCTAGTGGGTATATACGTATTGTATATATGACGATGAATGATTGAGTTCTTCTACTTCGTCTTCATCTTATATTACCTTTACGTATATAGTTAAGTTCATAACCTTTTCTGCTGTGTCGTTTGATTCGATATTCGATCCAGCAGAATATTAAAATTTATGTTGTTTAGAAAGTCGTAAGATTTTAATCGAAATGTGTACATAAGAAATGTTGTGTTCTATAGGTTGTATGTTTATTTTACTGATCTGTTATTTACGTGTGTGTGTGTGTGTGAATTTACAAGGCATGATGTGCGCAACGATAAATCGATCGCATACAAAAAATTTGTTTAATGAAAAAAATTGTGCCTTAAAGGTGATGTGCCCATTAATTGGCCTTATGTCAAATTTTAAGTAGTTTAAAATTATCGATCGCTATCCAGTTCGTGCTGACATCTATATTCGATTTAATGAACCATGAAAAGTATTTTTTTGTGGCGGGAAATTGTTTTTTTTATCGATTTCATGGTAGGTCACGTGATGGATCGTGGGAGAATTTTTTTTTTTAATTTTTTATCAGCACGCGATTTTTGAGTAAAACGTTTTTTTATCTATAAAAGTGACTTTCTCATATAAGCAACCGGTTTAAAATATGTTTGAAACTATTATAAAAAAGGGTTTCGATCCCCTTGCTTATACATATAAAAATATTTGTTTCCATAAAAAATTGGTACAAAGAGGTGATGTTACCAAATTTTTTTTTTGAAAATTATTCAATTATCGGTTTTCTAAATTACGGCTAATTATTTTGTTCCGTTCGGTTACCAACATTTATTTCTATCAAAATTGTGTTGAGTGTTAATTTGTGTGTATATAGAATATATCATGGGAGAGTAGTATACGATCTTGAAAATTTTCGAGCACATTGACTTTAGAGGCGGCAACCGTCAGTTAATCAAAGATAATTGCTTTGGTGCAACATAATATTTTAGAATTCGATTTGACAGTTGCATACGAGTGTGATTTGTTGGTGTAAAGTGATTTCGATTAGATTTGAGATGGTTATCGGTTAAATGTAATTTGGTCGATTAGACTCGATTGAACTGTTAGCAATTAAATCAATAAGCTCTTAACAAAATGTTATCCCCTCAATCTAATTTCGAAAGCAAATGCATTTTTCGTTAATTCACTAATTGGTGCAAAGGATGAACCAAAATAAAATAAACAGATTACATGGATTAGCGAATTACACAGCAAGATGTTTTTTTACTGATTAGTATTTTGCGGTTGACGATTTAAAGAGACCACATTCTAAACCTGTCAACGCTTATAGGTTTCGGACTCATAAAAGATTACAGAACTGAAAACATTCTAGTGACCCATGGGATAAGGGATAGTTACAAAATTACTGTATTATCAGAAACATTTTGTTGGTGGTCAAAAAAATATTTTGAATCTCTATAATCTATCACCACATTAGACGAAATGAATGCCTCTAATTTTTGAAATCGGACTTAATGCAATCTACGTATGATTGATGAAACAACCATTTGCATGACATAAAAAACAAACAAAAATTGCGTGGGCCTACATATACATCACAGCTATTAGTGATACAACATATTTTAATTGCCACCTATGCCCTGTTACAAAAAACATTCGATTAATTATGTCAAACGCAGATTTCACCAAAAAAAAACACTTGTTCATAAAATCTCATATCGTATAGAGAGAAAAAACCGTTTCATCATTTTGACCCGAGACGACCCGTTTTTATGACTAAATCGTACACATCGCATGCACACACACACATAGGATTATTCTGATTAAATGGGAAAATATTCTATTTCCATGTTGCACGTGTGCCATTTTTACTTTTTAATTAATAATTTTTTTTTACTGTATCTATGTTTCTAAATTTAATTAAAATTCAGAGATTCGTGATAGATCAATATATACACTGTATGGTCTATGGACGTATATGTATATGCGCGAGCGGTGTAATTTACACACGTACATCAATCATTTTATCATTTTGTTTAGTGTGAGGTGCACGCCGGTTCCCAAAGTATTATATTCAAATAACCAGAAATCCTAATCAAAATTTAATCCATCCGGAAATTATCTTAAATCTTGAAAAAATTATTTAAATGTACAAAAAGGAAATTTAATAAAAAAATTAATTAAATTTTATGATAATTTTGTTCGTAATTAAATTTGATTTCTGTCAGGTGAATTTAATTTAATTTTCTCATTTACAACCAACAGGCTTGGTTTCGAGAGATGCGATATTATTATTTTTAGAGAGATATAAATTTTTTTTTTTTCAAATTTGTAGTTTAAATTTTTTTTTTTTTATTTCGTAAAGGAAGTGAAGGATTTTATTTTTAATGGAATGAATTTAATTATTTAAAAGTTATTTTTAAGTTATGGGTATATCGAAATAGACGAAAATTTGTTGTTCGGGGGGATTAGCGTTCAACTGGAAGAGATTCTAATTTATGGTAATTTGTACCGAGTTTTATTTTCGGTATATTTTTAGTGTCGACTATTTTAATGGGTATTTGTTGTGATGATAATGATGTGATTATCGTTGTAAATAAAAATGTTAAATATATATATATATATATATATATATATATATATATATATATATATATATATATAATTATATATATATATATAATGTTCTGTCGATATCAGATCACTGCATTTGAGTTACATGTCCTATAAAGTGAAATTCTAAAGAGTCTAACCTACATACATACATATCCTTTAATTCCAAACTACAACAATGTTAACTTGGAACAGTTTGCAGATGTGTTTTCGAAGCTTAACTTTGGTATCTTACGAGTAAATCCCGATTTAGACGGATATCTAAACATTCCAATTGTATCCCGATGATAAATATGCTGGATTATAACCTATTACCAGACTTGGTGAGTTAAGAGATGAGGCATATCGTGTATGAAGGTATTCATTTGCATAGAGCCGGATACTCCAGCCTAAGAAGCCAGGTTACAAACTTGATTAGATATAAACTAAGAAGTCGTATTATTTTGGTTATCCCAAAGTATATCAACAAAGCGGTTTTAGCGTTTTTAAAATTGAAGGAGGATTAATAAATTTTAATCGGGTTTTACTAAAAAACACAGTACAATTTCTGCTTTAGTTGCGTATTCTGACCGCATCTAGTTCATTTGCTGTTATTGCGTTAAAATGTATAATTTATCTAATTTATCAGATTGCGCTATTCGCTTATCGAAGTCTTATTTATCTGATAGAAGCCAACGAGTGAAACTATAGGTGTCAGATTATCTGATTCTTTGTAGGTTAAAATTGGATTAGAGGCAATGTTGGCGGCGGTATTTTACCTTCATCGATATTAAAAAACTCAGCATCGTAGGCAGCTCACATATTGCATTTTAATTTTAATATTTGAAAATATGGCCATTTAAATTACAGCCAACTATTCAAATGCAAACAAATTACCCCTTGTGCCACAAACCAATATTGGACCCAAAAGTAGACTTTTAGATAAATAAATTAAAGCCCGGAATGCTTATATTTTATAATATAGATAAACCCACATAAATTTATAGCTAAGAGCTTAAAATTTATGTTAAATAAATAAATAAATACTAAATACTTAAGAGAGGCCGTTTTTGAATCCCAATGGAGGAGAGTTGAAAAATGGGCTTTCGTCAACTAATTTTGAATGTTGATGATGATGAACACGGAACTATGATCCCCTGTTGGAGTGCAGAATCCATTGGCTGAACCATCGTCCAGGCTGGGTAGAGCAATGCATTGTGTCGATAAATTTAAAGCAAACCTGAATTCGTGCATCCTCGATTTGATTGGTGACGGTGTAAGGTAGGACATTACAAATTAACCGCGAAAGAGTTGGAAAAGCTTCAGCCCCAAAAAAGATTGCCCAGTGAAAATAAAAACAATTTGCCTTTTTTAAGAATTTTTATTCGAAATTAGAATTTTTGTTGCCACCGCTAAAAACTAAAGTTGTTTCTGAAAGTAAACCTATCAAATTAAGGGAATTTTGTATTGAACTAAACATACCAGCTGCGGTTGGCTGAGCGTTTTCAAAAAAGTCTATACAAGTTTATCTTCAATGGAAGCGGACTCTATAACAAAATACTTGAAAATAGTCTCACAAGGGCAATCCTCGCCAAACGAGAACACCAGAATAATACGCAAGGATCTTGAACTTTTTGCGTGTTTTGTACGGCTTGCGTTGGCTAGTTATTATTTTAGGTTTTAATTGACATATTGTAATAATTGATCAGGTTTGTAACTCTGTCTTCGTTATGGTTCTCAGATTGAGCACTTTATCAAATTACGTTTTGACGTTTTGGAGGTCTTATATACTTATTGGCTTTCATTTGGAAAGATCTCTTGGTGCGGAAAGTACATTTATACTAGATTTTTTATACATTTTTATTTTTAAGGAACATTAGGTGCGCCTTTTGCTCTTTTGTTGAGCCAATTAAAATTAAATATTCGAACACTTCTGCTATATATGAGCTATCTGTTACTTCGGCGAACAGTATGGTGCCCGTGATTAAAACTTTGAGAATAACTTAGATCTATATTTATGGCACATCCAGATTATTGTGTGTTGCTGTGCTGATTTTGTTAATGACACGTTGCATGTTTTTGTTATGGGGTTTGTTTTCATTATGACTTAGCTTGCCGTTGTGGTAAACCTTACAATTGATATATGTATTTTACATGCTGTAGACATTGAAGTGGAAACAGTTGATTATTAACAACTAAAATAGGATCTCTAAAATAGGACATAAGTTGTGAAAATTCGGTAAAAAAGAAAAATTAAATTTTTATTTTATTATTATATATGTACTTACATAAAATCAAACGGCAACTGTACGAACCCTTCATTGTTACGTTCGATACGCAAACATTTTGCAACACGCAAATAGTGGTCCCTAATTTACGGTCAAATAAAATTAAATCACGCTTTTATATTTAAATTCAATTAT
Source organism: Tipula confusa (assembly GCA_963556175.1). Lineage (NCBI taxonomy): Eukaryota > Metazoa > Arthropoda > Insecta > Diptera > Tipulidae > Tipula > Tipula confusa. Next base: position 5,228,645 of record OY744476.1, read on the forward strand.
TTCTAATTTTTTATGTGAATTTTTTCGGATGACATATGTAAAAAAAACAAAATCGCTTAACGAGTAAGAAATAAAAAAAGCCTACTATTCGGTGTGGTTTTTTATAACTCCGAAATATTATGTATCCGAAACAATAAAAATTTAAATTATTGTTGATTTGTTGGCAAAGATGAGAGACTTCACGAAGCTCCTTAAAAAATAGTCAAAATATGTAAAATCGCATGATTTAAGTGGCTAATTCACCGAACCAAATCGTGAGATAAATTGCTCATCGAACTCATTTCTCAATAAATCCATGATTTCGCACGATGTGTGGCAGGTGGTGCCTTCTTGCTGAAATCATATATTAACCAGATTACGTTCAGAAATTATAGGCAACGAAAGGTCCAGAATCGTTGAACAATAGCGATTATGCCTGGGTTCATTGACAGTTATTGTATTATGTTTGGCTGCTATTACACCAAATGCGGATATTTTGCTTATTAATTTACCCATTGACCGAAAATGAGCATATAAACATACATCTCCTACATCTCTACTATATCTTCTTTAGCAAAATCATCGATTCCTTCATCGTATACCGATACATTTCAAAACTATTCATTTTATGGTCAGATTAATATCGGTTTAGAGTTGATTTTTTAATGTGGCGAACGGCCAATGATTTACTGTATCTGGCATAAAGCAGTTGTAAAACGAATCAATTCTTTGCTAATGTTTCAAGTGACTCTATCTTTTTGATTTTTTTCTTAGCCCGAAAGAATAACGATCTGCAAATCATCATAGGTTTCATTTTATTATTCCATTGTTTCAAGCTATACCTTTAAGCTGCCGCTACAACTTAAGCCACTAATCCTTCTTTTGTTTTCGCATTAAGTAAGGGGATGTAAATTAATGGCTTGCTTTGTTGACTTTAACGGGTTTCGAGCCACAACACAAAATACATGTAGAATAGTGACATTTATATTTATAGTACAATGCACAGGTTATCAAACATAGAAATTACGTATAGACTGTGCAATGCATAATGGTCACGCATGCAGTTTCTAGAATTATGTCATCATTACTGAAATTTTATTCTTTATACAAAAAAAAAACTTGGGACATATTGTAATTCCTGGAAAATACTTTCTAATAAACAGCAGGTGGGATACAAACCAACCGACAACAACAAAACGAAGTAAAATAGTGCACAGCAAAAATTAAGGATATGGAAACCCCGCCTACTACAATAAGTGTTTATGTGTTAATTTACGCCCAGCTACTTAGAGTTTAAGGTTCTCATACTGCCATTCGATAAATGTAGAAACAAATAATAAACAAAAAAATATTTGTAAACCATTATGGTACATACCCTATCGAAATTACAGTTTCCGACCGTTTTCATCTGGATCCAGATGTTTGTTAAAGAAGCCTGCCCTCAAATATCACTGCATCGTTTTTTAACGAATAACGTGTAATCGTTAAAATGAAACTGTCAATCTAAAGTATCACAGCATCTTTGGCTGGAAGTGTATAAATATAGAATTTACAAAATATAACGATTTTAGTAGTTTGTGATCCTCATTTTTTTTCGATCTGAAATAATTCTACTAGGTCGTTGGTTGACTGGAACGATAAATCGTATATTATATTTTGTTTCATTATCTGTTGGACAGAACCAGTCCTTGTTTTAGACGTGATCTAATCACAAAAAATTGCAAAAGGCTTAAAGCTTAATACTTGGTAGCCTCTTTTAGGTGTCAGTTTGCTTCACTTTTTTGTAAATAATCTAAATTTATCTGTATATCCTATTTCACGCATGTATCGATCAACATTGTCCTGAATTGTTTGACAAGTCTTAGTTTATCATCGAACTTTAACAAGGTCACTCATATAAACGATTATAACGGTCGTGCCGAGCGAACATAGATACCGAAGAATAAAGCCGTGCTGTATTATTACAATCGAAGTTTTTTTCTTCAAATATTGCAATTTTTACGCCACACAATACTGAAGTAAAGTGAAGAGTATTGCACTTTCAAAGGCCGCACATAACTTCTCATTTGTTATAGGCACTCATTAATTTAACTCGACTTATCAAATGCTGTTTTTTTGTTTCATATACAAATGCAAAGTGGTTTTGTGAGTTTTCACAGAGTTCACACCATCAGAACAGTATTTATCAGAGATATCATAGATGTATGTGTTTTCCCCCCAGCAAACTGATGTGTATATCCAATGTCTGATCAGCACTTAGTACCAAAGGATTTTATTTATAAATTTTTTGTATTTTGTTATTTCAGATGTTGGAAATTAGACGAAAATTTAAATTAAATTATTTAACAGGATATTAAATGTTTATTTAAAAATTTAAAATGTATATGCAACGTCTCTCGCAATGTCGTATGCGCGCACAAGATTTCCATTTCTGTTTTTGTTTTTTTATTTAATTTTATTGTAAACGGAAATGAAAAACATCCTGATAATGCGATATACCCTAAGTGTTGATGGAATTATTTTGTGAAGATCTCTTTTTATTTTATTACGAATGTGATAGGCGTACGATCTCAAATTACACAAAGAGATTTAAAATTAAAATATTCTAATATTCTAATATATTCTAATTCAATTTGGTCGAATTGAAAAAATAAAAAATAAAATAAAAACAAAAATTGGTTCGTATACGCGGGTGGTACGTTACGTAAGTAAGTAACCCCATACCAAACCGAATAATAAAATTGAAATACTGTCAAGAATTGAAAAGTTAAAATAAAAAATCGTTTAAATTCAATCATTAAAATGAAAATATGATTTTCTTATTTATTTCGATTTTTTTTTTTGTTTCGTTTTTCTTTTATGGCAACAAAAAAAAAAATCTGTAATACACATTATACAACATTTGATTGACAGAATCCCTTTTACAAAAACAGAAGAAATTGTTAAAATACGGAAAAAAATGTCAGTCATGGAGATTTGATTTAGAGATGGAAATGGAAAAAATTAAAATGTATCATATTTATGTTTTTGATGATGCTGATGATGATTTCGCTAGGCGCGTACAAACAACCGTACACTAAATACGTTCGGTACCAAATGGAGCACATTCGATACGAGCGTATAACAGAATTTATCTATAAAAAGTCTGTTACCAGTCAAATTATAAATATATGTATGTTCGTGTATATCACGGTAAATATTGAAAGACGATAGGATGAAATAGAATCGAAGAAAATTGTAATGAAAATTGATATTTAACCGAAAATTAAGAGTACGATTGATGGAAATTTAGAAATTGAATTTGATTTCATTTACATTGGAAATTGAATTTTTTTTTATGATATCTACAAGAATTTGGTTCTTTGGGTACATAAACATGCGGATGGGGAATTCAATTTAAATTTTCATTTCTTATGTATTGAGATTTTTTTGGGTTTTCGGCATATAATGATGGGAAATTAAAGTTTTATACATGGTAATTTAATTTTGCCCGAAGATTTCATTCGGAAGTTGATCAAACAAGCACACCTTATCTTTGAGGAACCATAAATTATGCATATACACAAAATGCTAAAACTTATATACGTATTCCGAATAAAGTGGCGGACATTTTTTTACAATCCGTTGCTTCAATTAAAATCTTATGACTGTACACTAAAAATCAAGGAAATTTTCACACTATATTTTCTATCTTTTTCCATCCACAACCAAATATATCTCATCTCATCTCACCGTCATCATCATCATTATAATCAGCATCAAATGGATTTTTCTTAACAAAATAATTAGCGTTTGTTTTTATGATTTAAAATGTATACATAAAACATAAAATTTGATGTAATTTTATCATAATTAGAAGCGTACACATTTACATACTACACTGTATATATATATATATATATATATATATATATATATATATATATATATATATATAATATATATATATATATATATATATATATATATATATATATATATATATATATATATATATATATAAACACACACACCATAAAAAAATGTTGGAAAAATGAAATAAACAACCATATATATATATATATATATATATATATATATATATATATATATATATATATATATATATATATATATATATATATATATATATATATATATATATATATATATAATAACACATCCCCAACGTTTCCAACAAAGAGAGGGAAAAGCGGTACCAGCACCAGCAACAACTACATGATCTCAAACCGACAAACAAACAAAGTGTATAAAATTTGTTTTTTGTTAATGTTGAATTATTTTATTAACACTTTTACTTGTTGATGTTGTTGTTCGAAATTTAAAATTTTGTGTACAAAATGAATGAAAATCGTTTTTCTTTTTACTTTTTTTTTTAATTTTGTGTCGATGGAAAATAAATTTGTTATTGTTCATCCAGATTGAATTTATATATTCGGAACAGTATGATCTGTAGAGTAATTAACGAAGCCAAATAGCAAATCAGGGAGGCAAAGCAAAAGTACTTGTGTATCGAATTTTCCGCGAAAACTTAAATACATTTTTTATTTTTCTAATTTTAAAACAATTTGAGGAAAATCTCAAATCTAACAGTCAAATTTTGCAACTGTAAAATAGAGTTAAAGGTTTCAATTTTTGTCGTCAGTTTACCTAAAATACTTTAAAATATGTTTCATTATCCATGTCCTTCGAACCTCAATCTTAATTACGGGTGAGTTACCAAAACATTGAGTTATTGCTTACAGATCTTTTCCAAATGTCAGAACATATTATACAGATCCTTTTGGTATAACGTACTATCAGTGCAAAATATGCCAGTTTGTGCAATTGCTGAATTAAAATAATTTGATCATTAAAATGGAGGAATCTTGTAAAATAGTTAGAGCGAACAACTGGCAGACGTGAAAGTGCAAATATTAAAACAAAGAGATTTTCATTTGTTTTTATCTATTTTTGACAGTACAATTAGACCAATTGTTCAAATCAATTTGCAACTTTAAACATGTTAAACTGCAACTTTGGACATGTTATAGCGACTGGAGTAAAAATGTTAACGTTTAGTTGGCGTAAACCAGGCAACTTAAGAATTTGAAACAGTCATCAACAGTTATTACATCGATTTGAATAGGTCTGAACACTGAAATCAGTATTCCTTATTTTTCAGAAATATATACTAAATCTGTGCCTGTCCTTTCTAAGTACGACACTGTTTGATGAGAAGTCCAGTGAGCAAATAGTCCATGGTTTGACAAGATATCGTGTGAACTATGGCAAGCTGAGCAATTGACTTAGTAAGAACAGCTACTGTTTGCCACGAATTTATTACAGTTTAAATATATTATAAGAAACCAACATATTCAGAATGCCATATATATTAATAGCAGCCGTTGTCAGGTGGCTATTTAATAGAAGCGAAAAAAATAAAATAGGTTTCATATAACCGGAACTGCGGTTTGAACCAATTCCTATTTATGAATTTCGGCCTGCGCAACACACCTCATCCAATAGTCCGTCAAGTATTCACAACCATAGCCTTTCAGTAAACTGAGATGTCCTCTGAATGTTCCGAATTTTCCTCCAAACACATAAAACATACTTATTTTTTACTTTTCAAATTTAGGAAAATTCTTTAGTATTATATCAGGGATCACCAGTGAACCATATGTCCAATCAATATGATCAAATTATGTTCAAATTTTGAAACGTTTAGTTCTATTTTTATCAGGGGTGCAATTTCGGTTTGATGATACTGATAAACGATAAACTTATCATCGATAAAACACGAATTTAATGATAAACTTGCGTCAAATCTGGTTTTCATTTGTCGCTGAAAATAATATATCACCGATGACAAAACTAGTATTTTTGCGCCTAAATGTCTGTAGTGTTATTATTGAATTTATTAATATTTGCACTGCCATCATGCGTAAATATTCTGAACTAATATACTTTTTTCATTTAGAAAATCGGAATCGTGTTTTCGATTATGATGATAAAACAAAATGATGAACTTGATGATAATTATTATTTTTTTCATTATCATATCATCAAACAAAATCGAACCCGAAAGGTTACTTTGGCAGGCTCTAATATCAAAGCTTACTTCCATTGTATCAAATCGTTTTAAATTATATTACTTGAAAAAATATTTGGCAAATTTTAAAACTGCTACAAAATTAATACTTTTTTCCAAAATATATAAAGTGGATCAAAAGTTCCTCCCAGTACCTTTGCAGTTTATGTATGAATTTTGATAAAACAGAAGCGATAAGAAATTTTAGCTAGAATAAAGTAAGTGCGGAGAAATTGAACTTCCAGAGTGGTTAAACTTTAAAAAAAAAACTGGGAGGTAAATATTAGAGATGAAAAAAATGTAGACCGGTTCTGAGTAATTGAAAATGAAGTTAAATCCATTCTTAATGATAAGAAAGCTATTCTGCATGTCACAAACAGCTGGTATAGACAAATAAATATTAAAAATGCAGTAAATATGAAAAAATTAAACTCCTGATAATAGACATTCTAAAAAACGGTAGGAAATATTTGAAAACTCTTGGAAAAATCTATTTTTATTATTTTTCTATTTCTATACAAGAAAGCCAAAATCGAAGAGTGATATGTGCGACACTTGTACTGGCTACCGAGATCGTGCGATTTAACCCATTTAAACTTCTTCCTTTAAGGCTAACTTAAATCGCAGGAAATATTTAAAAATCCTATATTTTCAATGAGCATCACGATTCATAGTATAGCAAATGATTTAAAACGCAAAATCGGTAGGACAGTGTTTTATAGATCATACTGTTATATATATATATATATATATATATATATATATATATATATATATATATATATATATATATATACACGCAAGAGTAAAAATTACAAGACGAGCTTCAGTTATTTTTAACTTTAATTAATTTAATTAATATTTTATAAGTGTATGAGATGCGGGTGATCTGCAGAAAGTTCAAAGAATTTTTATTTTATCATCAATTTTGTTTTTGATTTTCAAGAGCTTTTCTCGTACATACTACTATAAACGAGACAACGATGGAAATGTCAAGGAAAAACCAAGGTGTCTAAAGGTTATTGTATATGCGCGGTATTAAAACCTTTTATATTTATATTCTGATACTCTAATTATAAATTGGCCCTTAAAGCATTTTCACACGACCATTCATTTTCTTATCTCGCTTATGACGAATAAATTATATTGACGTACACCATTAAAAATCTACTTAAGAATTTCACACGCCCGCCAGAATTAAATAAAACATAAAAAAATCAAACAAAAAACTTTAAAATGCGCCATTTTTCATCTTGTCACGGTTTAATGGTTTTATACATACTTCTAAATACAACAAAAAAAAAAAAATAAACAATTGAGATTCAAGAGCCCGTGAAAAAAACCGCTTAAAGTAAATTGTATTAGCCACGCCTCTATTTTATACATACTTACATACATACATACATATTCATAATCAACATAATATTTCGACATCCGGTTTTTAATTGAAATTCATTTGTTTGGTTGTTTGTTAAAAATGGCGGAATTGGATTTAAGGGGTCTCGCGATACATATATGTACCGCAGGTGACAAATCTATCGGCTTTAACAAAATAATTACATTACCAAAGTACCGGACATATATACTCGTACATACCAGAGTTCATTATTATTCACTGTATTTTTTAACACATGGTCATCATATTTTCAATTTTTTATTTTTTACGTATGTACGTTTATGACAATGAAAATTGTTAACTCCACCTTTCCACACACACAAAACATGATTTTCCCGAAAATATAATGATTGGAATATAACGCATTTTAACAATAATTTCCCATGTTTGGAGAGCGGTTGGATGGACATTTTTTTTTTTTAATATTCTCTTCCGAGGATGACAATGGGCGAACAAACATAAAATAAAGGAAACAGAACCAGGGAAAAAACTGTATACATTTTTTAAAATTTTAATTAACTAAATTAAAATACAGATTTGGAAAAACGGTGTTGTCAGCAGTGGCCAAATAAAATTAAAAAAAAAGCAAAACTGTTAAATGGAAACTGGTGTTTTTAAATATATTCACCAGGTTTTCTTTTTTTTTTTGTGTCATGTAAATATTATAATGTCATATTATAATATATTTTCATCCTGCGAAAGAGTGTCGCGTAAATCTGGAAAATAATTGATATGTCAGTATGATTTGTGCGAGAGAAGCGTATTTATGGTTTTAGGTTTGTATGTGTGTGTGTCTACTCTTGATCTGTTTAATTCACTGATTAAGAATTGTATCGTTGGATGGTTAGACAAAATCACAGGGACGAATAAATTTTTTAAAATGAGTATACTTGTAATTGTACTTGTAATTGTAATTGTAATTGTAATTGTAATTGTAATTGTAATTGTAATTGTAATTGTAATTGTAATTGTAATTGTAATTGTAATTGTAATTGTAATTGTAATTGTAATTGTAATTGTAATTGTAATTGTAATTGTAATTGTAATTGTAATTGTAATTGTAATTGTAATTGTAATTGTAATTGTAATTGTAATTGTAATTTTAATTGTTATTTGACTTGAGCGGTCAGCTTTAGTTATTGAACTTTCCAGCATAACAAAAATTATTGGATGCTGATTATTCAGAAAGACATCCAGGCGAGTAGCAAATTACGCTGTAATAAGAAATATACGTTTTTGGCACTTGGTTTGAATTATTTTTTTTCATTGGTCATTGTTGAATTTTGTAACTGAAATTGTAAAAAATTAATTTAACGCATTCCTAAAAAATCCATTTTTTCATTCAGCCATATCATGGTGCTCAGTAGTACATTTCTAGTGATTTGATGGTCTAAAATTATTAACATCTTTGCATTTACAAAGTTTACATATATGTGGGAGCCCAGTATAACAAAAACAAACAAAAGAGAACAGAAAATTCGAAAAAACTCAAAACAACATTTGCAAGACCCACTACCCAGATAAACTGCTAATAATAATGTTGATTTAATACATCTATGAAGTAATTGCAGTATATGCTGCAAGTTTATCACTGGCAGTCCTTTTATTAATTAGAAATGTTATAAGAATCACCATTAGATGATATCCCTTTTATGTTTACTAATATTTTTTATCACTTCTAAACGTTGACAGATTACCTGATAAATAGTCACTAATTGGCAAATGAAAACGCGACCAGTTATAAAATCTTCAATTTTTAAAATTAAAATGAATGATAAAAAAACGTCCTTTATGGGGACTCTGTACCTGCGTTAGCAAAAATTAAATATTGTATAGCAGAATCCCACTTGTACAACTATATATGGTGAAGAACATCTAGGTAGTTCAATGAGGCCATTTTTATACCAAAAATAAAAACTTTTTTTTGGTTAGGTAAAGAAAAGTTTACCGGCAGCCCTATAAAATATTACGCCACAGTTGCGCATATGTTTTGCCTATACAACTTACTAATAAAAAGTTTTAAAAATATTTTTCCGCCTAAACCATCAATGTATTTAATCGATTACCATTAAATATGAAAACATCGAACCAATGAAAAAATCATTTAACCATATTTCCTCTTAAACCCTCAAACACACCTTAAAAGTAATTAAAATATCACACTGTTAAATGTATCAAGTGCGTATATAAACAACAATTTTCCACTACTTGGTAAATTATGTATTAATGACAAAAAATTCTCATCTGTCACACAAAATGCAGTAACACAATGGCACGTGGTATTTAAATATGTGTTCAGTAAAAAAAAAGGAAACGATAAATTAAACACCGAAAAAATACAGGATGTTCTACTACTCTATCTTAAAAGATCAATCAGGTAACCCGAAATATCCTAAAAGATCAAATTTTTTTGTTTGTATTCTACTGTGTGTGCCACCACAGTTTGGTAAAACCGTGACAAATGCTGTATTTTGGGTTTTAGATTTTGTTTTTACGATCAATAACAATTTTACGGATTGATTTGTAATGCTATTACGAGTTAGTTAGTTAGTTAGTTTTGGATCGTTGGTTGGTTGAATAATTATCCATATCTATGTACATTACATACATATAATATTGATTTTGTTATGGATGAATAAATTTTTAAAATTTAAAATTTTTTTATTTTTTTTTTTTGGTAAATAGATTTAATTACTTTATATATCAATCTTATTAAATTACCGAAAAAATATTTTTGGTTTGGTCGCATTGCAGACTACCATATGCTACACTGCTGGTCGTCGTACAGTAAACGAGCGAGTAAAAAAATTATATTTAATTTTATCGGTATTTTGTTATTGTGATGTTATCCTCATTGAACAATTTTACAAAAACCAAAAAAAAAATTCTTGTAAGGTTAGGTTTTTTTGGTCTAGTTATATATAATATTCTAGGAGTGGGTATACGAGATGAATCAATAGAATTTTTTTCATTTTCCAAATTTTGGTCTAATTTAACCATACCGTATCCTATTTTTATATATGTGTGTACACATCTAGGATATATAATTTCTATTCTAAACAATTATTAATCTAAAAAAGAGGATACAATGATACATATCTCCTGAAATGTAAATAACAAATAATAGTTTTGTATTCCTATTATCTAACATATATATCATGATGAGTATGATACCCGATGATGATATAATATTTGGGATAGCTCGACTACCTTTATATACACGTATATACACAGGAGCAGTAAATTAAAGTACAAAAATGAAAATAAACAATTGATAAAAATAAGATATCTGTTATCCTGGTATGGTAGTACAATATATAGTTAGATACGAAATTCTTTAGTTCCTTTTATATCCAAAATAAACATTTTGATTAGTTTTTTTTAGCTCAGTTTCGGTATATTATGGTACAGATACATAGTTTTTACTAAAACACCAAACACAAAAATATTAAATTAAATTGAATTGAACAACATAGTTTAGGACTTTTAAAATCAACATTTTCTCGATAATTTTTTAAATAAAGAACATCGAACGTATGTTCATCGAAATTTCAGTAATTTGGTGCTCCATTAAATCAACATGTTGATATTATGTTTTATGTTGATGTTATTCTTCTGCACTGCGTTGTAATAAATGCTAATTTGTTTATCTAATAATCTCATGTTTCTGTTGCCTTGTTGATTTATATTGCAATGGTGATGTTACTGAATCAAATTTCATCCGGATTTAAACTTTTCAAATTTTGACTGTTTCAAATCAACATGTTGATGTTATAAATATTGATGTTTCTGATACATAAAACAGTTGAATAAAAATCAATAACTACCTTAATCTGAATTTGAATGTTATGATGTTGAAGTTATAGTATAGTAAAAGTGGGGTTGCGTTTTTCGGATTCTCAGCTCAAATACCTACACGCAAACCGCCTATAAATCAACATGTTGATTTATTTTGTTTTTCTGACAAAATTAGCATGTTGATGTTATTTTGAATACACAAATTCAAATACCAAAACCACCATTAGACATGTAGTTGTTATTTGGATAATTTGATTAGAAACGTGTGATACGTTTCACCTGAGATCTTTTCCAGACTATACCATTTAATTTGAATAAGAGCCTAAAATCCAACCGCAACTTGTTGAATTTAAGGACACATTTTGTTGCCTCTTCTGCAGTGTCTTATGTCAATCTCAGTGTAATACTTGACTTTTTTTTGAGTCTTATCGAATTTAAAGTTTTTGTCAATGTTGATCTGAATTCTGAAGAAGTATGTGATTGTGACCAGTATAAACCGGATGCAGGCAGAATAAGATTGAGGTACTGCAATCTTAAATATTTGTATTTTAATTATTGGCAGCTGCACACACGATGCTCCGGAGAACGTGGTTGCATATAAGATTGAGGTACTGCAATCTTATTATTATGAAGTGAACCACATCCTTTGAAAAATAAAGCTCTATCGAAAGTGTATTTATCGGACGTGGACGAGAGCAAAATCCTAGGTTGTTTGTTTAGGCAAAAATTAAACCGTTACTGTTTTTTTTTTGGAAATTCCGGTTAAATAGTGAACAAATAAAACCGGAGGACATTAAAAAAATGAATTCACATGAAATTCGTAGGTTGATTGATGCCGCGAGTAATTCTTTTGAAATCCTTAAGTGCCTGAAAAGTGACCGCTTGTTTGCTAAACCAATTGAAAATCTTTAGGGAACATTGATCAGAAAAATTTACTGCTAACTTCAGACAAGATAATATAAACTAAAATTAGCTGGAACGGAAAATAAACTGGATTTTTGTCTATTGCTGAAAACAAAGGTGGACACATTGTAGTTTTGAAGGCGATGAAGGCAGTTTTTGGAACTGTAAAAGCATTATTGTTTTTCAGAATAGAATTTCTAAAACGTGAACCACCAGATCGTCAGCCATATTTGTAACAAATATTCGTTCGTATAATAATTAATGATAAAAACCCTAATGCACTCTTAAATCTTAATATAAGGAAAATAATAAATGCACCAAAAGATTATCGAATCAAAGGGCTATCCTACTTGTTCTCTTCGTTTTTTTTCAATTCGTTCTTGTTTTTAAATCCTCTTGAAAAATCTGGTTGATTTTGTCAAATGATCTCAATAATCGATGTTTTTTTATAACAGTTACATGGCCAGGATGCAGCAAGTATTAAAATTGTCCATTGTAATATTTTGGCCTTTGTTCAGGAGTGGGTTCGATATCCGATGAACTAAATTTTGTTCATAACCAACCGAGCGAAGCTCATTTGTTTTCCTACTATGGCATTGGGTTGGATTATATGATGGCATTCAAATGGTTAAAACTATTTGTATCGCATATCCACAATATTTTGATACCGTTTTACCCTGATTTGGATGGATAGTACTGTCTGAAAGAGCATCTACATAAAGCTGCTCATCAATTGCTAAGTTGACTTATAAGGTGCTCATTCGATAAAAAATGCTCCAAATATCGTGGAGTGCTGGTTAATCAGTTTTAATCACTCTTGCCCAGTTTGGTAGTTATCAAACAGTAAAAAAGCTCTACAGCACTGTAATTGCTGAACTCTCTCTCGAACGACATTACCGCCTGATAAAAAGGGCAATTGTTTATGTTGAATGTTGGTTATCAAATCATCCGTCATAGTTGTTCTGGACTCCTGCATATATTATTCAAATCGCGATTAAAGAAAACATCTATCGAACTCGTATCATAACACATCCGACGTACTTCTGATACTTTACTATTTAACATATAGAGCTGCCATGCATTTCTGTTGGTTTCTGCTCAGTTGAAAATCAGAAAATTTCGCGTCCTGTTAAATTTTTTTATTTTGTTATCTAATGCTACTTTCTGGTCGTTCAACAATTTGTCCTTCTACATTTTCTTCTTCGGCTGCTATACCAAATTTTCATTTTCGGAATTTTCTTCCTCTACGGATTCATAAGGATTTATGTTGTCACCATCGAAATCTTCAAATTCTTGATCAAAATTTCGTCTTTTATCTTCTCTTTGTCGGAGGGTTCTAAGGTATTGCATCACTATGAAACAGCAAGTACCTTTTCTTAAAGAAATTATGACCATTATGTATCTTTATTATGTACAATTATGACTCAAGCGAAAAAACTACCTACCATTTGTATTTTGAATCAAATGTCAAGGATCCCGGTTGAACCTTCAGTTGGGTCTAAAATAAGTAATATCGAGTCTATGTTCAGGAAGTTTATTGTATTTTTAAAAAAAAAATTTCAATTCCAATAATAATATGAAAAACCTCCATCAAATCAACATGTTGATATACTATAGTTTTTTTGTATTAACACATCAACATGTTTATGTTATTCTATTGATTTGTAATATAATGAATGCTATTTTATATTTATAAATCGGTTAAACAAAAGAATATCGTGTGGCTTTTATTATAAATCCGCGTACGAAAATAACCTTTTGACATCTTCTCAGATTACTCAAAGTGATACGTGTATTCGATTTTTTTTTTCTAAACATAAATCAAAAGTTAGTTAATAAATTTAGTCAATGGTACATACAATTTTATACATATATAGGTAATATTACAACTCATCAAGTTTAAGCTGCTCTCAAATTATCATCATCAAACAATTTGAACTAGTTTCGCGTCGTATGTGTTTTGTAGACGAAAGATATATGTTTAAGACAAAAACAAGAACTATACAAAATACAAATTAGAATGCCAAAGGAAACCATTTATCTTAAATAAAAAATCTTCGGCGCTCTCATTTTCTTATGTTGTTTGGTATTCTTTGTTATTGCGTCTCTATATAGAGGAGTATACACGATGTATGGATGAGAACTGTCTAATCAATCAAAAAACATAAAAATTTAATCACTTTTCATTTTAGTCTTCTTATGTACCAACATTTTTTTTTTGACTTAATTAAACTTCATACATTTATATACACTCGTACTTTGACGAGAGAACATAGCTATATAAATTATTTATTATACGATTTCCTTTTACATAATATATTATCTACTCTAGAGTGTATTGTTAATAACTAATGAATGTTGTTATTATACTTTTATTACCTATTACGATTATCGTTAAGAAATTGTGGAAAGTTTTAAAATAGCATCGGTAACAAATTAGCTACTGTGGTTTTCAAAACCATCAAAATACTATCAGTCTTTTGTTCAACAGTAACAACAAAACTGTCAATCAATCATACTCTTGTATGCGCGTATACACCTATATATATACATATACGTTTACAGAAGATGGTTTGCTTTTACTTTTATAATATTATAAATTGCGAAAAAACCTAATTATTTCTTACTTAACCAACTGTCTTCAAAAATTATACAAAATATAATTAGTTTAATTCTCGCATCTTCAAGACACAATCCATCCACAGTATATATATATATATATATATATATATATATATATATATATATATATATATATATATATATATATATATATATATATATATATATATATATATATATATACTTTGCATGTTTTCATATTATGATAACATATGGTGTATGTGAACGACTTAAACATAAAATGATGACATTTAACCTAAAGTCTTTTGTGTACACATATATACGTTCCCAGGTATGTGCACACGTATATACATACTCAGATATACACAAAAAAAAAAACAGAAATTCTTTAAGCTTTAGGTTAGAGCTTTAACGTCTACCACCCAATGTTATATACACCATATAAAGCCTTTAAATGTATTTATATATTCTCGCAATGAAAGTGAAAAGCTTTTTCCCTCCATGTACACATCCTTTATACTCGTGTATATACATACACATATAAATTTGCTCCTTATTGTTAAAAAGTTTTTATTCCTACAACATTTAAAATAATAATACTCATACAGAATGATAGATAAATCTTGAAACAAAACAAAAACAACAAAACGAAAAAAAGCTTAAGCTTAAAAGTTTATTTTATTTTGTTGTTGTTGTTGGTATATTCTTCTTCTTTTTGTTTTTATTATGAGAAGAGATTTAAAATTTAATTAGATTTTAATTATTAAAAAACATTTTTTTGTACTCGAAAAAAATAACGACAACGATGAAAAAATATGGGTGAAGAAGAGCTATTTTCTTATGAAGAAAATTTTTGATATATGACAGTTAGCTGTCTTAATTATTAAAAATAAAATTATAAACAAAAAATAAGTTTAAAAAGAGGTCGGGGGCATAAAATTTACATATACGCGTGAATACGATCGAGCTTTCGTTACCAAAACTGCGTATTGATTTTTTTGAGCTTTCATTAACCAAAATTTAAAGTATATATAACATGATAATGAATCTTTTATGTGTAAAGCTTTGCGTGCTTTTAGTTTATTAAAATTGAAAATAAAAAATGACGACGAAACTTTTATAATGTTTCCGTACAGGGTGTTAACAATATGTACATTTATAAATTTTAATGGATTTTAATTACAAAACAGTTTTAACCGCGTGCGCGTAAATTGCATGTTTTAAGACATTTTAATATTTTTTTATGTTTTGTGTGTGTTTGTGCGGCCGCATAAAGATCCATAAATTAAGATGGTTTTGTAATAAACATAAAAAATATAAAATTTAAGAGCTTTTTATTATATATTTTTTGGTGGTGTCGTTTAAATGCAAATACAAAAGCTCGTATCGCTTTTTTTTTGTTCAAGGTATTATAATATAATTATCTGTGTGGTTTAAATTTAATACATGTAAAGTGGGCGCTTAAATATTTAAAAAAAAAAATCGTTATTCTACATAAAATGGGGCTTAAAACACAAAAAAATTGTATTTATAGCTAAAATTAATCGACTTAGTTGCGAAGGAAGATAAAAAATGCTACATTAAAGCTCTGATTTGTTTATTAAATTACCAATAACACAATTGTGTAAGAAAAATGGCCTCCATATTATACTAAAATTGTTAAATTCTACCAACAGAAAACCAATGAATTTTAAAGTTGTCCATTTGAGAAGTTGTGGTATCTACACAATTGTGTGCATTATAGTGATTTATAGTGAACTTTGTACTCCTTGCGTTTATAACATGTAACAATGGGCTGCTGCTTGGTCAAAAAAAGATGATTTTGTTATTTGACCTTCAAAAATATCTGTCAAGAAAGCGAAAACTTCCAACGGAAAAGGTTATCCCTGGAAGAGCTCTATAATTAAAGCTTTTAAATTTAATTAAAGCAAACGACATAATATTTTAGCAGTTTTTTTCTAACACAATTACACAATTGTGTAGGCAACTTTTATTTTAAATTTCAATTTTATTTTGGATTTATAAAAATCTATTAGAAAATCAATTTTAATTTAACGGTTCAATTTGATTAGAAATGTACCTACACAATTGTGTAACATAAATTTCAAGGCTAATTTAAACTATAAAAATATATGAGTCAGTCATATTTAATACACATAATTGTGCAAATCAATATACATGCGAATATAACTGACAAAATATTTGCTGTTTCATCTTGCAACAGCGGCACTACAGATAAATTTATTAATTGTAATGGTTTGTGCAGTAAATATATGCTCCCAAGTTGTAACAAAGTTAATAATAATTGCTACTTTTTTCAACGAATCATTTTAAATGGTTTTGCTATGATTGCTGAATAATTTTTGAGAGGATGTATCACAACATATATTCACAGAGTTAGCTCAACAATCTAAGAATAAGCCAGGTCCTTTGGATTCTGAGACAAACAATTTCTACGTCAAATTGAAATGTTTTTCTACAAATCGCTGATCTATATACAACTTAAACTAAAATCAACATTACTGGCAAAAGTTGACACTTTACAAGAACCCTTAGACCACATTTTTACAATTAATGGGGATCTTCGAGGTGGTCAGCCCAATCAACGGTTTTACACACAATTGGTTACGGCGTTATGGTTAGCATTGTTGTATTGGAGTACCGTTTCTTGTGTCAATGCAACATTGGACTAGATATGCTCTTCCCTCGTCGACATCGTAGATAGCAAAAACATTAGCTAATTCTCCTAGTCCCTCTAAAGCTGCAAGTGACGGTACCTTTGGAAGACGATTATAGTCAGCGAGCGATTTGGCGGTTTAGCACCTTATTTAGACGTGACTTTTAATAGAATCTCTCATTAGGTTGTTTCCTTTCATATATCGAATATCGGTGTTCTTTTAAACTTGCTGTTGTAGCTCTTAGGCCGTAGACAATTTAACTCGCCCACTTTCTAACATAGATTTTAGCTTCATAAACAATAGTTTAAGACTCATGCACCACTCACATTCTTATCGATATTTTTATTTTTATTTTCAGAACCCCACACACACAGTTGGATTATCATATACATAAATTTATAAAATGTAAGTAGCGGAATTTGAGATTTTTTTACAAATATCTTAAAACCTTTAAAATCTACTAACCTATTTGCTACCTCAAACAAAAATATGTCTTTACATTATGTAAACTATTAAATTCGTGTATACCCATCCTACAACATATAATATTACATCAAAAAAACAAAAAAAAAAAAGATGAAGGCCCCTAACCGTTTTATTTTAAAATATGCTAATTATCATCTGGCAATTCAAAATAACACGTATCTTGTGTCAAGATAGTAGGTGATTTATATAAATCAATTTATTATACCTTGCGTTTGTCCCAAAAAAAAAATTTAAGAAACATCCATGATGATTGTTATCACTTCAGACATTTTCATTTATTATTACACTAGAATATTAATGGATATATGCGTACATCCTGCGTGTTGAATATTATGTTTTTACGAAACGCAATCAAAATGCAAACCGCAACATAGAATATCCTCAAAAGACATTGTTGAAAATGTAATCCATCCCTCTTCTGTATAAACACATATATACCCAGCAGCTGTATATCCTTCGTCTATTTGGGTGTGCAATAAATATCCAAAACATAAAAACCGCACACACATCGAACAAAGTAATTTCATTAAAATTCTACTCACCTTCTTCAAAGTCTAACAAGAGATCTTAACAACATACATTTTTTTAGTTCCCCCCACCGAAAATAAACCCTAAACAATCATCCCCTACAAATATATATATATGTATATATATGTAAGATTTTCATTGAAAAAATGCAACAAAATTCAATCAGCTTTTCGAAGTCTTATATTATATTGTGTACAGTGTACTGAGCGCCAGAAAAATGGAAAAATAATTTTCCATTTTTATATTCATTGAATTTTCAAGTCGAATCGTTTGTGAAAAATATTTTATTTATTTCGGGAATACACAAATTGGGTTAAACTAAGAGTTGTTTATATAGAAGGACTCGAACCGTATACAATCGTACAATCATCTGCGAATCAACTCAATATACTTACACGAGCTTTTTTTTTTTTTTACTTTTTTTGTGTATACTTCAGCATAATAAAACATAAAAAAAGCTTTGCTCGTATATTTCATATTTTTACGTTATGTTTTATTTTTGTTTACCTTAAATAAAATAAGAAAAATGAAAATAAGAAAAAATTTTTTTTTGGCTCGAAATAAGATTTTGAAAAGGGGTGGGTGGTGCTCCATTCTACGTCGAGTGTGTTGGGGTGGTGGAATGAGAATATTATGATATCGATTACGATGCGAAATGTATACATATATATAGGGAAAAGTTGAACACCTTTTAACCTGTAATACTTGTCTACAAGTCGTCTTGACTGTGCGGTTATAACTTTGCCATCACATTTTTATTGGGGGTTTGTGTTTTGTTCTAATCTTTAAGAAAAACATTACAATATACGATTCCAGGGTCCTTTGAGAATTGCTAACAAAGTTTTTTTTTTTTATTGTTATCGTTTTTGCTACTGTATATGGTATATATATAAATTTCTCTGGCTCTTAAATAATACTATCAAGAAAATAACAAATTGGAATTACTTATATATACAATACAACATATGGGTGTACGATAACAACCCAAAACGAAATATTTTGCCAAGAGTTTATAGCCAACATTGATTTATAATGAAATTATTTTCCGTTGTATACGTTATGCGTTAAACATTTCCGTATAAAGTATAGTACCTTTACCTACCAAAAAACTGTAGCACTCAAATTGTATTACTCCTACTGTAGTAGATGTTTATCAAACGAAAAAAAAACGCTGGCAAGAAGTAAAAGAAGAAAACATTTTCATTTGTAAATTGAATTATACACAAAAAAAATAAAATGGAAAATGGAAAATGAAAGTAAATTTGTCAAAGTACTAAAAATACAAGTATATAAACACAAAAAAAATCTTTCTCACCCTCCGCGTGTCATCTAAAATAATTACCTAATATATGAAGGTCAAATATCAATATTTAAAGATGATACTCTTGAAAAAAAGAACACATGTCTTTAATTTAAACATACATCACAAGCTAGAAACATATATACATATTTCACTTGCCACCTTTAATATGGATATAGTGTTTTCGGTGTATATCGTCTTGAATTACGATCCGCCTTTAAACGTCACTTTAAATATTAAATTCTATCTAAATTCCAGTTTTTCATCCCTGATTTAATTTTTTTTTTATGTTTTTTTTTGTGTTTATGTCGCTATAGAAATTAAATATATAAGATGATTTTGCTTCGCAAGATATCGTAAATGTGGGATGCGGATGAATGATTTTCATTTGAGAGGGATGAGTGTTTTTGTGTTTCAACTTAACAATTTATTTTTAGTTGTATGGCTTTCAAATCAAATGCTAATAGCTATACTCGAAAATATATTTAAAAAAAAAATTTTTGTATCCGGTAATGATTGTGTTGGCTGATATATTGATTTTTGGAAAATTTTAATGGTCACAACATGTTCGACCATTTCATTCAGCCATAAACGTTGAAGACCATACCAAAATGGTTATGGTGGTTTATCCAAAATTTTGGTGATACTTTTCAGTATCGACCTTATTTACATCATCAAATATTTTCAGCATATACGTCATATCTGCAAGCTCAAAATCGATAATTTGTTCTTAGTGTTTAAATTTATCTTCGTCACTCGAATTTCGCCATTTGAAATTGGCAAATGTGGCGTAAAGCAAATTTTGCTCCT
Source organism: Tipula confusa (assembly GCA_963556175.1). Taxonomy (NCBI): domain Eukaryota; kingdom Metazoa; phylum Arthropoda; class Insecta; order Diptera; family Tipulidae; genus Tipula; species Tipula confusa. The sequence goes on from OY744476.1 coordinate 5,249,179, forward strand.
TATAAGTCCTTGTGAGTTGTGCGGTAGCTGTAGTAAAAACCATTGAAAATCATCGATGTTTCTATCTGAATGTTCCACAAGTCTGATTGTAACGTACATTTGATGATTGGTGCTAACTTTATACTCTATCTCTCAGGTCGAGTGATCTTAATTATGGTTTCCAAGAATATTTAAATCTTTTTCATTTGGACATCGGTGGTATTTTTCTCTTAGGCAAGTTAATACAGAAGTAAGAAAAAGTCTACACTTTTTAATGCTTTTCTTCGAAAATTCGCACAAAGGCAACGCCATCACTTTATTTAACGATTACTTAAATACACCATTTTATGAATTCTAGGTGAGATTCACATTTTGCTGAAGCCGATATACCATTATTCCGACACATCGTTGACTCCATTTAAAATATCAGCAGCAGCAAGTAATGTTCCCTTTTTTGAGTTTGCCTTATAAACTCGCATGGTGCCTCTGCTTTGTCTCTTGGGCGTTGTCGATACTAATTCTGATAATTGGAATTGATTTATTTTAAATATTTTTTAACCGCCATGATATGCTTGTTTGACCTGCGTATGCGATTGTATAGTAATTTTATAAACGTTTAAAATTCCAGCAATGACTTGACGGAGTCAGTGGATATATAGCGTACTAGGCATTTTATTTTCAAGAGTTAAGAATTGACGGTTTTAATTCTGATACCCTTCGGCTTTACTAGTTTGAATGTAAAAACTTATTTTTAAATTAAAGAACTTTTCAAATGGTTATCTATAAAAGCCTTCCAAACAAAAGTTCCTTAAACAATTAACTCCGCATTTTACCCATCTGTGGGACAGATTTTGGGAAGATTTTGGGTTTCTGGTTGATGTTTTCATTTTTACTTAGCTACAATTCCCATTGTTATCGTGGTGTTTGATATTTCAAAAAGGTAATTTATCTGTACCTTAATGTGACATGTAAGATATATCATTCAATGTACGTTCGCATATATTTTGCTATATTAAAGAATTTTAAATTCTTTTGTAAAGCACAGTTAGCACGGTTAAATTCCGAATATTAAGATAAAAGTGATGATATCCCCACTATTTTGCCAGCTTTTCATTTAATTAAAATATCACTTTTTTACATATTTTAGTATCAATTTATCAATTTGCAAACTTGCTCAGAACTTCTTCCAGCATTTAATAGTTTTAGCGGTCGTTGACATCATCAGGTATTTTTTTGCGAAATTCACCCATGAAGAATTGAACCCTCATAAAGTTAGCGCATTATATTTCCGAATTTCTTTAATTGCCCTGCAGGAGAACCAGACTTCGTTTATGAGAAAAAATCCGAAGCATGTGTACAGCGGCTCAACTATAAGAAAAAAATCTAGGTTACTTTACTCGAGTACAGTCACATTAAAATAAACGAAGGGCCCTATTCTACAAAGAACCAAATTAGTTTGGGTGGTCTCTGAAAATAACAGCCTGGTATATAATCAATGACATAGAATTAATTCCAATCCCCAACTTTAGAAGCAATAATGTCCCCCAAAGAATTAATTTGTGAGAAACAATTCTCAGAAAACATCAGAGTATACTGTAAAGGCAGATTTATCGTGAATCTTCTGTTTAAGAAATCATCCCAAATCAATCAACTCTGAACAAGCTAATCAGTCAATTCTGTTGTGCAACGAATGAATGGCATGAACTCGGTAATATGAACGAAGTACCAAAATGAAAAGTCTTTACAGGATATTACTTGCTGCATCACAAAGTCCTAAAAATTTGCAACACAACCAGTGTAGTTTTCAAGAAGTCGGCCAAAACGCTATCTAGAATCTCCTTGAACGGCTGTTTAGCGATTGGTTTGCTATCATGTTAAGATTTAGTCAAAATATGAGAATTATCAAAAAAAATTTCAATCTTGATAATCAAAATTTGTTTCCAAAACCTTCTTTATTGGTTGATTACTGTACCGCTCCCTTCCACGGTTAGAACTCTGTGTTGCTATATTATTAACTAACCTAATGATTTTAATACAAAATGAAACACATTTGAAAATTTCAGAAAATGGTGTTGGAAGCCAGCCACCACAGGGAAAAAACAGCTTTTAAAAAGATTAATCGTGAATTACTTTAAACTTCGATTTCGATCTTCGTTCGAATAAGTTTATATACCAGTAAAATAGATCCAGGCGCCAAATTGAGAAGATTTGTGGTTTTATCTCCCACTCAATTTAAGTAACGGATATTTCGCAGGGTAGTCATTTGGGGCCTAATCTTTTTGTTTTGATAGTTAATGATGTAGTTGATGGCCTTACTCAGTCCAGACGTTCTCATTTATGCGGACGATGTCTTCAAAACCATTAACTTTCTGCACATTTTTTGGAAGCGGAACTGAAATCATGCTTATAGTAGTTGTAACAGGAAATATATTTTTCAAATATGCAATCTAATACACCAAATACTTTTAAAAGTTTGGTGTTTTCGAGTCATTTCATAGTCTAAATGCAAAAATATTCTTTTGAGAGCAAACCAATTATTTTGCACAGATCAATTTCGAGTCTTAAAATAAAACTGCACTTACCTAAGATTTTTTGTTTTCACGTCATTGAACTGAATGAAAAGATCACATTTTGAACTGAAAGATCACATTTTTGTTTTCTAACTTATTGTTAAAGTAATATACTTAAATTTAAGGTTTTGCTGAGAAATTTTCCCCAGGAGACATAATCACTTTAAGTCACACAAAGTCGCACTTTAATATTTTGTTTCTTTCTAATTTTTTCGTCTTATATATACTGCATCAGATCGAATCTATACAAGATTAAGAAGTAGGAATGAAAGAAGACGATTTGCCGATTTGTATTAATCACTAGGCTACAGTCATTCTATAGAGTTATCCTATCAAATTCTATTACTCAAAATTGAAATATTAAATTAAATTAACCCCAAATCCGTATTGTTTATAGGGGAGAACCCCTTAAACTACCGAATTTTCATTAATGATTTAAGCAAAAATAGGGTTGCATTTATGTATCAATTTTGCAAAAACACACAAAAACGCAGATTAAAATTAGGCAAAATATAATAAATTTAATTCAGATCAATTCGATAAGGGCGCATACGCCCTAAGTGCAACAACATCTTCCATTCGATATATTAGAAACAAAAGCAAATAAATTATCTACTTTATCCATCATATTTATCTGATTTACATACGGTGAAAATCTCTCGATACTTTTTAAGAATCTGCACACATCCCCAATAGTATTATTGGTGAAAATAAGCCAACATAAAATCATAATCCAATGCAATAAAAACGAATAGGCTTAAAAAAAGAAAATTTTGTTTTGCTTAACTTAATTATATAAGACGATGAAAATCTTCTAAATACGTATACGCACACCATATAACACCGTGTCTACACATACAATATTAATATTTTAAAACAAAGCCACTCTCTCTATACCCGCCCTGCACTCCCATGAAAACAAAAACAAAAAATATGGTGGGAACATTATTTTGTGCGATGATGGTGCAAAGCATTTTTGAAGCTTTTTGATTTTACTTTTGTTTTTCTGCAAAAAGCTGAATTGAAAATGAGGATAATTTGAAAATTGAAAATATTTTGTTGTTATATTTTCGTTTATAATATATAAATGATTGAATTGGATCGATAAGTGGAAAAACAATTTTCCTGTGTATACAGATAATAATATTATATATTTTTTTTTGTACGTTGGTATAAATGTTCAAGGGATGAGTGCGTGTACGAGGAGTACATGTTTGATAAATTTGTTGAAAGGAAATATTTATAAATATCTATATCATTAATATATACAAAAAGGGGTTAGAAGATGATATATTGAAATGTAATTTAATATGTAGACGACGGTTAAACAATAGGTATGTGTGACTTAAATAATGAAGAGCAGGGCTGATTTACACATACTGTGTCCCTATAAAGTAGAAAAAAAAATATATATATATTTTAAATATTTATTAGTCCTTTTGATCAATAAATATATTGGTATTTATAATCATAACGAAGGACAATATACACTTTTCGATAACAATCGGCCATAAATTTAGTACACCTTCTCGAAATGTCATTTAATCAACCCTTTTTTACGTATTTAATTTCGATTAGGAGGTTCAATATAATATGTTTTGTGAACCTTTCCTATATAGTGTTGTATGATACCGATCCTTAAAAATAAAAGCCGAAAATCATAAATCTTTCCTTTTTTTTCGTTTTTGTTTTTGTTTTTTGTATTTTTGCTATTCAGTTATAGACCTGACAACATATAAATATCTACTACACTGAAAAAAAAAATCATTCTTCCATAACGTTGACATAGAATTTTGAAGCAAAAAAGGATCTTTATTTACTACGTGTTCAGACACTTGAGGAGGGGGTGCTGGGAGATGAATGCGCGAAATAAAATGAAAATAAATTTATTAATTTATGGATTAATATAATAGATAAAATAATAATATTTCCATGTGTGCGTGTGTGTTTGGATGCGGTACGCGGTGTCTCATTCGTTTAACATAAAATAAAAACAAAACAGTTGACTCTTTTTTTTTTGACATTTTAAATTGTTGTAAATTGTTGTAAGGGCAGATGCCATGGCAGATAATATAAATTGCTTTCGTGTTAAATGTTACATATGCCGTATACCAGCAGTGAAACTTGATATAAACACTTTTTTTTTTTCGTTCGAATGCTCTTAGTCTCTCGACACCACCGTTACTAACTTATATCTATATATGAACACGGTACCGTATATACATAATTTAAACATATGTATATCTTAAGGGTAGGTTATTAGTTGGTGTCATACGTATACGTATTTTTTGACATGAACCCATTATGATTAGAATTCCAACATAATGACTTTGTATGTTATGTGTGTGTGTGCCCTTTTTGGAGAGTATTTTGATAAGGTAATTGTCGTTAATCATCGTCAATGTATATAATTTAAAGTTTACCACACATAATGATTTAAGGAAGTAGATTTATGGCCCAGGTAAAGTGCCCTGCTTTAATTTTTTTTATTTATAATATATTTATGGTCATTATGTTGTGTGTATATGCTTTGAATTTTTATGTTTTAATTACTTGTGGGTGGTTTAATTTTTTTTTACTTTTGTTTGTTTAAAATCATATATACTTTATGGCGTTGCTCATAAAATCATAAAATATTTGGTTTTGTCTAGACATTTAAAAACGACATTTCAAATAATTTTAAATGTTTATTATGTTAGATACATTTTAATTAGGATAAATTCGATAATGATGGTGGGTGGCACACTGGATTTTAAAAATTGTAATTTTACGACGAAATCGTTATTTTGCTTTATTAGATCTTAGAGTTTATTCGCATTTTATTTTTAATACAAAGGCCATCACATTTTGCTAAATAACAAATTTTGTCGTTGGTATCAAAACTCCCCGGGCACTTTCACACATAAATTTGTACGTCTGACTATATATTTATACGTCTGAGTCATTTGTATATTGTAAACTCTTTGTGGTTAAACACATTTTTGCTGCGGCCAGTATATCTGAATGGTTTTATATCAAAATAATTCCCGCTTGGGAAAGGAAAATTAATGAAAAAATCTTTATGTTTGGTTAGATTTTGAAACCAACATTTAATCGGTTGAGCATAATATTCCGAAAGCTGATTTCAATCTGAATATAGAAATATTGTGATTCTAGCCCTTGATCAATATAGTGAAGTGTTTACGAAGCCGTTTGATGACTTTGTATATGTACTTTCATATGGAGGAATCAAACCAGTATAAAATGTATCTACCCTCGCAAAAAAAAAAAAAAAAAACAAAATCATAGTTATCCCATGATTTCAAGAGGTTGCATATAGCTGATCGAAGATGGTCGATGATTAATTATCGCGTTATTTGGTAGTGATGAAAGAAGTGTTTTGATAAAAAATTTACCAGATGAGTTGTCGGTAGAAACGTTCTCCCTTGCCATTAGATTAGGGATGGTAGAAAGCCGTGCGAGTTCTATGTGAGCCCAACAGTTTCATTAGTTCTGAATATAGAGTTTGGACTCGAATTGACTTCATTGGTCAGTAGTGATATACGCTGGAATCCCAAATCTTGATATGTAATTGTAAACAAACGTTGCCGCAGACATATCTTTTATAGGCAGATATATATTGAGAACGGGGTGGGGTGGTCCTACAATATCTAAATAAATGTGGTCAAATGGGCACTGGTATATAAAATATTCCATGTAATGTTTTAGGATAAGTATGTTTTTGCCTACCGGGCTATGTCATGATTTATATTAGGCCAAAAATATCGAGATGTAATACATTTACGGTGATACTGAATCGCAACTACATTGGTTTTTCCAGTGTGTTGTATATCTGCCGTAAGAGATGAGATCGAGATGACGTGATTGTCGTGGATATCGCTCAGTTTTGGATTGAATTGCTCTAGTCAGAGGTTTATGGCCATCATCCAATAATTTATTTGAAAAAAATCTAGTGACCCCTAATATTTTTTACTAAACTGTTGAAGTACAGCGCATACAGCCGTTAATTCGAGCTCTTGTTGCATCAAACTGCGTTAATTTTTGGAAGAGTGGTTCTAAGTGTAGTTTGTGTTGTTCCTTAGTTTGTGATGCCACAAGCATATCGCCAATGTAAACAAAAACGAAAACTAGGTCCTGGACGATTTCATTCATGAATCTTTGAAATGTTTGAGCAGCGTTACGGAGATCAAATCATACCCCAGTGAATTCGAATAGACCTAATATTGGGGTTATTATGACCATTTAGCGTAAGCGTCTTCTGATGCATATCATATGACAACCACTGTCAATATTAATTATAATAAAAATTTTACTATTTTGTAGGTGCTTAGCGAAATTCTAAATTGTGTGGGGGATCAGATAACGATAGAGAGCTATGACCGTGCTTAATACTTGATGATAATCTCATAATAGCTTCCAATCTAAATCTTTCTGTTTATCATGTGAAGATGCCGATGTTTGGCATATACATAATCCCATCAGATGTTGAAATTCCAGAAACCCGGATTAGTGACGTATATAAATGACCTTATACGGTGACAATGTGAACCAAGTTATGTTTTATTGGTCGGTTATAATTTGGTGCCGCTGTCAGTAAAGAATATTAATTAGCAGATCGTACCTATATTGTCCATTATAAAATGATTTGAAGTTGATTTAGACAATCGAGTCTTTGGGTCAGTCAGTTTTTTGTTGTTTGAGATTGACAAGAAGACCAAGAATTGGTGATAAAGTTTTAAGATTTATAGGCGTTCGTAAGAATTATTGGTTTGGGGATTTTTGGTCAGTACCCACTGTTGCACAGTAGGTTTATTATAAAAAATACAATGCGTAGTTAGACTTGAGCGTATTTACCGTATTTTCGATGGCTAATTGTGGTTGCATTTTGGCGTGACTGCAAATATTTAGCGATTTCTAATTTGTGGTGAAAATTATCGGCCTCGTGAACTACTGCGAGATCTGTGGTTAAAATGATTAAACATATTTTCTTACCTTATTAGATGTTGTTTGGACATTTGATTTTCTATAGTAATAGGTTGTCTTGTGTAGACAATCATCCAGTAGGATTTTAGTTTAGTCCGTCATTTGGTCTAAATGCTTATACAGCATAACTTGCTTTGCTCAGTTTGTCTGCAGTTTTTGTAAATAAAATTCGGTAGCTTTCTGAGCTTTAACGAGTTTATCTATAGCTTAGTGTGGCGTAGAACTTCAGATGGCTTTCTGTCACCCCTGAATATGGATTTGTTGATCTATTGTTAGTTTCAATTTTGATGCGTTTACACGCAATGGCAGTTATTTTATTACTTCTTATCAAGTTTAATCTGCATGAATCCACAATATTGAGCCCAGTTTAAAATTTCTAGTATTTGAAAGGATCACTAAGAGGAGAACATATGAGTATAATGGAAGCCAGCTATTTTGACCGCACAATGTAGAAATGTTTTTAAGCATAATGTCAATTATTTATCAAACAGCCTTTGTTCCTTAATGTCAATTCTATAAAAACCCTATTAGATCCAGCAGATGAAGCGACACCAGGTCTAAACGCTGGTTTTGCAAATAAGGATCGATGCGTTGAAATCATTAAACTATTCAATTAAATTGGTGAACCCAAAACCAGTGAAAAGTCATGTGACTGTTAGCAACCCAGTAATTTATGAGTGTTCATTATTCTATATTTGACTGCACTAAACTCAACAAATTAGAAGCCAGCATGATTGACGATGTTTTAATTGTTTAAGCCACTGAAATTCAATATCGTTAACTGTAAATCTCGTCGCCCATGTCGCACGTATTCCCAGAATCACCAAACGTGACTTCAGGTTAATATAGCGGCAAACCATACAATTAGGAGCCACTTGAACATCTAAGTATGATATTACTTTTAAAGAAATCCAAAGTGTTGTAGTTCAGAGGTTCGGTATGGAAAAGAAGTGTCAAAAAGATCCTGAATTTAATAAGTACTATCGTCTAAACTAAATGGAAAAAAATACCAGAATGTGTAATCACCAACGATTGTCATTATTTGCCACATTACGGTGTATTGCGAATATGAAATTTTACCACCAAGTTACGAGCAGTCTTCGATTGATTAGCGAAGGGTTACTCAGGTGATCCTTTCAATCGTTATTTAGACGTAGTACCGACCACTCACTAAAATCGTGACGCTATCATATACTTTGATTTAGAAAACATAATATAGCAATATCCGATGGTAAAGAAAAATATATCGGCAGGCCCAACTCAATAGAAATGACATAAAAAATGCAGGCAAGTGGACTCCTCGATCCGTCAGTTTGGCTAACACGTGTTGTCGTACAAGTTAACAGATCACTTTGGATATTTCATTTAAACTGAATGGTCTGATACTGGCACAGCAGTATTAATTGTTGCTTGACATGAAGTCAAGCAACAATTAATACCTAGATTCTTACGATATGATCCTTGGTCAAAGTTGATATCAATGAATTTTGTAATACCAGTAAGAGAGCTTCTACGACAGTAAACAACTTTAAAAATTATTATAGATTGACATGGAGCCCACATTGAAGTTGTTTCTGCTAAAATTTGGCCAAGTCAAATTTGGACCAGTGAGTCATCTTCATCCGATGACCGACAGTACAGTTCGAGTCGTAACCCTTAAAACTAATTCCGGAGAACTAAAAAGGTCAATCCACATGTTGTATAAGTTACCTGTGCATGATGGAGCAGATAAGGTCAGCACTGCAAAATCAAATAGTTCTGCATAATGAAGTGTAAACTATGAAAAACCACAGATTTTGGAACTTGGCAGTTAAAGGCCAGCGGTATGTTAGAGCATCCAATTGAAAGTAACAAAACATATTTTTAATAGGTTTAAGTATATTGGGATCGTTTTCGAGAGTGGATTTTTTAGTTCTCATCTAATATCATATAACGAAAATTTGCAAGGTCATAAAATTTGGTAATAAGTCTGAATTGTAACTTCACAACATTTATCTTTAAAATTATTTTAAAACTTTTGGAATGCAACTTACCACATTATCACTCATAATTATGTCCATTCCACTTTGAAATACTTTTGGTCAAAACTAATTTTTTTGAAAATCAAACAGGTTGTCAAAAAAGATAATTTTAAAACCCTACGTTGATAACAAGAATCTCGTACCAAAATCCAACCACAAAAAGTATTTTGAGCTTTGGTTTAACAAAGATTTGTGACACTTCAACCTCTGTTTGACAGTAATGATCATCATTTTATTTATGAAGTTTTTAATAAAAGATTTCAAAACGTTTTTCCAACAAAAGCAAGGCATAGTTTTAGCTGCTAAATGATTAATCGTCATTATGGAACTATATATAGTTGGTATAGAGTACTTAGATAATATTTAGAGTGAGTAGAATATAAAATGATCGATTACTACCACGGCTACACCAAAACAACACCATCAACATCACTGAAATACTTAAAGTAATTTGGAAACATCATTTTTCATTTAACAATTCGAAAGATGGGAGAGAATTTTATTTATTTTTTCCTTTTTCCATTCGTTATCATTATTATTGTTGTATTGTGTGTTATCTATTGTGGAATTTTCCCTATTTATAAATTGTTTTTCACTCACCCATCTTTCATTTTTCTGTATATATCACTCAATTTTTTATTTTATTTTATTATTTTCCATAGAAATTTTCTGTAAAATGCGAAGTGAATCTTAAAAATGTTCAACACCTTGAAATTATTATACGGTATATATATAGGAGTTTCTGATGGACGCATTTTCCACTATTTTGTCTATGCTTTATAAAGTTGTATGCGCGCAATGTATATAGTTTAATCGGTATTAATATAGGACATCATCATTAAAATGTTTAATTAAAAAAAAAAAAGGTATATTGTGGTGACATAAAATCATGTAGTCAGGATATTAAATATTTTATTTTTTTAATACTTAAGACATTTTTAATTAAAGCGAACGAGCAACGATGTCCATTAAATTTCGAAAAAAAAAAAAATCTTCCGATTTATGTCTGATCTGTACGACAATAGACGATGAGATATCCTTGTTTATTTATACTCCTTGTACTATATATACATAATATAAAAAATAATATTGTCTATAAGGAACTGAATAACAAAACAAACATTTTTTAGTGCTATACAAGAAGGTACAACATAAAGAAGGAGTACGGGAAGACGACAAAAAAAACCGAATTCACTTCACACCTTACATTTATGTATTTGTTATGTTATTCTATTATTATTGTTATGATTATCATTATTATTTGTCGATTTTATTCTTTTATCAATTTTTTATTTTTTTTTATTCAAAGTTGAGCATACACATATTTATATGCATAAGTGTCAAACCAAGTGTGAAGAAGTGTCTGCGAATGAAGTGTTAAAGTAATATAATACCTTTTATGCTCTGAAATTCCTTTCGATTATTTCGTTGTGTGTAAACAAACGTACAACAAAAAAAAATTATAATGATATTCAAGGATATGTGCTAGGCTGCATTTATGTACATACATACATATGTAAATATATAGGTAAGTACTTAAAAGGCTAACGATTTAATGTATACAGTCGAGTTATGTTTAATTAACACATATCAATGTCTGGTTCCATTAAAACAATCAAATTTGTACGCATTATCAATAATACATCCTGTGTCGAACAACATAATCGTTTCAACATATAGATACAATAAAATTAAGTTCCAAACACAAACAATAAAATCATAAAAACGCCATAAAGACCTCATAATCATGAAAAAAAACTAACCATGATAACACGATAACATAATCATTATAATAATCTACCACCGCATGATTGTGTCATGATGAGGAGCATAAAACAAAAACATAAACGCTCGTTATGTTCGCCTCTACATTATATCCATACATGTATTTATATATGGGATCCAAATGAATTAAGATTGAGTTTTATGTACATAATATGCTGGTTTTGGCGTGCGCGGTATGTGTATTCACATATAAGAAATCGTGGTGGTTCGAAAATTTATTTTATTCTTTGTCTTATATTATTGTCACACATACCTCGTATATCACGTACACATTTTACTTCTTTTACACCACAAAATAAAATATGTTTTTATGGTATTTTGGTAGTCGTTTTGTAGTCGATCACACAGTGTGTGTGTGTGCGGAGCCGGAGACCCTTTTTGATATTCATCCATTATTATTTTCGTTTGTTCAAAGCACGTTTTATTCAAAATGAAAATGATTTTTGTATATTTCTCATGTAAACGGTATACAAAAGTATAAACAAGTCAACGGTAGTATACACGTTCAACATCCGTTTTGCGCCACCATCAATCCATTTTAATTAATTTTCCTTTTTTTTATGTTAGTATCCTCTCTCCGGGTCGGTCTATAAAAACCAACAAATCAAATTTCCAATTCCACCATTTTTTTCTTCATCAATCAAACTTATTTTAAATAAAATTTAAATCTGTTTATTGTGTCGAAGAAGGACTTCAGGACGAAAAAATTTCATCTCGCAGGTATCTCGCCTACAAAATATACTTTATACCACAACGGTTAATTAAAATAAATCGGGACAACATTTTTTTTATTCGTTTTTGCTCTTCACCGAATAAATTTACATATTTTCGGCTTCGTCTAATTTATTTAGGATATATAAAGCTCGCTTTGCATAAGGAATAACTTTTTTATAAAAAAAAACGGTTAAGGATATTATTCTCAAGTGAATTTCTCGTACGTATATCCGTTGTATATACGTTACCTGAGAATATTATTTTTTATCGTTTTAATTGACACATTTCGTGCATTACAAAAAATATGTGCTGTAGGGTGCTGATGCAGACAATACTCTACCTTCATGAAATATAAATCAATTACATTTTTTCGATATGGTGGAATGTTTTGTTAGCAAATAATTTTGTGATTCATAGTTTTGTGTAAAATTCACACATACCATAGTTTTTAAATTAACACTTCCTGCTTGTACATTTTTATAAGTTTGGTTTTGCAAAATTCTCGAGAGACTTATCGAATACATAAAAGTCTATAACTGGGGTGTGTGCATGTGAATGTTTCTAGCGTACTATCGAATATTTTTCATCTAAATGTCGATTTTAAAATGATATTTTTGCATATCTAAAATATTTTCTTGGGGCTAAGGTGTAAACCTAAATTTGAACATACGGTTTAGGAATACTGATCTAACGGTTACGGAATTTTAAACGAAATGAAAGAACAACAATTGTAGATGCAAATACTGTACACAGCAACGATATCTTCTTATTTAAACAAATTTACTCCAAACCCCATATTCGAATCAGAATAAAAAAAAAATGATTTAACAACCGTTAAACCATCAAACATTGCATCAAAAAACTTAAAGATACAAAACCTAACCACACCATGGTTCTAAAACTACCCAAAAACGCAAAAAACGTTGAAATGCCACCACCCAAACTAAAAGATCAAACAGCACATTATTAAAAAAAAAACAACCCTCCCGAGAAACAATCTCATCTTGCCCACCACACCACCTCTTATTCGACAGATCCTTAAATCTAGTAACATAAGCAAAAAATGCAACGAAAGAAATAGAATCCTCCTCAACCCAAACCCACCCCTGGTCATGTTTTTCATCCAAAAACTCGTCTATAAAAGGCCACTGACCTATCACCCCCAGCAATCAAAAACCTCCCAAAGAAGGTATCATGTATCCACCAGCTATACCAAATATATGCATATATACTTATGCATATGTATATATGCATAAGTAATGATTCACTCCTCATTCAGAGTGATACTAGTAAAAAAAAAATTTTAAATTTTTATATAATCTGAAATGAAAACATTTAATGGAAACAACTGATCTGCAAAATATACATGCAGCAATAATTAGTCCAACTAAACTCAAATGTAAGTCGATATCTAAAATTTCCTATAAATCAACCATGTTCAAATTGTATGTCATTAATATATTGAAGCCGTAAGCTGGCCTATCGACATTTTTAAACCAGACAAAATTCTAAAAATTGTATAACTTAGAGGTTCAACAATTATTTAACACCAAAATTAAACTAAATATCCGTTAAACTGACTAAAAACGTCGTCAAGTTTTTACGAAAGTTATACTTGTTTTAAAAACCAATCAAAAAGCTATCTGTTCAAATGTATATATCTTTCTGTAATTCTCCTAAAGCAATTTCAAAGTTTTAACTATTTCAAATGGTTCAAAAAATTTGAACGAATTTTTAACTTTTATGCATTTATGTTTGAGTTATTATCAATCAAACTGACCAATTTTTAGTTTAAACCAGTGTTATTTCAAATCTAGTCACGTGTACAATTATTCGTTCAAAATTAAAATGCAAGCAAGGTTTGATCCACATCAAATTTAGTTCAAACTATGTTATAATTAAATTGAATATGTTGATTCGGACTTAATCCAAATATTTGTTTAAAATTGACCATTATGTACCTAAATCCCAACAGGTTCATTCACCAAGTATCTAATAAAAAGTTACTAGAGGCAAAGTTTGAACTTGTTATGACTTTATTGACATTTCAACGTCAATAGTTAGAACATCAACATATGTGCTCATGTTTCAATAAGACTAAGTTAATACAATTGTTTATAATTTCTAAATGTTAATGTTCTAATGCTAAATCTTTAGAATAGAATACTGTGATAGTGTTTACAAATGTTTATGTTATAATGATTATAGTCTGGATAATCAGTTTTATAAGTTTTTGTGTATGACAGTTACATGTTCACAAATTTCATGAAGGGAATTAATTCCGTTACTTAACAATTTTTAAAGTGGATCTATTAAAAATGTCTTATAAATGTTTAAACTCTAATGTTGAAATTCTTAATACTGGGCTTTTAACGTTAGGATATCAACATTATTTTGTAGCTTTTCCAAGCTGAATGTTTAAATTCAAATGTTCAACTTATAGATTTTCATTTTAAGGAAGAAGTTAAAATTCTTTTGATTGTCAACGAGCATCTAATTATCGAACTAGATAGAAAGTGATGGTCTTCCTCATAATTTGTTTAAGTCTCCACATTTAGACTTTAACCGACTAAAAATTGCGCAATTTCAATTTTTGCCAAGTTACTTTTGAGTTTTACTGGAGGATGGTCTGAGAAATAAGTTGGGTTTTGTTATAGTTAGAAGTAAATCAAAAGTCTGAAAATTGTAACGCCTAGTGCTTCGATTATTTTGTTTATTAAAAGAGGAGTATAAATTATGTTTTAAAGAATATTCACCCCCCCCCCATGAACGGTAATAAGAACGAATAAAAAGGTTTATTGAGTTTCAGGAATAATTTTAATGTATGATGGTTCTTCCGGGAAAATATTTTAAATGTGACCAGTTCACCTAATTATTTTCAAGTTGATGTCGAAAATATTTATAAAATGCTAAGCCATTAATCCAATACTACGATATTTTCTAGGCCAAATACGACATTGTTTTAAAATTATCCTTATCTATTACTCTTTTTCTATCCTTCTCCCTCTCGCTATATATATTTAAATTGTCACATAAATACTTCTAGCAATTTTGGTATTTGTTCAGTTTCCAAAAAATACAAATTGGATTATAATGCAAAGTAAATGATCTTTATTGAACAAAATGTTTTTTTTTGTTTTATTACCCAGCTCCTCACAGAGCCAGTTTCAAAAATCGATTTTTATTTGATTCCTCTCCATATACACACTTAGATGAGACGACACACAACTAAAAAAAAATTTTCTTATCATGTCTTTAAGACTGAAAAATTATAAAAATTTTTACTATTCTACACTATTCCATTGTTAACGAACGATATACATTTTTTCTCTCCCGCACAGTAGAAAATTTTTAAGCTATATAGATACGTAGATATAAAAGACGAAACGGAACAAAAAAAAAAAAAAAATGAAAATGAATCGAGGTTATCGATTCCATTTGTGTGTACTTCTTCGTGGCTTTTTCTTTATCAACGACTTGGTTGATTTTCCTTTTGTGTCATGTAAAAAGGAAATTTTTTTCTTTTAGTTTTTGTTACTAAAAACTCCATTGAAAAGATTTGTTTTGTGTGCGGTGTTGAATGGAGAAAAACTAATGGGAAATCTTATGCTGTACACAAATAACAAAATGCACTTTGAGACATGATCATTTAAAATTACATATACACCATTTCAGACCAGACACCGAACCAAGTCATTGAACGATGATAATTTTTTGTTGTTGTTTTTTTTGGGGAATTTTAATGGTTCTGAAAAATCAATTTCGAATTCATAACATTCATTCACACACTCTCTAGTGTATAGCATAAATGTTATTATGTATTCTACTCGCATAAAAATATATTTTTATGTTTTATATGTTAAACCATAAAAATATTTGTCTTAACATAACTTCTAAGCCTCTTGATTTTTAAGTCGAAAACAATAATAATTCAATTAACGATTTTTTTTTTGTATTTTTACAGATTGAATGCAACAACAGCATCACTTATAACGATCCATCCAAGCCAAAAAATTAATAAAAATAATAATAAACAAATCATGTCATTAATGTCATGAAGAAAAAAAAATATTTTCCAATGTTTTATTATTATTTATTTATTATAATAAAACGAATTAAATATTTATAATATTTAGTGTTTTGAATTAATTATTAATAAAAAAAAAAATAAAATAATAATTATAAATTAATATAATTATTTATAATTAAAATCACAAAACTATTTTTTGGGTTTTAATTTATTTTTTTTTTTAATTTTTTACATCAACCGTCACATAAAATAAAGTGTTAAGTGTTAAAGTTTTTTTTTTGTTCGTATAATTTTTGGTACAATCAAATTCGACAAAATGATAACAAAACTAATTTTATTACTAAATTTTTTAACAACCATCGTATTATGTCGAAGCATATTTAGTAGTAACGACAGTAATAATAGTAATAATAATACTTCGAACGATGATGAATATAAATTAATAATAAATAACGATAATATAAATTTACTATCAATAATAAAATATGATAAAATTTATTTTGAATTATTGTTAAAAGGACATGGTTTTATTGGATTAGGATATACGGATAATAAAAATTTTATACCATATGAAAATATTGATTTATGTTTGGGTTATATAAATGATGAAAACGATGGGATACTACAGGTAAGAAGACAAATCATATTTTTATGTAAATTTTATTTTAGTTTTTATAGTTTTTGAGAAAATATTTGGAAATTTTTGAGTTTTCCGAAATCCTTAAAAAAAAAAAAATTTAAATTTCAAATATCAGATTCAATTAAATGGCATAACTCATTTATTATGAAAGATTAAAGATAAAAAAATGGTCTTTAGTTTTTCATTGCTGTTTTCATATTACTCGATTTCCAACTACCTGTTTATTTTATTTTATTATTACGTGCTCGCCAAAAAAATGTATGGCGATTTTATAAAGGTTTTGGGTATTTTTCCAGTGAACTTGAAATTTCAAACACGTATCCGAATACAAGTTCAAAAGGTATATATTCGGTTACTCAGTAGGAAGTATAATTATAGGTAAACATAGCGTATTGAACCCAATGATCTATAAGTTAAAAAGGATATCAGAAATACAGTAATCAACGCTCCATTAGACTGCAAAAAGTTTTTCATTTCATATAATTTGCATACACGTTTTAACATTTTGCACATACAATTTTCTCTGTACCGAAACGTTTGACCGATTATGAAATATTACGTAATTTTTTTTCGAACGCATGAGAAGTGAAATACTGAAAAAATAAAATGCTCTGATGTTTTTAATAAAAAACAAAAAAAATTTTTATTTAAAATAAGGGAAATTCCCGACTTTTGATATAAAATACATAACTAATTCGACAGATGAAATTTAGTAGCTAAAAGTTCTTGAAATGGTTGAAATGGTACTAAATCGTACTGACAAGTGTGTAGAATACATAAAGTCGATCCGAACACCATCAAAAATTTTAAAATTGAGTAATAATGAATAATCTGCAAAAATCCAAAAATTCAGGCATAAAAGTGTTTCATCAAGTTATAAATGTGCGATGGATAACGAGAGTTATTTTCCCATGAAAGTACACATACACATTTTAACTTGATTTGTTTATGTTTTGTTTCCATGTGGTTTTTCCAAGTTATCCTTCTGTCTAAGGCCTAGGTATTTAACGTATTTGTGCTGTGGTAGAAAGATATTATTTCATCTTACTGGTGGGCAGGTAAATTTGCGATATGGAAACATTTGCGATAAGTTGTTGTTCCAGACAGTTCCTGATTTCAGATGCAACTCTGTGAACTTGCTCAACTGTTATGTGTTCTTCCCTAAGCCTGAACTGACGTTCTGGTATTTTTTGTGGTCCAGAATTGGTTTATGTTTTTAAATAAAATTTTTTCAAAGAGTTTGGAGAGGGTTAGTAATAAAATGATTGAGCGATAAGAGTCTACCTTTATTTCATCTTTACCAGAAAGTTGGTTAAATAGTTTTCCGCTAGTCAGATCATTTTCAGTGCGCTTTTTTTGAATCAATGCTTTTATTAACAACTCAATTAACTTTTTGCCATTTAAAATTGGTTTGAATGGATTTCTGAAGTATCGACTTTATTAATTAATAGAGAAATTGGGTTCCAATTTGTTCGTTGGGTAAAAATACCTAGTTTAGGTGTTCAGCAAATATGTTCGCTTCTTGCTCAATTTCCATCTGAGAGGCGAATCTGGGAGGCATGGGACGTTTAAGCTTGGTGAAGCTTTCCAAAGTGGATAATCTGTTGATTTCGTCGCTGTGAGCCCACTGAGGAAGTGTTGGACACTTTCATCACATTCTTAATAAAGTTAATAAAGTTAATTCTAGACTTTTTATAGCTATATTTAGCTTTGTTTTGAAACTAAATAAACCTATTCAGAGTAGCTTGTGTTATAGCTTGTTTAAGAGATCGGTTAAAAAATGTTTAAAGAACATTCTCTGCCGCTATTATGAACCTGAATCGGGTCCAATTATTAAGTTGATGAATCTGTCAGATAACCTGCGCACTCCGCGTTATTAATCCCGGACAGTGATCAAAAGATAGATCGGAGCACGTTACAGACATTGATCAAGACCTACCGTTACCAATATGTTGAACTACTACCAGATACGTGATCTGGTTATTCATTTTGCATACATTCTTAAAGTGGTATTCCATTCGGAGATATTAGGCTTGAATCCTATTAGACATGTTTCATACTGTAGACAACCCTGCAAGGAACTATTATATCTCCCATTGTTCCAAAGTAGTTTGCAATTGCCTCGTTTTTGATATTAAGTAATTTTTTAGTGCTGATATAAAACTATTGTTAAATTGATTCAATCAAACTTAGACTATTGGTTTTCTTTTGTTGAATTAAATTACTTTGCTGCCAAGGTCAAAACAATGCTGCATCTGCGTGATGAGTATACTACCTTGCAAAGTCCTTTAATTTTGGTACTCCAATCACACACCCAATGTCAATTTTTAATAATTTCTTTACACATCTTGTGTGTATGGTTTGCACACAAATAATGAATCTGTTGGTTACATTAGCAACTAAACTTAACATGCATAACTCTTGCTAAAGGAATGTTGACTTATTTGAACAAATAATAATTTGCAGCTCAAAACCTAGTTTAGTCTTCGTAGCTCTTCGTAAAATAGAATTTGGTCCATTTTGAAATAATACTACATACTTTTTTTGCTATTTTTTCTAGTAGTTTTTAATTCTAGAATACGTGTAGGCATAATTTGTTTGCTCCCGCGAGAGATATCAAAAGTTATTTAAAGGTGAAATTAAAATAAACTTACACATTTGGGTTTATACTTCAAACCAAGCCGCTCGACACAAAAATGATCATTTTTAGAACAAAAAGACACATTTGTGTAGGTAATTTTAGAATTCCTTAAAAACTGTAAATACTTATTAAATAAGTATGGTTTATCAACAATTATTTAATTATGGGTGAAATGGCTCCTACACAATTGTGTAGGTTGGTCATATATAAATTTAAGCTATATTAGCTTTCTTCCACGGGCATCACATTAATTTTAACATTCTAAATCATACCAGTTCTTTTTCTAATATAGAGGACCACTTTTAACAAAAACAGTCAGTTTATAGCCAGTGTTTTACAAAAATATAGCCAATATCACATAAGCCTAATATCCTAAAAGTACTATGTTAGAACCACTATATATTCTTGAAAGTTTTTTTTTTTGTGCACATTATAGGTGTTTAGTCCCATTAAAAATTCAGAGTAAATTCGAACTTTATCTCATAAATATTTTATTTAATCAACAATCGGCAGAGCATACAATAAGTATAAACCAAATAAATAAACAATTGATCAGATGAACGCATGCATAAAATTCTAAATCAATAAAACCGTCAGCACATTTTTTATTCCGGCAAAAGCAAACAAAAAAATTTCTTTTATTTCTGTACCATTTAAAGAACAAACAACCATAAAACAATAACTAAGCCACAAAAAACACTACGAATTATCTACTGAACCATGTAGATAAATCAGTAAAATTTACACACATTCTATACTCAAAATCAGGAAAATCTAGGTCATTGTATATATACACATATTGAACCAAGAAAATTTGTACACTCAAAATAAATCGAAATCTACACGCCTACCACCAAGTAATTTTCACTTTATAATACAATTTTCAACTTGTACATATATAAGCATAAGTTCAAGGATTTAAAATTTTTCCGATGAAAATTTAAAATCTCCATTTTATGTTTATGGTTTTTGTTTTAGACTCAATCCTTCAATCAAACGAACAAAACCAAATATAACCTACAAAAAAAAAAGGGAAAAACGTTTTTCCAGGAATATTAGTACAAATCATGTTTTAAATTTTTCATTCAATTTTTCATTTTGTGGCAGCAGTGGAAAAGCTTTATCAGGTAACTACATATGTACACACACAAACACGCACAATCTCATGAGATTGGCGCTTTTGTTATACCGAGTAGCTATATGGATGTATATATGCGAAAAGGCAAACACAATATCACCAAAACAAAAAATTTTATTCGGTTGGTTTTACTTGTTTGCCTCGCACTGTTTAAAATGGGATTTGTGATTTTTCCTTGGGAAAAACACCTGAAAAATACAATCAACCAAAAAAAAAAAAAAAAAATCCCAATTTTCCATTCCGAATGTGTATACATAAAAGATTTTTCTTATTTTATTGTCATTTTATTTTTACCACAAAGTTTGTTTTAACTTTACACAAGACGATGGGAAAATAAATTTCGAGAGTGGGTATGCGGGATGAGTCGAATAAGAAAAATAAATAAATTTATGTTTGTTGTGTTTTCTTATCATGTCAGATGATAAAAGAGAGACAGAGAGAGAGAACGAGGGATGAAAGAAAAACGAAATATGCATGTGAATATAAAAGGAAAACCAAAAATTTTTCTTTATCTATTTTTCATAATTCTTTTTGTTGTTGGTTTTTAGTGTGTGTGTGTGTGTATATATATCTAAATTAGGATATGTGGAAAATGAAAATAGAAATGAAAAGCTCATACATAATGATAATGATGATTTGTTTTGTTGTTATTGTTATTGTATTTTGGTTTTTCTTATGTATACAAATGTACGTACAAGGGTGAATGAAAATTAAAAAGGTGTTATTTTCATTTAATTTTCTCATTTATCTTAAAGTATGGAACACTGTATAATATCTATAATATTAAAGGATAGATTAGCTAAAGTACTTTTAACATGCAATTCATGTGTGTATGTACCGTAAATAAATTAACAATAACCCTTATATACCTTGAGGGAATTTAATAAGTTATTTTTTACCCGACGCCAGATTTTATAAGAGCCTGGAAAAAAACTTGACACCGAATTTAAAATGTACGGAGATACACATGTACAAGTAGAAAAGCTTTACATAAAAAAGCTTTGGTATACATTCTTATTATTATTGTTATTACTTTTTGTCGTTATATAGCACACACACACACACATCTTTGTTATTATTATTTTATGAAATTTATAAGAAAATAGATGTAGTTCAGATTCAAAAACTAAAAGGATGTATAAATGAAAAGTCATTTTCCTTTCGGAAAGCTTTGTACATATACTAGGGTATGTTTATATAATCGAGAAAGAGAGCAAATAGCATATTTATGTAATGTATTTTATGAGAAAAGAAAACTTTGCTTAATTTAATTTTAAACTTTTTTCGATTTTTTTTAAAGCAAAGCTTTTTAAACTTTTAACATATTTTTTTTTGTTTTTGTTATAATAATAATATGTCATTGTCTGTTTTTGGTTGGTTGGTTGGTTGGTTGAAGATAAAAAGTAAATTCGCTTTAATACTATATGTTTCTGGTTTTTGTTCGTCTCTCCTCTCGAACCGGCGATGTTCCCTAATATTCAGTCAATTAATCATTTTGTGTTTTTCTGGTATATTATTTGGATTTGACTGTATATATTTTGGGTCGTGTTTTTTTTTTGTTTGGCTGCTATACGAAATTTGTTGTGGTGGATTAAAGAGAAACAATGTTTTGGAAAATATTTTCGCGTTGTTATATGTGTATTGTGTACATTATATTGGAATGGGTTTAGCTTTTAAATTTTATGGTTCGAATTATTTTGTGGTTTGGTTCATTGAATTTGTTTTGGTCTAAAGAAACCATCGCCGAGATTCCGTTCACTAGTGCAAAATAATGTTTTTGGTTTTTTTTTATATATTTACTGACCGTCGATTTACGAAGATTGATGGCGTTTCAAAGACGGTATTTTTACTTTAGGATTTTTAATGATTGGCATTGGTGAAATTTTTAAAAAATTTGTAAATCGGTTGGTGTGTTGGTGGCTGCATTTATTCATCGAGAAAAAAATTGTTACAAATTAGAGCTATGAGACTTAATAAAATTAAAAGGAATTACATGATCACAAAGATACCTATAGCAAAATAGCTTGTAATAAGAAGTAGATTAAAAAATGCCCAGAACCATCTTTACAAATGAATATAATGGTTTAATGGCCAATGCTTAAAACTTATTTAAATGACCTGAAGCTTACAAAACAACTAAGTTACTTAAGTCTGATTCGTATGCAAAGTACACGAGACACTTTTAATACAAGGAAGTCATTGAACAATAAATTTACTAACCAAGTGAGAAAAATAACAGAAATAGTAGAGTGTAAGATTAAAGGTTATGGATAATTGTGCCCCCTGTAATACACAAATGTTTTTGTTTTGTATATTAGAAATTCTAATATATAATCAGGGTAGGCAATTCCAGCAAAATCTTACTTACAATCATATGTTTCGGAGATGGTCGAGTTAAAATTTTCCTTTGACCAATATGTTGCTTTTACAAATGCACTTGAACAATTTGATAACTCATAATCTGAGTTTCGGTTTTAACTGAGAAACTTGGTTATCGGTATTCATTATACATTTAACCTGGGTCTAATTTAGTTTCTTTCGTATCTCATCTAAATATTATGGACAAGCTTTCAAAAAGATACAGAGACATATATTCTCTGGACTCTGCATCGTATGAAAAAAAAAAAACTTTTCCAAGTTTCATAATAGATCTGGTAATATTAAACAGCAATAGACTTTGGTAAATGAGATATTAAATTCCAATAGTAGGCCTGATTATTTTAATGAAATTCTTTTCGACTTTAAAGTCAAGTTTACTTCATCTCACTGTTGCTTGTGGTTTTAATACTCATTTTACTAACATTGTGAATAATTTTAACTCTAACTCATCATCTGGGAATGTGGAGTTGTTAGTTCAAAAGAATTCGATTGCTTCCTTTTCCACCCATTTTTATCGCACGAAATATTTAACATTGTCCATTCCCTTCCAGCTAAGCACTTGATGGATGCATTTGGATTGTCCAATGTAATACTGAAACGTCAATATTGTCGAAATCTTATGCATCTTATTTAATAAAAGATTTTTTCGGATGTCGTCATTCCCATATAGCTAACATAGTCTCCTCTTAAATGTTTTTAAAGGGATGGAAAAAATCATATGATTAATTTTTTGGGCAGTAATAATTTTTTTTGCAACGGTCAATTTGGTTTTCGTTTTCGCCTCAGTACTGATTACTCTGTTAAAGCATTTTAATTATATTCACGACACTCAACGAGTTCCCATTAATGGCGTTTTAAGTTGCAGCCCTTTTCAAGTTAGACAACGTTGCATTCAAATTATAATATATTTATTTTTTGCCTCCAACAAGTTACCATAATCTACTTAGTATCTATACAGTTGTTGGGGAATACTGAAAACTTTCTTTTTACCTATTGAGTTTCCCTTAATTCAATAGTGCACCTTAAATATATGTTATTGTTTTAGCATTGGATTTCTGGTAGCGGGTAATATTCAATGCTACATCTAGGTACTGCTGAGCTAGTGGGAGAAGTTACCTTCACTTCTCATTTTATTTTTGGGGTCACAAAATCTTATTGTAAAATATTCAGAAATTTATGCTTTTCCATTGGCAGTTATCTTTGAAAAAATTGGCAGTTATCTTTGTAATGCTCTTGAATAATGTAAATGTTTTATTTACAGGTGTGGGTTTTAATCAAAGACTGATAATCCAGCTAACAGAATTTAACCACCAAGAGGCAAATTTCAATAACCTTAAACTTGGAACGACGTTTCAGAAATTATTGTTGTTCGTTTTGAGCTTGTCAACATTTCATGATTTCGTTAAAATGCCAAAACGATTTCTTTGGAATAATTGCTGCTTTCATAACAATCATACAATATTTGATATGAAATCCTGGAAAGCCGCTACAATATCTCATATATCGTCTTGATATTATAATATTATTCTACGCGACATTTTACATTTAAATATCCGTTTTTTTTGTTTATCGTTCGCGGTATAAAAGATTTTGAAAAGCCCGCATAGCATTTTGCCAATCTTATCATACTATAAAATTCGTAGTCTTATCACAACCCAATAATCTTTATTATGTTTTTTTTTTTATCAAATACATACATGTTTATGTACAAAAAGGGTTGTTATTTGTTTATTATGTCAATAATGTCAAACCTATATACATTTCTATAAAGACTCCATAGGCATTTTGATTATTTAATCGATAATATAATGTATTCAACAATTCGAGTGAAAAATTTTCCAGAAAACAATAAAATTATGATGTTTGATTTTCCAACAAAAATGTTATCGCAGTTCAATGGGTAAACAATTTGTATAACTTTATTATTATGATTATCGAATATTTTGCAAAAAAAAAAAAAATAAAAAATACTGTCACCCGTGGAACACAAAAATATTAATGAAATCAAAATATATGTGTGTGTCTCGGTTCTACATAATTGATCCACTCGTGCAATCCCAAATATATGGATAATACATTTCCCACCCGCGAGAAAATCAATTTTACATTTTTATCTAACTTTGATTTTAAAATTCTGAAAACGTATACGAAATTTTTTTTATTTTCCAACTTCCTTTCTTTCTGATTAAGTCTCCCCTTAAGTTATAAAAATATGTGGATATATACTCGACGTATATAGAATTCATATATAATCTACATAATATATACTTGATACACACACACACACACAAAATTTTATCTCAATCATTTTATCAATTTGAAATAATAAAAAATAAAAAAAGCACGCGGGGAGTTTTTCAATTAAATTTTATCGATTTACCCCGTGTCCTTTCCATATATGGATATGTGGGACTCCGCATAATCCTTACATCATATATGAATACTATGATGATTGCGTGTGACAAATAGTTATACGATGTATTATATCAACTAAATAATTTATACATCATAAAACCAAAACTAAATAGTTATGTTATATATTTGAATAGTTAATATGAGGGTATATATAGTTATGTCAGTCGGTATATTTATGAATATTAATAAGACATGGTCTCTAAAATTAATATTATAATATCATATTATGAGAGAGGGAATATGAAATGAAATTTTTCCAAATTAACATTTTTAAATAATTTATCGAAATATTTAAACCTAAATTAACTTCATAAATTACCGTGATTTGCGATCATGATGACAGCATTGGCTTTTTGGGTTTCTAACTTATGAGCTAACTAAGTAAAAAATTAGTTCGGAATGAGTTATATATTTGCTAAATTTGTTGAATGTGTGGGCGCAAGTTGAAAATAATCAAAGATCATTAGCACGGGTAACAAAATAAGGCTGGTTTTTAAATCAGATATTAATTTTTACATTCGACATAAGCTTGACACAGTTCTTAGCAAGATGGGTACACCCAAAAAACAATAAAGGCCTTATTCGGAAAAAGTGTCAACTAAGATACTAAGTAAAATGGTGGATTAATTATCGCGATGAAATTGACATTTATCAATGATGACCAAGCCACGGAAAATGAGGAAATCAGATTGAATGACATTTTATTACAAAGTGGCAATTAATCCAGATGTATATTGCAAGTAACACAAAATTTCTTTTCTTTAGCATGTTTATTTTGTACCGTTAAGATTACGGAAAAATTAACTAAGTCGGCAAAAATTTTGATCCACTGGTAAACACTAGCTTAGGAAAATCGTGATTTTCGAAAAAGATCTAAGTTTAGACAGTCTTTAACCTTGCATATTTGGTCAAATATGTTTTAACTTTTTAGAGTTTGATTTCATTTAAACTGGCTGTAAATCCGTTAATCTCAAGCTTAGAAAGGATGGGCTGTCATTGTAATAGATTTAGGAGAGCCAAAACTCTATAAAGCCTTGTTTATTTGGCCAAATATGTGTGAATCGTTCAATTACAAGCTTGGGAAAGATGTTATGTCATTTTAACCACTGCTAGAAAAAATCCAAATCTAGACAGTCTATAGCTTTGAATATTTGCCCAAATATGAGTTACCCTATCGATCAACGGCTGATAAAAATGTGTGGGCAACTTATCTTTAGCTATAATTATTTTAAGATAATTATTAAAAAGACACACCTCTTTCATTTTTAGTACTTTACTAAAAACTTCCAAGAAAAGAATGGGCATATAATTGCCAGCCGGTTCAACCAGGCCAAACTTGTAATAGTGCAAATAAAAGTCTTAGTACTGAATTGGAATTATGTACAAAACTCAACCTTTCTGATATTGTTAAGTTCTGTTGTCCCAAAATTAAAAAATTAACCAGCCTTTACCTAAATGAAATAAAATTGATAGTTCGGACAACTAATTGCCATAATTGGAAATGATAATGTTCTGTAAACACCAAATAAACAGAAAAGGCACCCGACGCGAAACATCAATGTGTCACGAATATCAAACTTATACATTTTCAAAGCAGTTTTCTGTCAAAATGGAAATTAAGATTTTCCAATACGTTTTTACTTATGGGCCTTTCATTTCTATGTAAGAAATTATCACCTATTCAATTCGGAATGAAAAAAAAATCAAAATAAAGTTTAAAATTTTGTATGCGTGCGACATATGACCAATTTTGGCTTTGCGCAATTATGTCAATACAGCAATTATAATTTCAACTAGACTTTAAGGATCTTCCAGCAACTCTACTCGTTTAAAATAATGTATCACGATAACTGAAAAAGGCCCTCTTAATGTATTAATTCTGGTTTTTACCCCATTTATCATAATTTATATTGCTTTCTAGAGACCATAAATTGACCGTAAAACTGGAATATTTATTTAAGCTCCATATTTTGTTGGGCTAGTTTTTCACCACAACTACCAACTACTGGTATCTTAGTACTGGACCCTCAAGTCGCAAGGACCGTTCAAATTCACTAATAGATAGATTCTACTCTGCTATTAGGTACAAAAACGTTTAATTGTTACTTAATCCATAGTGGTGGAAAAAAGTAACCCCAATTCGATTGTAATTTATTTAGGTAAAGCGGATATTAATAATTTAAAAAGTCATTTTATTTTGATAGACGTACACAACCGAAAAACGTCTTAAAATTATTTTGATTATTAATGAGCACACTTTTGCCAACATTCAAGTAGTCGAAAGTGTTTGTTTTAATTAATTTAGAAAAAACAACAAAAACATTTTTTATAATATTAACTGTCAAAAAGTTTTTAAACCGCACAACATACCGTTTTTAATTTTATCCATTTTCCCCATCCTCGCCCGGCCGAGCACAATGATTGATAGTCAAAAATTACGTTTCAAACAATAAAAAAAAATACCTCATTTTGACAGTTTATAACCACAAAGTTTTATATTTTATTGTTTTTTTTTTGTTACTGATTTTCTAATCAAAATCGAGGGTTGTGCATTTCAAGTAGTATGTATGTACATAAAAGCGCACATGAACGTCACAAAAAAAAAAAAAAAAAAATGAAATAAAGCACAATAAAAATTTATTCAAATTAGAAGCACCTGTGACATGGAAAAGTATAAAAATAAAGTTTTCGATTCGATTGAATTCTCGAAACAAATACGTAAAGTTTGAAAAGAATAAAAACTTTTGTGTGTTTCCACCATTTCTGGTTTGGGGGGATCGACGATGACTGCGACAACGATGACGACGACGACGACTGGGTGGTGGGAATAAAAGGATTTTTTACGCTTCACGATATATAATTTTTATTTTTTTTCAAATGTCAAACGGATGAATGGTTTTCAATGTGTTATATGTCATTGTGTATGTGTATGATAAAAAGTTCGGCAGCGATTAGATGTGAAATGAAAAAAAAAAATTTTTAAAACTTTGTCTGCCTAGATATGATAACATATATAAAGAACACAATGTATGGTGAATTATGATTTTTAAGGCACTGAGTGTACACTTAAATTTAATTATTCGTTCACTCGTTTCATCCGTCTTAATTTTAATTATACAAAAATACGAATGAGGAAGAAAAGGGTTGATTGATTCAATTAAATTATCAATTTTGCCTAGCAAACGACAAAATACTTAATGAGGGTATATACGAGCAATTTTTTAATTTTTTTATTTTAAGATTTGTCATCAATTTAAATTAAAATATTGGGTCTCTTTTCCTTGTTATCATCACGATACAGTACTGTGTATATATATAAGAGTCGCCTTTTCGACCACTTACCATAGCACAATCAAAATTTATTAGTTTTAATTTCCTATTGGCTGAACTGGTCTGAACACAAAACAAAAAAAAAATTGAAATCATCGAATATTTATATTTTAATTAAATATTAAATTAAATTAAATATTAAAACTTGATTTGAATATCAAATTAATATTTTCATTTTATTTTTTTGCCATATTTTCATTTTAATAATAAATTTAATTTTTAATCGATGTTGAGAACGTACAGAAGAATATTGTACAAAAAAAAAATATAAAAAATTGGTTTAATTGAAAATTGTACAAAACGTCACGTGCAATTATTATTATTTATATATTTTTTCTGCGCTGTTCTGTTGCTGCTGTGCCTGTTTTATTGTCCCCGTTTCTCATATTTTTCATTGTTTAGATAAGGATTTTACAGTGTTTTTTTTGTTATCTCCGCAGTAACACGATAATATTGCCCAATGAACCGAAAATAATGAGTGGAATTAGATTTTTTTTTTGTTTTGGCAAGATACGTTTCGTGCTGCGAAAGGAATATTAGGCAAACATAAAAAACAGCTTAAAATTCTATTAGCAATAATTTAAGTTGGAACTGTAAATGTTACAGTCCAATTGGTATCGGTTCACGTTATTTAAATTTCATTTTTTGTTAAATATTCAGTTTTCCTTTGAATATACATAATCGTTGGGACCCTTTGGCCACATAGTCAACAAGCTATTGTGGGTTAAACTATACATAATGAAACCGGAGGAATTTGATTAGATCATAAAAATCAATCTAGCAAATTTTTGGACCAGGTTAACCCTTTTATTAAAAACACGACTTATTTTTTTAAAAATCCGGATGACATTAGTTTCGATTTAGCAATATGATACTTTGATGGTAACTTAGCTTATAGGACCATGCAAAGTTGTACTGATCTAAATGATTCCGCAGTTTTAGTAAAAGAAGCAGAATATGTTGAAAGTAGTTCAGAGTTACTAATTAAAAACATAAATTGCATGATGTGACATTTGTTAAATTACAGTATTACAGTCTGATTGGATTCTTAATTTATATATTCAGATAATTTTCTTAATTCGATTATAATGTCAGATATAAATTATATCGAGTTATACAATATTCCTGTATAAAAAAAGAAAACAAAATTTTGCTTGTTTAAATTTTAGCCATACAAGATGTTCATCTGTTATAGTTATCTGTGTTTTATCTTAAAAATCGCAATTTATCACACAAAAAAGGCCAACATTTTATTTTCTGCACCAGTGACAATCTCGATAGTTTAGATAGCTTGACATCTTGTAGATCAAAGTCTAGAAGTTATGTTGTGGGATACTTCAGATCTTTACTTGACAGTACTCAAACGGTTTGTGAGTTCAAGATTGCCTTGACCTCAGTCACTTTGGTTACCATTTCTTCTGTGACAAACCTATTGTTGTTGGAAACTCGTCTCAAGTGGTGTTTAGCTTGTTTTACTGCTACTTTTCATATAGTTTGCCAGATTGAGCCATTGGCAAGATAAAGAAGAAAGTTATATCTCCTTTTAATAAAAAATTAGCTGTTAATTATTGACGTGCTGCTATATAGAATTCGGTGGTGAGGTTGGAAACTAGTTTAAAATAGTAGCAAGACAAACAAATAAGCTTTTAAAACATTTATGTCTTTTGGCCTCTTCCTCTTATAAGGAGGTTGAAAAGAGCCGATAGCCTTGTATTCTCTGCTTGATATTTCAAACACTTTACACAACCATGGACAACTCTTCATATTATATGTTTTATCGTATATATTACTGCTTCATTTGTGATACATCCTCCGACACATAGGAGGCCTGATTCATCAAGTCCAAGCAGTATTTTTAGCGATTCGGTGTTCAGTGTTTGTTTGCTTGTAAGCAGTAGTTTATTCACGAGAAATGCGTTGCTTGATTCTAGCCGTTGAATGGAAATTTTCTATGTCAGAGGGTAATTGCGATCATCATATTTTAGGTTTCTAGTCCCTGAAGTTTTGAAAGGGATTTTTATTTTAACGGTGATTGGACAATGATTGATTTTTTGTGGGCCAATTGTTTTCCAAGTTTGAATCCCGTTTAAATCTTTTTTTTATTTTCATGCTTGCATCATCCGAAATTACAGTGGTGTAGGTTAAATTTAACCGAATTATTAAAAAAATTGGAAAAATTCTATCGAACTTTACCAATTCATATTTCGTTAAAAATTGTTAACTTTTGATGGGATATTCAACGGAAGTAGATCACTACAAACTCTAGTCACTTAAGTTAATACTCAGATAATATATAAAATTGCTATACTTAAATCTGATGCTTTCATCAAGGTATAATGATTTCTGAGGTTTTCCAACTGAACAGCAGACAAAGCCTGAAATGGCTTTAATTGGCATTAATTCTAATTTAAGCTCATATTGGACATAAAAATCAGTTTAAGTCGAAATGTAAAATAACCGAGTCAAATATAATAAAATTTGGTATTGGAGGTAATATGAATAAAAATAAATTGATAGATCTTCTACTGTAACTTTGAGTAACTTTTGTAACTCTCAAGGCAGGAGAGAGTATTACTATTTTTCAATTAACTTTTAACGTCGATACTTTACGCTGTGGCTATATCATGCATGCATTTAATAGTAACGAATTTTAAAGAAATTTGAATTCGTTTAATTTTTGTCTTTTTTCCGAGGCACAGTATCTCACGAAATCTAACTCTGTGCCTTCAAAATTTTAAACCGTGACTTAGTAAAAGGCGAAATGTTCAGAAATGTTTTCTAAAATTATTTAAATATAACTACATGATATATAATAATCAGGATGTCCGAAGTATTATCCAAGTTGATCTGATAAATAATTTATCGAATAGTAAAGGAACCCGCATTCACTGAGTACGCACAAATTTATGTATTTTTAATTCAAAATTATAGTAATTTTTTTTGTTGGTACAGCATTCAATAATAACTAAACTAGGGGAAAATTGTTTAAAATTGATTAGGAAATTTAAGAAAATTGCGTTTTATGTATTTATAAATATTAGATGATTTATGATAAGGATTGTTGTCGATTAGGGTTAATAATGCATAGGTCTGTACAATAGATTGATATTATATGAAAAAAAAAGAACAACACACCATTGGGGAAACGGATTTAAAATTCGTGATATTCCACAATAGAAAACTACTACACCATGATTCCTGTTTAATATAATGTTATGTCATGTTGTGTTATATGTCCACGAAACATAAAAATAATATTAATTATAAACTACAACAAAGACACAAGAATATATTGGAGTGACAAAATTAAAAATAAAATTAAAACATTTCAAACAACATTTCGTGATTAAATTTTTTTTTCCACCAACAATGATAACAAGTTGTTACAATATATTATATTATGTCCACATATATTGAGCTGTCAGTTTAAGATAAATTGTGTTACAAGTGATTTGTTAAGTTGTATCGAATATGACATTTGTAGTTCTCTCTATTTTTAAAAAACCCAAAAAATCCATCAATTTTTTTAATTATATTTTATGTGCACGATGCCATGTTGAAAACTAATTAGAATATTAAATATATCGTCACACTATACATATACAATGTAACGATCACCTAACCCATTTTTATAATTTTGTTGACATTTTTATTGAGTGTGTGGTCGATTTGTTGAAAAACTTATATATTATTCATATTGGAAATCTTATTAAATATTTAAAATTTTACAATTCCTCCAAGTCTCTCGACCCGCCTGCTCTATATCATGTGTGTCGCTGCAAGGAAGTTAAATTTTTTATTTTATTTTTTTTTTTTTGTGGTTGACAATTTGACACATTAACTGATCAACGGTGTATATAAATTTTATACATGTATATGTACGTATGTTTTGAAGTAAAACAAAGAACGACCATAAAAAATTGAGGCCATTTAAAGAAATGGATTAGTTATTTATACGAATCCGACACAATATCTTGGGTATGTTTAACCCTTTATGTACCCGTGTGAATATACGAATTTAAGGTATATATTCGATCACAGCACCTCCATACACATATACTCACAAATCATCTTGATAAGAAAAACATAAGAAATTACAACACAAACGATAACAACTTTTCCATATACACTACACATACAATAATTTGTCATGTTGAACAAGAGAAGACGACGACGACGACAACGACAAAAATCAGCACAGCAAAAAAAAAAAAAAAAAAATGAAAATTATTTTCAGTACACATACACATACTAATACGGAAAAATAATACAAATCGATCAAAAAATGTTTTCCTTTTCCATCGACGTCGTCGTCGTCGTCATTTTTTTTTGTCAATTTTCCATCAAATTTATTATTGTTGTATAAACAAATATGTTAGTATGTTAACATTTATTCAATTCTGGAAAATTATGTTTTTTTCTTTTATTGATTATTTGCGATTAAATAAAATTTTCAGGTTATGTTTTTTCTTCTTTAAATAGGGTAAATTAATTATTAAACCTAGGGACATTTATAACTCAATAAACTCATCATTGTTGATTAATAATGGGACCTTTACTCTCTATCTATCTATATATCCAAAGTGAAAATTACCAACATAATTTTTATAGAAGGGACGACATTATCGTATGTCTATTGTTTGATGATACACAGAATGTATATTAGGATTGTGGGGAGGAAGGAGGAGACTCGTGTAATGAATTAGAAACAATTATTACATTCTAATTATATCGATATGAAGTAACACACCACACACAGACATAGTACATTAGAGGTTATATTACCAAAACCGACGAGATAATGATGTTGTTTACTTATATACATTATGTTGAAAATAATACAAAAAAAAAAAAAAAATGGGGAAATTTTGGTCTCGTCTAAATATGAAATTATTTTCCTAATTAGATTTTTTTTTGGTTTTACTATTGTGGGAAGAAAACAATGGTTTTTGTTTTTACCATTCGCTTTGGTCGGAAAATGTATTTTGTTTTTTGCAAGACATTTGAAATATGTAAAGAATTGCAATTATTTTTGTATCATTTCTCCCATGAAATTTAGCAAAAGTTTTTTTTTAAAAGTAACATTTGTTTATCTATATATAGACAATTTTTATAGCAATCGGACTGTTTTTTACGGAGTACCTCAGAATTTTTATGTTACATAATATTCCATTGTTTTAGTGACATCTCCGAACTTTGTTGTGTACCACGGAGTATTTACAATATTCTAATGAACTTTATTTTTCCCCAAAGGTTTATTCCGTTTGTTCAAACAGAGCTTACCGGTGAGATAGTTCTAATTGTTTTTTATGAGTGTTTTTTCGTTTTTGGATAAGTCCAGCTTCCATTTTAATTTCTTAAAGGGCTGTTGAAATTCTTAGTCTCTTTATTGCTATTGTAGTTTTCGATAAAAAGAGCCTAGTGTTGTTAGACCAGTATTTGGTTCTCTCTTTCTTTTAGTGTTTGAATTTTGGAGCCCAGCAAGTTTTTTCTGCGTTTAAGTTACCCACAGTATTTTTCTCTTTTCAAGTTATAGCTGTGATATTTACTTTTTGAACTTAGTTTAAATTTTGATTGAAGTCACTAGCATAGAGTCAGTTCTTCATGATGTTTTTTATTCTTTTTAATGAAGATGGCAGGTCCACCTCTTGCTCTTTTTGTTTGATGAATATCATGGTAGAAGTATGAATAGCATGGTATATGTAGTTTTTGTAAATTAATTTGAATTTTTAGTTACTTTAATGGAAACCTCGACGACACAATTTTCAATTGGTAAAATATAAGTTGATCTTAGACTGAATTTTAGGGTTTTTAGTGATTTTTTTTTAAACTGGGCTTAAGCATTGTTACCTTTTGCTATTGCCTCAAAGATCAATTTGAAATACGCTTCTTTAATTTGATTCAAGGATTTACGCAATTTGAGAGTACTAAGAAAATTATTACAATGCCGTTGCAGCACTTAATCATGTAATTCACGAAAAAAATTTACGCCTGCGCGTTATGCCAATCCAAATAAAAATGAATCGGACTTTAACACTTCCCAGTTTGGCACACGCACTGAAGTGAAGTTTTCCAAAATTTAGATAACGTATTTCTCGGGAGAATACTCTGAGTGGCAATCATTTTATGATTTGTATCATTCTATGATGCACGAGGCTCCTTTTCATTAGGGCAAAAACCAAACTGAAGGAAAGATATGAAAGATAAAACATATCATCAACGTCTTCATTCGTTCTTTTGCAGAGCAATCACCAGTGCACACTTTCAAGATAACGCAACTAAAATGGTTGGTGGACACGGTGGATGAGAAATACGTAGGACCACGACATTACGTGATGTTGTTGAGACACGTGATCTGGGATTGTAAAAGTTCTCCGCACATTGCATTGATACTGTATTGAATCAGTTCAGCTACTATTCAACGCACCGGTTTCAAATCAGAAGTTAAAGGCCACATTTACATCTGTTAGAATATTTCACTGAAATCCCACGGCACTATTCAGAAACATTAATTCCCATGTGCCATGACTAAGGGTCATCCCTTACACATCCTAGTTTTAGATGTTCATCCTGTGTAAGATGCCAATAATGTGTAAATAAACATCATTCCCTACTTCATGATAATGGAAACACTTTAAGCAATACTCAACCACAAACGAGCTAAACTACATCGCCACCGAATGCTCTCACAACCTCTCTGTTTATTTTAGACTTCCCACATCAATTATAAATGTAAGGAATTATCCCGGAAAACGTATTCCGTGTCGGTCTTTTCAGATCAATTTTTTACTGTACTCCAAGATGGTGAAATCCAAACAAAAATGAAAGAACCTGTCTTGCAGAATGCCATTTTTGGTTGGGTAGTATCCGGAAGATCGAAATACCTCAATTCAAATCAGCCAAGATGTATGCTTACAACAGCCCTTGTGCCTGATAAACTAATCAATATCGACAAAAGCTTAAGAAAATTCTGGAAGCTTGATATCGTCAATGAAAAGGATACTTTTCTGTCGCCAGAAGAACCTTTATGTGCATGGCATTTTCAAGATCACAGCGAGATCTAGAGTAGCAATCCGTGGTATGGTTTTTTTTCCAAGAACGAGCTTGGGTGATTCTGTGCATCAAGATATTCTCAGAAATTAAAAGAAGTAGAGCATTTCATTGATTTAGATTCGCATTTTACAAAACTATATTACCAGTTTTTGCTCAAGTTCGAGCACTTCAAACATATGAGTAAAATTTCCCCGATAGTTTTGGGAAAGCAAACATCCACGGATGTCCAAAAATGTATCGGCAAATTTTCTGTCGTCGGATGATACTATTTACCAAAAAATCATCTTTCTTCGCAACCCTGGCTATCAAAAAAGCAGCGAAAGACCATTAATCATCGGCTGCGGAAGCAACTAATGACATTATTTAGGACATGCCGGAATCGGCACTGAAGAGGTTAACTAATGCAATTGCATGCAAATGTTGTCTCGGACACCGTGGTTTTCAACTAAGGAAATGGAAATCGAATTTGGAGAACATTAAAAGTAAAACTCTCACATATAATCCAGCAGTACAATTTAAATAACTGCTATAGATCGAAATCCAAAAGCTACTATCGCCTCCAAGGTTTTAAGAATAAGTTCGAATACCCAAAGTGATAAATTTATATTAACTTCGAATCTAACATAGTCCATGCATAGCACAAAGAGAGGTTTTTTATTGGAAACCAGTCGAATTTTTGACCGTTTGGAATGGATCATTAACATAAAGATATTTAAGGAGAAACGTTTGTAAATATATGGTGTCATCTAAGACCATGGTTGTACCAACTTTGCAACAAACGCTTCCTCGGCGCGAATTATGCGCTGTTGTTCTGTTTTAGCCCAACCTGATCAAGATAGTCAAACGAGAAACTCAATCTAATATATACATCATACATATTTAAACAGACACCAAACTAGATTGTTTGGACAATCATCTTAGACATTGGATTACTTTTGTCAGTGACCGCACGACAGATATTTTATAATTTTTTACCCAAAAATGTCTTCTTTAGGGATAACCGGTTCAACTAGTGGTGATACTTTTGGCGTTACCGAAAATGTAGTACAAGGAGCTTGTCAAACCCACGCATTCCTTAATTGTACAAACCAAACAGAAACTACCATAAAAACCAAGACATGGTCATAATTCATTCCAAAGAAAATCAATTTAAAAGTTTTGGTTAAACTGTTTTGGTGTAACAATCATTAATTTTAATTAATTACTTCATTTAAATTTGGTGTTACCAAAAATGTTATTTAAGATTTAATGGCCCCAAAACTATAAAAATCAGATTTAATTCCCCAAAAAAAAATAATAAAATTGTGCAGGTGATATAATAATTATAGCAAGCTAAAATTTATTTGGAATGTACTAACACACAAATTAATTTGATTACCTAGCGTTATTATATTGTATATTACTATAATAAAATAGCAATAATTTATTGTCGAAATAACATAAAGAACCATATCAACAGATCATTAAAAATGAACGAACCTATAATATTAGCCACTCCTCCCTAATTAATAGTCTAATAATATTCTAATTTCTTGTTTTAATTATAACACAACGAAAAAAAAAAAAAGAACGAAAAACACTTTAAGACTCGAAACACTTGTTATGTATTATGGTAGAGCTATACGTCGGTTTTATTGTTATAGTTTTTTGTCTATAAATATGTCTATCGTATATACATACATTTTTTTTTAAGATCATTTTTGTGTTGTTGTTGTATCTGTTGTATATACACAAAAGTTTGTAATCAGATGATATAAATCAAATTGATATATTTCTTTTCAAAGGTCTGTTTCTTTCTAATTATGGTTGGTTATCTTTTGTTTAATTTGTATTAAAAACCGATCGTTTCGATTGTATCTTTATCTTGAAACCGTTAAAGTGCATATCGATGTTTTTCTATGTTTTGGAATTTTTATAACCGAGACTCACCTATTTGTTGTACTATATATTTACATATATCCATGTACAGATTTATATTAGTGCATTTTATGTTGTGTGACTTCATAAAAAATTGTATAATAACACAACATAATATTATATGTTTATATAGTTTGGTAACATAATTTTATTTTTCTAACCAAAATTAACCAAATTACAAAACCAACAACCAAATAAATTAACCACGACTGTGTATAATAATGATATTGTGTTATGGGATGGACAAAGTTCTGTTGTTCTCCCTTCCTAAAAAAACTCATATATAGTTTTAGTATGGAAAACCGCAATTTATATATATTCGTAATTTTCCAGCATATTATCATTTGAATAACAGACAGAACAACAAAAACAAGACAATAACATTACAATCGGTTAATCAAATGTATACATACATACACACAAACAACCATCTTATGGCCAAAAAATATCACGTCTTATGCGAAACGTGATCTTTTACAAAAAAATTTTTTTCTTTTTATTATTTTCTAAGGTTGCAGACAAAAAAAACGAATACGACAAACAAATTGTGCAGATGCAATAATCTAATTTGATGACTTCAATATTCAAACCCACACCCACGCATCACACAAGAGAAAATTGATTGTGCTCATAATACGTGAGTTTGTGAAAAAAAAAATTACTTAACAAATGTATAATTAGTGAATTGATTGATCACTCTGTACCCCATCTAATTAAAACCAATCATGCGATATATAAATCAATAACGTGAACGAAATTCAATCGACTGGAACACCACTATAAATTACAGGTGTTTCACATGTATGTACGATTAATTTACCTTTATGTATTTATACAGTACCTGGAAAAATAAAAAAAATGCGGAGACAAATTTATTAGTTGAAAATGTAAATGAAAAAAAAAACGCAAATTTTGTGATAAGGTGGAAATTTATGTACGTAAACAAAACATATATAATAGTGGAATAAAGGGGTGGTTGGTTACTATGTGAGTCATCTTTAATTTATTTAACTTTAAGTACAACTATATTATACTGTAATCATTAAAGGCAAGTAATTGAAATCTTTTTAAGATGAGATAAATGCATTGAAAACTCATAAAGTTAATGTAAGACAAAAATTTAAACAAAACCAAAGAAACAAACCAAAAATATCCATTATTTTTATGGTGAATAGTTGAATGAAAATTTGTTTAATTCTGTAAAATATCAATTTTTTGTCTCATTTAACAATATTGTGCTGCATCCAAGTGGCTTTGGTGGTGTTTTGCAACGAATGTGTTATGAGTAACAGAGAGCAAGTCGAGGATTTTAACATAACGTTTGATAACATGATATTTTAACATAATATCATCTTTGAAAACTAAAGGTGTACTGACATTTGTGTTTTTGGTCGAACTACGTCAGAAATTACCGAACATTCAAATGACGATGGTATAATCAATGCAATGATTTCTCTATTTTAAATGTGTCTCAACTGCTCGGATTCGTTTTTCAAAAGCTCTTGACTTCTATGATTTTCTAGCGGTTCTAGTTTGCATAGTAACAGTTCATATAAAGGATAACAGTTCAGAGCCGTAGTATATTACTTTCAAGAAAAGCACAACACGTTTACCAAGAACCAGTCTCTTTGTTTTTTAACCACACTGTTCAATTCAAGATACATTTTTTTGACTTTGAGAAAGCTTTAATCGTGATTTGGAAGTTTCCACTGCTGCCTAAGTTTTACTTTAAAATATCTCTTTTGTCTGTTTTAATTAGTACAACTGACAATAAAATGATGTCAAATAGTTGAACCCTTTTAAGTTTCCTTACCGTATCCTCTTTTCCTTCTGAACACATCTGTTTGCCTTACACAAAAGATTCCTCTTCAATGTCGCTGTGGGGGTCGTTTTAACGACCAAAAGTTCTTTCATCTTCTTGTCAGTTTATAAGTGCTTCAAATTCTTATCCTTTTTGGTTGACTTAATTCTCATAGCACATATCATCTTCTCTTTTATCATATTTGGTTAGTATTTAAAAACTGCCTTTTTCTAAGAAAATAATCTCTATAATTTAAATCATATTCGACTAAATCAGAGGGTGTACCGGTATTTGAAACGTTGACATGGAAAAAAATTCCTTAAAAACGTCACAATTTTGATCGATAAAGTAGTGAAGGTATAATATCGTTAAACTAATCCAATAATTAGGAACACTTTTAAAATTGGAAAATGTATCTTATTCAAATAAGCTTCTGTTACCTCTTTGGTATAAAATGCATTTGATACAGAGCTGCCCTTGCTTCCAAGAGCCCTGTGTAAGCTGGTTTATATATATATATATATATATATATATATATATATATATATATATATATATATATATATATATATATATATATATATATTTAGATACCGAGAACTATTTAAATTTTAATTAAATTACCAAAATAATTATTGATTTGTTAAGCCCCGAAAAAAAAA
Organism: Tipula confusa; assembly: GCA_963556175.1. Lineage (NCBI taxonomy): Eukaryota > Metazoa > Arthropoda > Insecta > Diptera > Tipulidae > Tipula > Tipula confusa. The sequence continues at coordinate 5,289,237 of OY744476.1, forward strand.
ATGAATGAAATGGCTGACTCATTTTAATTTTCAATTAAATCCAAGAATACACAAAACAACACAACAACTATACAGAGTGAATTGAACCATATGGTTAATGTAATTTTCATTTTTATTTTATGGATATAGCAGCTATTGTAAGAATGCTATAATGAAGATGTTATAGCTATACGGAAAAATAATTTCATATCTTTTACAACAAAACAAAAATGAAAACGAAATAAGTTTTCCATCTGATACTGTCTAATGATGTTTTTAGGGTATTTTTAATGTACAGTAATGATGCTGTAAATGCATTTGTTTCATCCTCATAAGCATTAAATTTTTCAAAACGTAGTTACCTTTGCACGAATTCATATAGACGTGTTTGAACGTGTTTTTGTTTTGTATATAGTGTGAACGAAACAAAATTCAAATATCAAAGTAGACAAAAACAAAATTAGTTGATTTTAATTCGCTGAATCGATCGGTTGTGGAATATTGTGTTGTTTAGTATAGATAATAAATTATGCATGTAAGTATTTATATACTAAGGTAAAGATTACAGCATAAAAATGATATATAAACGAGCATATTTTACTATACAAAATGTAGTTTTGTTTTAGATAAAAAGCGATATAAGTGCTCGATACTGTAGATACCAAATTTTAATAGAATACTCAAAATGCATTTAGAACAACAACATCGAGATTACACCATAATTACATCGTTTTTTCCATCATGATGTAGCTGATGATGATGATGATTATTATATTTTGGTTTAATTCTCATAACAAGAAAAAAGAAGAAAGTTCGAAAGAAGAAAGGTCAAATATAGAATATACATATAAAACAGTCTTAGAAGAGAAACAAAAATTAATTTATATTTAGATAGTTGTAATAATACGACTAATAATAATATTTAAAATTGATTTTAATCTTTGTTATTTTAAATATAGAAACTGTATAGATAGATGCAGATACATATTATATGTTTCTAATATAGTTATATGGGGCGACATAATGATATTTAATTGAACATTATATCGAATTTTAATATACCTTATACCGTAGATATGTGTATGTAAATTAGAAAAATTTAATTAAAATTTTTAAGTTGAAATTTTATTACCAAAATGTAAACAATCCGTTTAATGTTTATCGTGTAGCCCAGACAAACCTTTTTCTTGTAATTATTTATATGTGATATTCATCTAGTGTGATTTCCAATTAGATGTGAAGTCAATCACAAAATTTATGTTTTTTTGACAAAGAGAAAACTATTTTTAAAAATATTATATGGTACCACACCATTAGATAGTTTAGTATGTATAAAGGGAAATGATTTATCACCATGGGAGGTGACACTTTTTATGTTGTAAAATAGCTCAATTAAAATTCAAATAATATATCGTACTTACAGTATTATTACTTTAGGTCACATCTTTCATTTTTTAATTATCAATTTGGGAAAGGTTATTCACAGACGAAAATTGTTCATACGATATAATTTTATTTCATATTTACGTGCTAGTAAAGTGTATTTCAATTAATAATAAACGCTTAGTCACGTAATTGTCCAAAAAAATAATAATTCACCCCTAAACAACATATATGTTGGTGTTGCCCCACTATTACATACTCTAATCCATAAATTATAACATAAATTATGTACATATATCACGTAATTAGTAATACAAGATTAAAAGGTTAAAATATTTGATTGCTTTATTTACTTATAATAGCATAATTTTATGCATTGATTTATTCACTTTAAATATTTTATTGTGTTGTTAGCACAAATCTTAAATATTTATTTTAACCAACGAGTTGTTTAAACAGTAAATTTAAAATCGATTAGAATCTTTCGACTCGTTCGCTACTCTAACAATTTTTGTATCACAACTTTTCAACCTCTTATTATACAAAAAATAATAATATTGTTACTAAAAAAAACATTTGAAGTACCAAAATTTATATTTATAACGAAAAATTATTTTTAATTAAATTCTAAATATTTATTTTCTAAGCTGTTTATATATATATATATATATATATATATATATATATATATATATATATATATATATATATATATATATATATATATATATATATATATATATATATATATTTATATATATATATATATAGAACATTTTAATAAAATTAAAAACAAACAGATTTTTTTTTTGTTGTTCTGTTGAGTTTTTCTTCCGTTTTTCGCGCGATGATATAGCAAGGGGGTGTCAAGGATGAGGAAATTTATTATACTTAAACCTCAAGAACGATGAGGAAATTATGTTAAGGGTTAATCATAAAAATATTTGTGTTGATATTTTAATTATATATCTAGATTAAAAATTGATTTTCTATTTAAATTAAAGTTTTCAATTTTCTAACAGAACTACTGAAATCATAATTATAAAAATTTTAGAACTATTGTGAAGATTTGCTTTAGTGCTTAAGCTTATAAACTAGTAAAGTGTCGCTGCAAGTCACTGAGTACATTATCTTTGCAAAACGAATTTAAACATAGTACTGCTTTTCTATATACCAATACATTGCAGTGCCTAAACCTTTTACCCATGTGTTGCCCTTTAGAATAATCAAAGTCAATAGGGTCCAGTTTTAATAGTTAAGACCTTCACCAAGATAATGCATTTTGTTTGTTTCACAAAATTTATTGGCTTCCTTTGAAGTAAATTGAGGCACTTAAGCACCTACGATATATGCTAGGAGTCCTTTTGTTCGATGTTATTTTTGTCAACCTTAATATAAATGGGTACTTAAAAAACTAGCGCCACATTTTCCCTTTAAACGGTTCTGCGTAGTACAAATCAATAGTTTGCCGAGCTTTTTTCGATAAAGACCAACTTGAAAATAACTTTTTGGATCAATGAAACCCATTTGACAAATTTGATAGTCCTAAAAAACGTCAAATCAAAGACTAAAACAAATCCAGAGCAATTTAAAGAATTTCTTGTGGCTCAAGCCAATTAAAAAAAACAACCAGAAAATTAAAATGGCAATTCTAATTATTTTGATAGCAAAAAAGAAGCTTTTCAGCAATTTGTTGAACTACTTGAAATTTACTTCGACCTTAAAAAATAAAAGGGCCCGAAGTAAAGTATAAAAACATATTATTAAACTGTATAAGGCCATACTATTACAGTATTGTGTCTAGTTTACAAGCTCGAGGAGTACGAAGAGTTGGTGAAAGTGTTACAAAATTATTTAAATCTATATGCGTTTCTACTGTCGCACTGATAATTCAATTTGGACAAAATTGCTACAAGCGGGGAAGTTAGAATTGACAGAAAGTGTAGATTTAGCGCTTTCATTAAAGGTTTCACAAAATGATATCAGAGAAATATCAATTCATAATTCAGAGAGAATTGTTTCCAGTGAATTTGGCAGAATTCCACAAAATCGAAAACCCAAAGATTGCTTCAGTCAAACTAGTAACCCGGTTTACAGCTTCAGTTATAGAAATCAATCGAAGTTTAGTAGTCGAATAGACTACAAAACTCTGAGATAACGAGTCTCTGCTAACATTGCGATACTAGCAAATACAAGTACGACAATGAGAAATTTTACTTCAAACAATACATTCAAGATGAATATATCAATACATTCAAGATGAATATATGTCAAAAGACTAAGTATTAAAATTTTTTTGAATAACCGTAGACTAATAACTAAGTAGAGTTTATAACTAAAGAGACCACCTGCAACCTCAAAACAAAACAAAGTTACATTTTTGAAAAAAGTGGCGAAATCTCAATTTTCCAATGTTTCAAAATACTTTCGTACGCTCGACTTATACAAAGCATACCATCACGTTCAAATGGATGAAGAAAGTGGACATATTGAAATCATAACTACCCATAAGGGAACACAAATTCAACAGACTTGCATTCAAGTCCTTCAAGGTCTAGAACGTACTTCAACATATTTCGATGATAATGTAATTCAGAGTTCTGTACTATCTTAAATAACGCCAGCGTGTGACTTTCCACTATTGTAAGGACTTGTAACCGTCAGATGGGGGTAATGGCTCAAAAAGATCCATGTGCCTTATTTGGATCAAGTATTTTTGTTTTAGTTTTCGCTTAGATTTCTAAAGCGTGCTGCCGGATAGATTAAAGATTTGAGCTCGTCATCGAATGTTTACAATTTATCGAAATTCTTCAAATCGAAGGCGGTAGTTTTGCAATCAGAAGTCTATTCGATGTATGAATTTGCCACGATTCGGTCCGCAAATGACCATATTATGTGATTTCGTGACTAAAGAAATTAAGGGATGCTACTCCAAATTCATATTTGGATGGGTTTAGCGTTAACCTATAGCTTGATAGTCGTTCAAACATTTGAGATGATCTAAATGTTCGATGTCATTTCTGCTAGCCACCAGTATATCGTCGATACATACGTACACGACATCACGAAATCCATTCCTTTCCTGACTTCATTCATGAGACGTGGAAATTTATTCACTGCATTTCTCAGACCAAAATTCATTAATTTATAATTTTTTTTATGGAACGTGACATTTTTAAAAAAATCTTAGCATCTTACAATCCAGCTACAAAAAAGGGGAACGCTCCAAGCATCAATTAAAAGCTATGAAATGTTAAAGTGACTTCATAGTTACGACAAGATTTCTGAAATTCTATTAAGATATCGTGCTACACCTTTGTCAACTTTTAGCAAAGTTGATTCAATTCGATCAGTAGAACACACATCAAAAAAGCCAACAAGTACATAGAAATAACTTAGCATGCGGGACAAGTAATCTCTCGCAACTATATACACGACTGCTTGATGGGAAACTGCGTCAAAACATCATAAACATAACCAAAGTTTTGTTAAAATAATACATTCGAGAACTCGTGTTTTTGATGAACTGAGTGGCAGGCTTATTCATTTGAATCAAATTTTAAATCTGAACCGCGAGGAAGATGTGATAAATGATAGTGAAACTGTAACTTCGAATTAAACAACGAAATCAACGGTGTATGCTGTTACATATAGTGTTGATTTATGCAAATTAACTGAATTTGCAAAGATTGAACAATCTGACCTTCGTAATGTAAAAATTATGTTCATTTCTTTTATTTTTTGGATCAACAAGACGACACCATTAAGGAAATTCATGAAATGTAGAATTAAATAATTTATAAATAAAAGAAAAACTAAAAAAAATCTACTGAAGTCTGCATCGCGTGTCCAAATTGACGTAATTAAATTAAAATAATTTTAACTGCGGAACTTACTTTATTATTTATAGTTCATTCAGTCTATCATCAATTACTAACCGAATTGATTACCTATCAAGTTTATATAATAAAAAAAGAGCCACCTTCCGCACACACCAACCAACAGGTGAATCATTTTCCACCAAATTTAATTTCGATTTTTCGTTTTTTTTAATTATATTCAATTCAATAGAAATGTACAAAAACGAAGAAATTATTTCCACTTTCACACAATAAAAATAAAAATTCCAATCAATTCCAAATAATGATTGCCATTTTCGAATATCCTTTTTATATGATATAACCGTTTTATTATCGAAGTTTTCTTGGTTACGCGCAGCTTGAAAATAATAAAATCTCGAATTGAATAGAAATCGTTTTCAATTCAACAATATGACTTATTGTTGATAAACTTACAATTAAAGAATAGAGATTTTTTATTTTTGGTACCTTTTTCCGTTTTTTTTTTTATGAAATCTGTGAACAAAACTCTCATCTCTATATATATATATATACGCTATATAGATAAATGTATATAGGGAATGCTGACGATGATAAGAGAAAATATTTGTATACGGATTATATTGTTGAACACATTTTCAGCCAAGTCATTGCAAAATCATTTAAAACACAGAACTATTGTCAAAAAAATTATTTTTGTGGATAGACGATTTTTCATTTCTTATCACATCGAAAGAATATATTATATGGATAAAGGACGATCGGTTATTTATTCATCTTATCGTGCATTTCTACTTCACAAATCACATACATAAAACTAAACAAATTTATATATACATTTTTAATAACATTATGATGACTTTTCACTATTTTTGAAACGAAAGAGGATTTACAAAAGGTGTTAATACAAAGAGTACACACACATACAATAGATTCACTCCTTTCTTTTGTATAAAACCGACATTTTCCTTCTTTTTTATTATCAGTTTTATTTGTGCAGCAGTTTTAATTTTTCTACTGCATCATCACAATTCAATTAAGAATTTTGCATTGTTAAGTTAATTAAAATCAAACGTCATCTTTAGCTAGAATACATCATTGGAGTAATCAAATATCATAATATGTATGTACGTTGGCTTATAATCAAAATCCATTTGCATATATTTGCAGCCATGTGTACCATTTGAGAATATTAAAATATTTATCTTAATTTCCTGGAACGGAAAATGAAAAACTTTATTATTTATATTCAGGAGTAGTATTTTTTGCCTAGATGCTTTTCCTATATTATATATTTTTCTAACTTACCTAGGAGAATATATGTATATATACCTTTAACTTTCCTCCTGTGTTATGTGAAATATTTTTTTTGTGTGTGTGTGTGTATGTCTTCTGTTACCTATTATATAGTCAAATAAACAAATAAAATTCCATTATTCCAAATTAACAGAATAAAAGTAAAAAAAAAAAACTATATTTAAATTATGACATTTTGTCTCCAGAGTGTAATAAAAATAAAACTTTTTTTTATATTTTTAGTTAACATATTTCCCATATATATATATATTGTTGGAATTGGATATTGTAATTTAGAGTTCTCGAACAAACTTTTTATTTTTTACTCTTCAACTTGTATACATATCACATATGTATCCCACCAACCAAACCTTCGCTAAAAAAAAAAAAATGGCAAAAAACTACATAAATTTAATTTATAGTTAACAAATAATATACTTCTAAAACTATATATATATACACAAAAACAAATATTATTTTAATTAAATAACAGTTAGTTTTTGTGCTAGAAATTTGAAATGTTTCTAACTTCAAGTAAATGAACATAACCTAACTATATATATGCGATGTTAAAAAAAACATGATATGTCCACGTCATTGTCCAATGAGGTTTTGTGACAGGCTTAAAATATAAAAATATAATTTTCGAACACATTTCGAAATAAATTCAATTAGTGACTTATAACAAAGTTATAATTGCAACGCATAATTGCACAATTTCATGTAAATACAGTGTCACATAAATTATACGCAAGCACATGTGATATATCGTGCGGGAGGTCTCCTTGTTCTTATAATTAGCAAATTAGATAGAAAATAATTATTTTTCGTGTCATTTAACGGAAATTGGTTTGGCGCGCATTTTCAATGGAACATAAATTTATAATTACGTAAAGTTGAAACGACACGAATGATTTATAGTACAATATATACGTAGATACATATATGTATTTTTATATATCATCATCGTCATCAGCATCATGTCATCTTCATAAATTTTAATTTTCTGCTTAATATAACATTTCGTTTGTGTGTGTGTGTATACTTTTATATATATTTTGTCTTATTATTTGTACTTACATTAAATTAAATTTCTTTAGTTTAATTAGCCAAAAATACAAATAACATTTTCTTTTTGTATTTTCAGGATTTTCATGTAACACCGGAGCAAAATCTAGAAGTTGATGTCAAACAAAATTGTGATCTCATCAAATTTGTACAAAATCGAACGCATACGTTGTTGAAATTTTCAAGAAAGTTGGATACAAAGGATGCGACCGAAGATTATTTAATGAAGGTAAGAAATCTTTTAACAAATTGTTATTGTTAAAGCATTAAAAAGGTCTATATATTGCAAAGTAAATTTGACTAGATTCTTTAACTAATAAAATAACTGAAAGACCAGTGAAGCATGTTGTAATTAACCCCATTTGAATTAAAAGAAGAATCTGGAGAAAATAGCATATTTTAATCGCGTCTGGGTCACCAATATATCGATGTTGTTATTCCGTAAATTACAATTCTATTAAATTATGCAGAGTTTGAGATGGTGTGTAGCAGCAATACTCAGGAATTTGTGAAATAAAGCTAGTAAGATACTCTTTTATATCCCATAAGCATAGGCGATTATATTATATTCCTTTTGACTGCTATCTTTAGTCCAACCAAGATAACTGGCACGATCTACCAAATTATCCTTATCGGTACACAGAATAGCTGCTTGTAAATGTTATTTTGCTATATTTTTATTGTTCCTATTGGTAGCATATACCTTGTTGACTTTATGAATGCTGTATCGTAATATTTAGGTCTTATGTTGTGATTTCAAAACCGTTTACGCAGTCATTTCGGAAGTCTGAGTGATTTCGGGCCACTCGCTGTAAACCTGTTGGTTATTATTATGCAATAAAGGTACCCAAATGTATGGTTCAGTGAGCAAATTCGAAGGTCATTTGTGTGTTCTCAGGCTGTGGCGACTAATCGCTGCGTAATTGACTCTAAAAATTATTTTTTATGCCTACATTGTGTCTTCGTAGTATATAAGCGAATAATTTTTACTAATGTGCACGAATCCCCCCACCCTGAAATAAAGTGAAACTCAAAGAATACAATTTGCTTAAATGAAACTTCTCTTTATGCAAGTCGTATTTTCCTTTTTGAACCAGCTAAGTAACTCGTTGTGGAATGTAATAAATCCAAGTTAAAAATAGAACATTAAGGTCAATGGTAAATGAGAAGTAAATAAAAAAAATATATTGACTTAATGAGAAAAAATCGTTTTGACAAGTAATTTTATCTGTGTCTCTAAAAAGCCATTTAACCATCAAAGTGGTAATACCATATGCGTATCACCTCTAGAAGTTAATAAAATGATTTTGCTAATTTAACAAAGAAATTTGTTAAGGGCCAAAATAGACAACACTTGCAAATATTGCTTATGTCAGTGTTTATTTTTTGGGTAGGAAATCAATATCTTGACGTTTCCTTATATTTAAAAAAAGTGATAAAAAATTCGTTTTTAAAAATAGATAAACGGGGTTTGTACTTTTGACATAATGTTACAAAAATTAAAAGTAAAATTGATTTTCTTACCATCATCAGCAACACTAATTTAACCATCTGTTAACGTCTTTATTTGCTTTACAGTAAGCTTTAGCCATCTATTTTTTTGTTACCTATTAAGGAAACGGCATCAAATGGCCTCTAACAGTATCGTTTAAGGTTTAAACTATTCCACGTATTTGCGACAATAGCAGTCATATTGGTACACTATAATATAGTAATTATCAATGTAATGTATAATTCTGGGGACAATCTTGCAGATTTATTTTACAACAATTCAGTCCCTATTTCAGAGTTGATTTTGAATTTCAATTAGAAAATTGCCAAAAAAGTTTTTTAATTTTGTTTGTTTGTTTGTTTGTTTGTTTATTTCTATGCAATCTGTTTTGGGGCCGAAGCTCACCCAACTCTTTCGCGGTTAATTAACGTCCCTACTTTACGCCATTACTAGCCAAATCGAGGACGCGCGAATGCAGGTTCGCGTTTCAAATATCCATCTGCACATTGCATTGCTCCAGCCAGCCTGTACTGGCATGGACGATGGTTCGGCCCATGAATTCTGCACTCCAACGGGGGGTCATAGTTGTGTTCATCGTCATCACCGATCGTAATCAAGTGATGAAAAATCCCTTTTGCAACCCTCCCCCGTTGGGATTCGAACCCGGTACCTCCCGTCCCAAACACCGCAGTTTTAACCACTGCGCCAATTGCTCGGTAATTAATTTAATTTTGCTTAGCAAAATCTTTAGATTATATCGAGCGATTAAAATTGTATCAATGTTGTCAGGGGCCAGCAGGATTATCGTAAATAATAGTCACAAACAACAATCGGAATATTCTTAATTTAGTTGAAAATATGCTGTGAATGATGTATGCGCAAAAGTTGCTCGACGCAAAGCTTTTCATCATGCACCAAGGAATGATTTTATGTTACAACTCAATTGGTCCACAGTCGACGCCTTTTTTCATGTTTTGTGCTAACGATAATTCAATTATGTCGACAGAATCTTTATTTGACAAATCAAGTTTTGCGGTGGGCCCAAAATGTTTAGTTACAATACAGGCTTCAGCAAATACATGTTGTCTACCCCATTTAAAATCCCTTATTATTTGTAATTCATATTTAACCTAAAACTTTATGGCCTTTTCTGATGACAGCTGGAAAACACATGGAGTTAACACTGATAAACCAAGGAGAATGCAATTGTGAGCAATTGTGACGACACCTATACTTAAGGTTAACTTTTACAGATACTTATTACGTACACTGGATTTTAAATCACATTTAACATATTTTGTGCAAAAATTCTTTTTATGGATATAATATTCGGAATACAGATCTTTACTCCTTGGTATTTAATCGTAAATAATATTTTAAAGACATTTTACATCAACATCTTTTTAAATCCTTGTTATATTGATAAGCTTAGAGGAAGAATTAATAAAACGAAAAAAAAAATTACATAGCCCAAATGAACAGTCCAATCTGTTTTTTGCTTTGTAATAGAACTGAATAGAGTGAGTTTAGGTTTAAAAAATTATGATCTCTAATCACTTATTCCGGTCAATGACCACTAGCAATTCCCATTATTCCAGCTTATAATAACTAAATTATTAGACTAAAAATTTGTCAATATCGACGCTTTATTATATAAAAAAAAGGTTAAGAAGAGATCATGTTACACCATATTGATATGGTATAAAAAGTTAATCTCTTCCAAAAATAAAATATTAATATTGAATTTCAATTAAGGCGAAAATCTATTAATATAAATCGAACGACTACCAATCACAATTGTGTCATATAATCGAAACCATCAAAATACAAAAAAAAAACTTAACATTGTAACTCCATTAAAAAGTAAATTAATATCGTAAATTTCTTCTTCTTATATATTTTCTTAATTTGCTGATATATCAAATTACTAGAAAATTACTGTAATCAAAATAGAATTTCGGAATTTTGTATTTTATGCTTTAAGGGGATTGTGCGACTATAACATCGTCTATTCGTTTTATGGATAAACATTTTGATGATATTTTAGCGTGATTAATAGAAATAAATAATTTTCCAAAAACCAAAAATTTAAACCGATTGGTCGTCCAACTCTCTTCTCACTCGCTCTAACTCTCTGCATTCTAGCATACGTATACTTATATTCTATAATGAAGATAGCTGTTGACCGACTAATATTTATTATGGAATCGATTTTCATTTGTTCATGTTAAAAAACCATTATTTTCTTATAATAAACTAAATTTTAGTTATAAAGAAACTATATAATAGATAATGCTCGTGGTAAGCGCACGCTTTAAATTTTTTTATATGTAGTCAATACTATAACAGCACATAATGATTTCGAGTCGTTTGATTGAAGAGGAAATTAATTTTAGTTTTACCGCAAGTAACAACCTCATTTATTACATAAAACAATTACTGAAACTGTTAAAATGAAGAAAATTTTGAAAATGACAAAAGAAATAATAATTTTTCAACCAAAATATTGTATCACAATAAACAGTTGAGTTTATTGTTATGTCAAAGATTTTTAACGTCTTATAGAAAATAGCACAACAGAAGAAAAAAAAATTGCAATTAAACCAGTTCCTAATTGCTTTCTTGGTCTAGAATATAAATAAGGCAAATTATTATTTATTACACAGCATATAGTTATGGGAATAAAACATTTTCATTATATTAAGAAATAAGAGATGATGGTAAGAATTGGGAGATAAATGGTACATTTCGCTGTGCGACCGTCTCTGCATTTAGATGAAACAAGAATTCTTTGTATGGTGTTTAAAAACTACTTTATACACTATTATGGAAGCAAGATCATATTTTTTTTTTAAATTTATGTTTGCTAAAATATTCTTAATTGAGTTGATAAGCTGGTTGTATCTCATCTTAATTGGGTTTGCATCATCTGAATTTCGTTTTACTCGAAAGACCGTTTTGTTGTTTCGTTCTTGAAATGCCATCTATAGTTTTTTATATTTTAAATATCATCTATAGTTTAGGCCACAAAAAAAGTTTATCATCGATCTGTCTTGCTCTCCGCATTGACGTTTATGAAAGTATTTGTTTTAGAAGAAATATAGACCGATGACTTTTTTCGGGATCGATTTTATGCTAGTGTTTCTCGTGTACATTGGTTTTGCCATATATCCAACAATTTCGTTTGTACACATCAATTAATCACAAAATAGGCTAACTTTCAATTGATCCAGAGTCCAATTAGCGATCATGTGGTGTCGTCTATATTGGGGTACTTTAAGTTCTAGTAAAAGCCAAATTCTAGTGAACGACAAAAAATTGACTGGCACCGGTGATCCGGTACACTTTTATGTATATCATTACCTACGTTTTCAGCAGATCTTTCGTTTTATTAACGTACGAGTGTTAACTCAAATTTTATTACAAAACGTCGAATAGTCGATACGGCAGGTGTCGTGCAAAATCGTCTTTCTAAGTTGTAAATTTGATGTGATTCGACATCTAATAAGAAATACAGTTTTACCACAGAGCCTCCATCTGTCATCCATGATTTCTTCGGACTATAGCGATATGACGGCAGATGATTAGGAAACTAAATATAAGCCACTTTTCAGTCCGAATAAAATGGTTATTGTGGCCTTTACCAAGAGGAGAAAGCTAGCGCTTACAGCTCTCTCGTTAAATGGTGTTACTGTTAATTTTTCTAGTGAGGTTAAATATCTAGGAGTCATTCTAGATCAAATATAAAACTGTAAACAGAACAAACGCAAGATTCAGAGTAGATCAACTAAGGTACTTTGGGCGTGTCAGAGGCTCTATAGACGAACCTAGGGTTTACAACCAAAAATGATCTATTGCTAATTTGTAATTACTAAGTAAGGTTCAACGTTTGGCTTGCCCCGGTGTTACGGGAGCAATGAAAACATGCCCGACTACTGCAATGGAGATGCTCCTATGACTGGCTTCACTGTACCTTCATGTCAAAAAGCTGCAATTGTGGCCTTGAAGATGCAAGCAAAAGAACATTTTCCACCAGGCAATATGGTTGGCCACTTGAAAATCCTTCGAGTGTTTCAGGCAAACCATTCCATTAGAATGCCTTCTGACAGTATGCCAGCCAAACTGGATTTCGAAACACCCTTCTATGTTTTGCTGTCGGATAAGGACAGTTTAAGGACAGGGGGCCATAATTTGAAAGAAGGTCCATGGTATGGTACAAAGATGGTTAGAAAATAGTTCTAAAATAGGAGTGGAAGTGCCTTTTCCAAATCCTTGGGATCCAATGCTACTATTTTTCAAGCAAAAATGCACGCCATAGAACTTTGTGCGAGAATAGGAAGAGAAAAGGGTCTAAATATCAATAAGGTCTTTATTGTATCGGACAGTCAAGCGGCCTTAAAGGCTCTTAGGTCCCACACAATTGAATCAAAACTAGTGTGGAATTGTCTTAACGCAGTTAAAAAACTGGCGACCACCAATAAGGTAACACTTGTGTGGGTGCCAGGATATACTGGAATCTAAGGTGGCACATCTTTCAGTGATGAAATGCTGGGAAGTCATTGGAAGATCATCTTTTTGGTGCAGACTTCTAGGACTACGACAAGCAAAGAGGTTTATTTCACCTTCGTCAAACCGAGTTAAAGAACTACTCGTACTCGGCAAACTGGAGGCGACTAACTGACTTCCTCATAGGCCATGTTCCTCTAAGATATAGGCCTAAGTGCGAAGGATGCTTGTCGTTTCTGTAGTATGGAAGTGGAGTCAGCGGAACATGTCCTGTGCCAACGCGCAAATATTTTCGCAATTTTCCACCAACGACTGCAACATTTAGGTGGAATAATGAGCCCAGACCTAATGATTCATGTACCGTCCAGAAATATTGGTGGGTTTATCAAGAGCCTGAATATTGACTGGGCAGTTGATTAATAAGGGTTTAAGCACAAAAGATTTTTAAGATCTCGGTGTTAGCCCACATGGCCCAAAAAAATAAAAATAAAAAATAAACCACTGACAGTAGTATTTAGTAAGTTTCAGTCATTCAATAACATGTCGATAGTAGGTGGCCATAGACGATGATGGTGGGTTAACCTTATTTGGCAAAGAAAACCAATTTTGGTAATTATAATCTCTTAAATATCCCTTGTGGTAAATAATTAAATTCATTGAAAAGTTAGGCAATCTCCAAAAATATTGTCGACGAAAATTCAAAAACCGCGGAACTCGTAGAAGAAAAATTACTTTCACGTCGATTTAGAATCGGCGAAAATAAATGAATACGCAGCAAAAGACCTATATGTGGTTCTTCTTCCTATTTCAAAATAAATTATTTTATAGCTGCAGGATATGAATTTCAATAAGTTTCAATTGGCTTATCATCATGTATTTTCTGAATTTTGTAAACTTACGATTTGTGGCATAAGCGTAACATAATTTTAATGGACTAACTAACAAGACTTTTTTTGGAAATGAAATTTTTAAGAAAATATTCTTGTGCTATTGCCCCGACAGCACGGACTAATTCAATTATAACATTCGGAAAAAAAAAATTCCGCCCGCGACTATGTTATGCGTCGCACGTATATTTAATTCTCGCAGCAACATAAAAACGCGAAAATTTTAATGCGGACTACAATAAACCATCTAACTCTTAATCACGGTCCCTTAAATATATTATACACCGGATTATCCTTTTATAATCTTATTTCGTTCGTTTAAATTCAATTTTGTTGCTATGTTTTGTTTCTAATCCTTCAAAGATTGAAATAATTTTTTACCTTTTTAGCAAATTATGCAGGTCGTCGCGCTCGTTTTTTTTTGTTTAAAGACTTAAGTTTACCGCATTAATTTAAATACAAATTTTTTAATTTATAATTTTTTTTTTTACTAATTTCAGGAATCATCATCTGTCCATATATTTGTGCTATATTCGACGAAACATCAAAAACAGGATGCACTGAAATATAAAAATTTGCCAAAATTTAACGTCCTATCGAAATACAATGAAAATATTAATTTAATTAATTTAAAAGAAAATTTCAATATGAACGATCGAATTAAAATAGTTGACCTAAAAAATCAAGATGTTGAATTGCCATTGGGCGACGACACCATATACTGGTGTAAAATATTTAATTTAAATTTAGTATTACTCGAGGAGAATCATGGTAGTTCGAGCGACAGTAATGGTTTCGGGAGCATGAACAATGATGATTTATCATTAAGTAAACAACATATAATAAGGGTATGTATATACATAATATAATTAATTCAATATTTATTTAATCATAATTTAATTTTTGTGTTATCATCGTACTCAAAACCATATATCAACCTCTTCACCCCATGCTCTCATGTTCATGTGTGTAAATATACATTGAGTGTTATGTGTTTGTATGGTAATGGTGATGGTGGTTCTACAATATCAATAAAAAGTTATATAGTTGTTAAGTTATATATATATATATACATATAAACCCATAAAATAAACTTAGCAAAATGACAAACTAATTCCAAAAAGAAAATGTAAAAAATGAAAAATTTACATAAAAATTTTCGAAAATAAAAAAAAAAAAAACTTTTCGTCTGTGATATCATAATTAAGAGAATAATCCCACATAACTTTGTGCAAGAATAACATACAGCAGAGTCACACACAAATAAATTTTGGGGTTATCAGACAACAACCAATATACAAGAGAAGAACCATAATGTTAAAAGTAAGAAAAGGAAATTCAAATGATTTTCTTATGTTTATTTAATTTAAATACCAACAAAGTGGAAATGACCGACCTTATTGTGTCCAGATCTATGCTTGTATGTATTTAAAAAACATCCAGTGTTTAAATAGAAGAACAAAAAAGTTTGGTATCGAAAGAAAACCAAGAAAATATACACACAGACACACACACACAGTAAAAAAAAATGAAAAACTTTTTAAATTATATTTACTCTACCTTGTACCTGGAAGCTTTTTTAATCAAGAAATTTTACTTTTGTTTTTCTGTCGGATTTTACTTTGAGTTTTTCATTACACAAGTACAGCAAAATAATTTCAAAGTGATTTTATTTTCTAATTTCATTTTCTTCTGTTGGTATACCTGGTGTTTGTGTTAGTGTGTGTATTTGTGGAAATTTATATAAACCAATTTAAATGCGGTTTAATGGAATGCAAATATTTTACGGGGAATTTTACAAATTTTCTCGGATGTTACGAATATATACATATATAGACAAAAAAATTTTATTCGATTTCCATATTGATGGTAATTTATAGTTTTATTTGATTTGAGTTGAGTAAAGTTTGATTGGTTAGAGGCGTTATATTTAACATGTTTGATTTGTAATGAAGTTTTATTTGATTTTGAAACCCTTTCTTTTGATAAAAAAAAAGAAAAATCCAAGGTATATTGTATATGAACCAGCTTACCGGTTCCATTTGAAAAGTAGTTTGAAAATATTACGAATTACCTATAGATTTCAAAAAGAAGCAAAAATGTTATAGGTTTGGCAAGACCCTGGTCACCAACTTCATAAACCAGAACCATTACAGTTATACGATTGTTTTGTATTTTTGCTTTTACAATACAAACTTGACAGTGGCGTAAATTTTCCGAAGGTGAAATAAAAATAAATGAATCTCGTTAATTACAGCACCATCTATCATGAATCGAAAAAAATGCTTCCTTCAAATACTACGTACCCATATAATCAGATCTGCAATAAAAAATCCAGGTTCTAATTGAAAATTTCAAATTAACCTCTTAACTTTTAGAACTAATGTATTTCTCCCGCAGTAGTGCTTATTTTTTGAAATATTTGAAAGGTTCACACTTTTAGGTTAAACAAATGGTTAAAAAGCCGAATGGTTAATATGTTCATAAAAATTCTAATTTTACGAAATTATTTTTGGTCTATTTCTAAATTAGTGTCATAATTTAAGCTGATAGAATTTTAGAACAACTCCCTGTTTTATGTGGTTTAGCTGTAACATTACCCCATGTTAAAGTTTTCGTTAACCATTTTTGGGTTTTAAAGATTTGGTAGTTTTTGGGCCATTCTAATTATTTTGGGAAAAACATTGACCAAACAAAAAAATTATGATGTCATGCTGATTATAGTAATTCCGTAATTTGGTATTCAAAAACTAGACTAATTGAAAGTTCACAATCAATTTTCAGGGACAACTTTAAAATAATTTTACAAGAAGATTAAAATTATTTTTTAAATAATACTCGAGGTTTGTAAATACAAGCTAAACTCGAAAATTGAAAATCTATGAATTAGTCCGCATTATTTAAAAGTTGCCATGTCTGATTGGTGCTCTAATGAATAGCTAGATCTCTAACAGTAAATTAAGCGTAAACGTCAGTGGTAACAGTTTTTAAAATTATGAATTAGCACATTTGGATTTTTTAGACCGAGAATTTTCCAAGAAAAATATAACATTAACTCCACTCATTGTGGGTTGTCGGTAATAATTTTTAACGTCTAGCATACTTTAGACAGTGGTGCAACCCTAAACATTCAAAAACATTCGAATTCTTCGTAATTTTATCAAAAAAATTATGAAGTGTGAGACAGTTTTGTTCTGCACTATCAAATATTTCCATGATTTTGGAAATTTTCTTAGAGGCATGAAACTGACAGTTTTAAAGGGCAAACTATTTTGTATTTTTATGATTTTTAACATTTTGGATTTGTATCCGGAAACTGCCAATTTTGATAGGCTAATCATCAAGAATTTTCATGATTTTGAAAATTTTCGATTTCTGGCATGAAACGGCCAATTTTGATGGAAATTTTCATGATTTTGATATGTTTCGGTTTATGTCATGAAACTGACAAATTGATGGGCTAACTATCATGTAATATCATGATTTTAAATTTTTTCGATTTGTTAACGTAATAAATGTTAAAATGTTAAACATTTTAAGTTTTCAAAGTTTTGACAGTTATAAGACCAGGCTACAAAACAAAACAAAAAAATGTTGATGCCATGCTCTTTAAATTAAATCGATAGCCATGTTTTTTAAAACTAGGAGTGTAGGAAGTTTTCTTTCAATGATTAATAGTCATAATCGATTTAAGCTTAAAACTTTAATAAAAACTTTAACAATTCTACGAAACTACCAGAGTAATTAAATAGTTTAAAATTGTTTATGTTTAAAAATTTGGTAACCAACTAAAAAATAAAATACACTTGTGTCAAAATATTCAGAACGATTAAAATAGTGGTTTTTGACGTCTACCAACTTACTACACATATATAAATATATTTACTAAATAACAAACCACGTGTGTGTACGTCTACGAATAAATTAATTGTAAAGCTTTTTAAAAAAGTTTTTCGTACAACACAAGTAACATGTAAGTCGTCACATTTAATTAAAATAAGTTTAAAACTTTTTTTTTTTTTGTTGTGTTGTATATACGAGTATGTTCAAATATCAAAACTCAACATAACCATAATCCCATTAACCTATTTCATCTCCTACTTGTGTATATAAAGTAAAATAAGTACACAACCAACATACATATAATCATGTACACACACAAATACACACACTAAAATTCAGAGAAAAATAACTTTTCAATTCACAAGAGGAAAATCAGCATCATCTTCATCATCATCACCATCACCATCATCGTTATAATTGAGAAGAAGAAAAAAGTTATTTAAAATAGATTTTTTTTTTTCAAATAATAATTATTATTATAATAACAAACAAAGTCATGGTTATTCTGGTGGTTATTTAATAGTTCTCTGATTTTTTAAAGATATTTCTGTTATGAACTCTCCTTCATCTTAATTCTTAATGAAAATTGATAGAGAAATTAGTGTACGAAGTTAAAAATGAAAAAAAAATTTAATCAAAACAAAAATTAAATTAAATTAAAAAAGAAAAATTAAAAGTTTTCTTAGAAAAAATAAAAAATAAAGAAAAAGCTCAGAAAAATATAAAACTTTTCTTTTGTGTAAAATGATGATGATGGTTATAATTTTATGGTTTATATAAATCAATAATGTTATTCGATACTAATCGGGTTTTTATGGTAAAATGTTAGCCACAATATCATCCCTTCGGTACGATATTTTATGGTTGCACAGTACTTCGTTTACCAAGCACTGATGTCGCATAAAAATATACAAACTATAAATAAATTTAATTTTCATTCACCATCTATACACATGAAAGCTTTATTGCATGCTTAATAAGTTTAATTCGTGATAAGCTTTTCGTGAGCTTTTTTTTATGTCTATTAATCGTTTTTTTTTCTCTATGTTTTCGTTACAGTTTGAACCACTTTTTGATTCGAATCAAACATCACCACAATATATACGACATATTAATTTGTACGAGTGTCAAGGATCTGAAAAAGATTTAGAGGAGCTAGCACGAGAACGGCATGGACGTATGTGTATCGATTCAAAGATGACCACATTTTCGTGTAATCAAATTATTGTGTCGTGGGTTAATGGGTCAGAGGTAAGATTTTTTATTTTCATTGGATGAATTTAATTTAATTTAGCATAACAAGTAAATACCCCTTTTATGTCTTTGTTGCTGTTGCTCTTGCCATCATCATACATAAATAAAATGATTCAATTTAAATTGGGAAAATTTTATTTTTATTACTTCAATTTAAAGTAATAACAACAAATCTGATGGAAATTCTTTTTTTTTTTTCATATATGTTTTCTTTAGATACATTCTATACCTCAATAAAAATAACTTTATTTCGTTGGATCCTTGTACTGCCTTCAAAATATACATACTCTTCTCTCGTTTTGTATACGAGGATGTATAATGTTGATTTTATGTTTCTATTCGATTTTAAAATGGAAAACTTTTTTAAAAATAGTC
Organism: Tipula confusa; assembly: GCA_963556175.1. Taxonomy (NCBI): domain Eukaryota; kingdom Metazoa; phylum Arthropoda; class Insecta; order Diptera; family Tipulidae; genus Tipula; species Tipula confusa. Next base: position 5,309,159 of record OY744476.1, read on the forward strand.
CACCTTCTACACCACTTTTACATACATACTTATTACAATGAAACTCATTTTCTTCGATTTTTCCATATCATAATATGTAAACTTTAACCCCATAACAATTCACTCAACTATGTAAACAACACAAAAAACCTCTTCAGTATATATGTATGTATGTATGTATGTATATTTGTTGCTGTTGCTGCTGATGCCACATATCTACTATATACATATTCACATAACCTTAAATTGAAAATTTTCTAAAATAATTTAAGAATTTTGTGTACGTCTTATGTACATTTGCTTAAAACATATATACATACATATATACAGCATGTACATAGGCAAAAGTTTAATATTAATTAATGAAAATGTTTGTTCTCTATCTCGCTTTCTCACTCCTGTGTCTCGTAAATATGATGTATTATAATCATATATAGGAAAAATGATACTTTTGTATGCAAAAACCAAAAAATAAAATTGAAAATTTAATTTTCCTGGTATATTGAGAAAACCAAGAATAATAATAAGACGAAGAAGAAGTGTATATGCTAAATGTCTTAGTAAAATGCAATTTACATATTTACAATACACGTATTTTGTTGTTGTTGTTAATGGGTGATATGGTGAAAATTGAGACAATATTTATCGTATTCTTGTTCTTCTTCTTTTCCGTTCGAATGGAAATTTAGTTGATATAGAGTTTATGTGTTTTGTGGAAATTTTTTCAGGTGGAAATGAAATTTAGCTATTGATTTGTGAATAAAGTTTTTAACATAAGTGGTTTTTAAAATGTTTACATAATATTACAGAGTTTATAATCCTTTTTTATCGCATATGATTCCCATTCAAATTCACTTGATTCGTTTCTGTTACTTATTTGATTTTTTTTTTTAAACTTCTGTCGGTATAATCCTGAAAAATAAAATTATCTTCGGTACATTCTAGCACTTTAATTTTTTATTCGTTTGTTACTCAACACTTGCGGTATACATAGTTTAACGATCAGAAGCTTCTATAATTGTCAAGTTTCTGTTGTTGCGATTGTTTAGTTATGAGATTGTTTCTGTTGGATGTTCTACAATTTGATCCCCTAAAATCATTACATGCGTTTTTGACAATGCACTTAGACAATGTTGGTAAATATCTTTTTGTTTACAAACAATACGACCATCTGAGAAAAATTGATTATTACAGTTCTTTATTGAACCGTCTGCAACATGATTTTAATGTTCACAAAAATGTAGGCTACATTACCGACTAAATTGTTTATAAGATTCGTACTAGTAATTCATAGATGGCACTACTTTGATATTACAAACTAAGACTGACTAAATTGCTGACTTTTCAGTTGGCCTTAACAGGATCGTTGGTATAGTCAATTGTCCTTTATCATCAAAACCTGGTATAGGACATAATGGATTATCGGTGGAAACACAACTTTTCATTCTTAAATAAAACGTATAATAATGGCCTTACCATATCTAGAGCAGTTGAGTCTCAGACCACATGAAAAATTTCAGGGTCACATCCTCTTATACAAAACCGATGGTTGCAATACAACTAAAAATCTTGGCGAACACAATCCAAACTTTCAGCATAACATGGAGTAATCTATATATTTAATAAGAAAATACCAAATTTTACCACTCTCAGTCAAGCATCAAAAAATTTAGCAAGCATTTTAGCCAGTAAGTCAAACAATCCTATACTGTTGAAATCCAAACCTTGGACGTAGCACCTAGCATCCTAGCATTTAAGTCGAAATTGTATATGCAACTAAAACACCCATATATTTAAAATGCTCCTCTGCTCGAAATTCTGGTCAGTAATCACGAAGGTCGAACTCAAGATTTCTGTCGCTCATACCTTACAAAAATTTCACGTCGTTCAGAACGAATTTCCTATTAAGCATGAAGGTGTAATGGTCATGAATCTGAAAGTCTACAGCAAATATAAAATTAGTAAGTAGCGCGAATGGATGATCATCCCCCTAAAACCGAAACTTTCATTTAGATATTCTGCCCAAGCACACTTAGTGGCAGGCAACAGACAACAATACATACTGAATAAAATTAAAGGAAACTTAGACCTCGATTTACACTTGGAGGACAACTACCTAAGTAGTTTATTTCTCTCTGTAGAAACTGACAATTGGGTAGTTGAAGTTTAAGGTTGTATAGCCGAAAAATTTCAAAAATATCCGTAAACTTGAAATGGTTGTCATCTACATTTTTACCGAAGATGATGACATCATCGAGATACACAAAGCATTTGAGGCCTTGGATTTTTTAAACCAAAATTCATTCTGGTCAAATCATAATCTCCATAATTAGTACTGAAAGCGGTTTTGTATCGGTCCTGATAATTTATTTTAATTTGATGATACCCACCAGCCATATCAAAAATTGACAACGATCTGGACTTACTTAGTTGGTCAAAAACGTCTGCTATGTTTGGGAGTGGTAGTGTCCCGATTGTGGAGTCGTTGAGTTTGCGAAAGTTTACAACTATTTTCCATTGATCGTTCTCAAATTCATCTAGTTTCTTTGGGACAATTAACAGTGGCAAATTAAAAGGGCTGCGACTTTGGCAAATTCTTCCTTTGCAGAAAATTTGATCAACTTGCTAATTTACTTCCCTTTCCGCTTTCAATACGTCTTTTGATATATAATCATTTCGATTATATTATTGCATTTGTTGCTTAATAAGTTTGCTAGACTATAGGTCCATAAGCTTCTACTGAAAACATCATATTTGGGGCAGCAAAGTTCTGGACAACACCAATTATGTAATTCAGATCCATTTTTCTATTCATTACTTCCATTAATTGACATGGCCCGCTTGTTCAACTTGGTAACCAGTTTAACTTCCCGTCTTTAACAGGAAATTGTATTTTGTTTAGCTCATGTAGGATGTCATCCATGTTATAACGTACTTGTAATCTATTATACCTTCCTTATTTGTTTCACATTAGCAAAGAGTCTGCATGCAAGCTAAGTCAATCCGAGTTTTTGTCGCCAAAGGTCTTTAGATTTTACATTATTTCAAGTCGTTGTTAACTCTTTATTGTCTAATTTCTCAGGGAGTTGTCTGGCTCGCTATAGTGTCATAATTGTAAATATTTATAAAGGACAACGAACCTAAACGTGTTGCTTATACCTTATATATCCATATTTGGCACCCTTTTACAGCCAACTACCTGAAAAGCATCAAAAGCTTTTACCGCCTGAAAAGCATGTTTCGACTAGCAATTGGGCTACGCTCATATAGGGCAAATCCGCTCTAGTTTTCATTCGCAAAGGTAATCTTATTTTTATTTGAATTGGCTTGTGTTAAATTTATAGGATGATGAAGTAAGTCATGTAAGACTCTCGTCGAATCATAAATCTCTTGGAAATGGGATTTCTGAAAAAATTGTTAGAACTAACATGTTCCCACATGAACGATGCTCAATTTCCCATCAAAAAAAGCCAAAATATTAATTTAAAATGCTGGATTCGCTCATGGAGCATTAGAAGTAACTTGATCATGGGCATAAACTCAAAACAAAGGATTGTATAGATATTAACCTGTAGTTAAACTCGAAGTTGACTTGCACCTTTGATCAAAATAATATTATGCAGCGTTTGTTGGGCTGACTACTGTGTACACACAATTCATAACACCATGTTTGAATAAATATGAAGCACACAATATTCTGTGTGTATTAGTGTTGCAATGGACTTTACACAAAAAATTGGAAATAATGTATTAATTTGTAGGCAGTTTTGCTAAATTGACAGATTTTTCTGTTTTTGTCAGATTTTCATTCGTAAAACAGACAAACAGAATTGAGTTCAATATTTCCAGATGTTTATGAATTTTTTTTTATTTTTTCCGTTATTAATCCCGTTCAAGACCCTATTCCTTTAAAGGAGCTTCGTAACTACTCCCAAGGTGGCTGGCTGAAATTTACAGTTCATATCAACGAAACTTTCTAGATGTCTCTATAATATCGACAAATTGAAGAAACTGTCATAATGTTATCGAAAACCATCTAACGCGCCATCAAGAAACTATACCTCTCACTCAAGAGCAAAGGTAACCAACGAAAACTGTTTATTTCTATTCAAACTAATTTTATGTTGGTTCAGTAAACTAAGTAACTACTAAAATTGACTACTCAAGATTCCTGATAATTCTCCTGTAATATTTAAAGACTCCCGACATACTTTAAATGAGTACTTTAATTCACTTTAAGTTGAATATTAATAGCGATTTGATAACATTGCAAAGCGATTTGAAAATGAATAAAGCTGCTGGAAAATTGAAATGAATGGTGGCAACATTGGAAAACCATTATTATGAGCGACTAAACACATTTTGATTTGGCTGGCTTTATATAATAAATAGAAAAACCGCTATTGGGCCACTAAAACCTTTCAATTGATATACCAAAGACCACTTTATGCACTCGTAGAATAATTAGGCTTAGAAAGGACATTAGAATTAAAATTTTTGAAAAAACAAATCAAGTCTGCGTAAATGTTACGAAGCATTTTCAAAACATCTTAAAGGATACGGTACATATATCAGCAAAAATATTATGCTGTGAATGTGCATCATCTGATGGTAGTAAGAAAGGTTGATATCTTAGACCAGATTTCAACTTGAATCGGAAAAAATCGATTTTTGATTACTTTCTGATAAAATTAGGTTTCGGTCAAACATTACACTAGGAGGGTTGTTCCAACCAAGAAACATAATGCGGGACAAAGTATTCATTTATATGAACGACTTGTTTCAAATTGCAGTTGTTCCCTTTTCAATTTCATCCCAATGTGATTTGATCCCGGTAAAGCTACCGGTTCATATGCTTCAGTCTTAATTACTGTGCTAAACGCAAGGTATTTGGGCAAAATACCTCCTGCATCTTACGCAATTTGTGCATACACCTCACCATCAATATTACACCACTAACTTGTAAGAATCTTTAAGCATTTTGTTTCATTAAGGATGATAACTTTCTATATATGGAAGCTAATATTTTAGAAAATTTTTGGAAAATTCTCTATAACCTTGTCGTATAAAATTGAGACATTCAAAAGTATTTCCATCATCGAGTTCAATTTTTTGTGGCAAAAACATCAACCCCAAGCATTTGGGTTATACATATATACCTATAGAGTATTCAAAAAAATGTTTCAAAAAAATTTTCCAGGATATTTTCACCAAATGTAATTAACTAATATACAATTCTTTTCCAGGGATTTTCATTACCGCAAGACGTGGGCATTCCAATCGATCCAAAACTCGTAAAATTCCTTATGATGGAGACTCACTATACGGATCTCAGTTACATCGATTCAATTGATCCCTCGCTAACATACAACGAAACGCCCACTACAATGGTTGATAGTTCGGGTCTCAAATTGTATACAACCACAAATTTGCGTAAACATGATGCTGGTCTATTATCGGTAGGAATTGAATCAAACTGGCGTCATATAATTCCACCCGGCCAAACTGACGTCTACTCGGTGGGCTATTGTATTAAAGAGTGTACAAAACGGGCATTTCCTGAAACCGGTCTCAATATAATCGGTGTCATGATGCGCACAAATTTTATCGGTAAAGAAGTTAAATTTAAAATAGTTAGGAAGAATATTGAATACGAGCTTATGCGTAATGGTAATGCTACGCTTCGACATCGTCAAGAATTTGAGCTTTTACATCGTAACGTAGTAACATATCCTGGTGATCATCTAAGTGTCGATTGTACGTACGATAGTTCATCGCGGGAATCAATCACACTGGGTGGAACCACAGTCAAAGGTGAAATTTGTCAAGCGATTACGCTATACTACCCTAAAATTACGGAATTGACGTCGTGCAATTCATTAACGAGTCTGGGGACTGTATTGCACTCGTTAGGAATTGAAGAGCTGGCATTGTAAGTATACTGGAAACAAATGTTGTTTTATGGCTCATCAAATCTATAACTTCGATTTTATTTTATTTTATTCTTTCAGAGCATCAAATCCAGTGATAATAACAGCACCAGCTGAACTCGCCGGTCAAACATTAGAGTCACGTTTAATATCGTACGACTGGTCGAATAATTTCGATTTGTTCCAACAAATTACGAATCGTGGCCCCTTTATGCCACTTTGTTGGAATTCAAATTCAAATTTGATACCGGTAAGTTGACAAAATTTTCTTTATTATATGCGATTGTTGTGTTGTTAAACCGGAAAATTAGATTTATATATTTACAAAAAAAAAAAATAAAAAAAAATAAGTGGGGGCCGAACCCCGATAAAAGTTTTCTTATTTCTAATTATTTTTGTGATTTTTCGAAGGGTAGATTTAATCTTATCTGAATGGATTTTTCATTTTCTTTCGTACGGATGATGATACTTGATAAGAAGGGTCCAATCTATCGAAATTTAAAGTTTATGAGTCGAAGCTTTTGTATTTGTTTGTTTGCTAGTAAATTAGACACTTGGGGGTTTATAGAACATATAATCTTATATAATCTTTGAAATTAATTGTAAAAGTTTTTGAAGAGATTTGAAGAGAATCATGAATGCACGCACAACGTATAAATATGTGATGAGTTGATAAGACGAATGCGGATTAATTTTTTTTAATCGTCGTAAGTTTGCTTTTCGATTATAACGAAATTATATCTTAACTTACGCATTATTAAATATAAATTTTTCATTCATAAATTTAAATTTCCACCGACAATCTCCTTTATACATCGTTCTCATCTTTCCCCACAAATTCGATTTAAATGAAAAACTTTTGATATTTTTCAAAGTTAATAGTAACAAAAGGAAAAAAGGATTTTTATTAATTATGATTATTTTTCATTGCAAAAATTAAGACGAAAAAGTTATGTAAATGATTATAAAACCTCTCCGGGGCATGGGGTATATATTTATACACCACCATACACCATAAACATTTCTAAAGACACTCCATTGAAATTTCTCAACTCAATTATCCTTCAAGAAATTCAATCAATCAAGAATTTTGTTGTTTGCGTGTCTGTGTGGGTGTGCGTATACACATAAATATTTTGCCGAGTTAATTTGGAGGAAGAAATAAAAATTCAATGAATCACAAATAATTCATCTAAATTAAATTAACGAATTTCAATGTTGCTGTTATTGTATTTTCCATTTCATTACGACTTTTTGAATGAATCCTTTATTTTTTTTTTGTGTATAAAATTTTCCAAATTTCCCGATAAGTAAATCGATTATAAATCCTTAGAAAAAAAAAAACGAAATTCCTAAAACCTTACAACATTTTCTTAAATAAATAAACAAAAAAAAAATTAAATAACAAGAAAAGACGATTTAAAATCAACTGAAATGAAAAAAGGAAAAAACACGCGAGAAAGGACGAGACGGTGAATGTGAAATTACTTTGATGCCTTAGGCATACAGTCTAAACAAGAAAAACGAAATTCGAAAACAAAAAATTAAATAACCCAAAAGTAAAAAAAATAATATAAGAAATCCTGTGAGAGGGATACTTATTTCCTTAAACCCCTCCCCAGTGCGCCATATACCGTATATCCTTTCGCATATATACACACACACACAGCTTTGATATGCGTAGGACTTTGTAATACGAATTTATTTATATATACCAGTATTTAGATGAATAAAAATACGAAAGGATCCCATCCTGTAAATCCAACAACAAATTAATATTCTGCTATTTTCCGATATTTCGTGTTTTCAACAGCAACAACAAAAAAGGACGAAATTCGGAAAAAAAAGTTTTTCCTTTATACTATCGTAACAAGTGTGTAAAGAGGTAACAAGGAAGTTAGGAAGGATATATATGTATAAAAAAAAGAAAAGGATATCAAATTGAGTTATTTTAATAAATGTTCTGGTTAAGGAATTAAATTTTTTGGTTTGGTTTTGTTTGGGATATTGCATAGTACACAGGATATTTACTTTTTATGTTGTGTTCGTCCTTTATACATATGCGGGGAACAAAGGAATATCTTTGTCCTGGCTTTTCAATTTGATTTGGAAAAAGTATATATTTTTTGATACAGCGTACGTCTTTTTGACATCCTGAAACGTTTCTAATTTATTTAATGGATATATCAAAATATTTTGGCGGCCTCTTTAAATATCACATAAAAATTTTCCAACATCTTTTACATTTTCAAATTATTCAACTCCATTAATTACTTATTATAAACCGATTAAATTTGGCAACGACAAAAAGGAAAAAAAACTGAACTGGAAATATCCATCCTGGAAGAAAATCGAATTTTATTTATATGTTCTGATTGCCGTAAAAAAAAATTAAATTTTCAGTTTTTCTTATTACCGTTTGTCTTTTGTTATTAATATCCTTAATTTAAAAGCGAAAGCATAACATCCTTAGAAAATCATCTGAACCACAACAACAAAAAAAATGTATCTTTATTTTATATTCGTATACGAGTACCATCCCCGATTTATTCATTCAATTATATTATATCGACAAAACGAGTAAATTATCCATTCTTCCGGTGTAAAATTTTTATCACAAAGTTTTCATTTTTTTGGTATAAAATTCAACCACAAAAAAAAAAAAAAAAACTTTTGTGCTTTAATCAGATTTAGTATAGGAAAATTGGTTTTCTCACTTCATCGGAGCTAGAACATATATATAGAGACATGTGAATAGTTTTATAGTTCAATAGATATTTTATCAAATTAATTAATTAAAATAAAATAAAAAAAAGACAAAATAAAAATTATTTTTGATTTCTAAAAATAGAAACTATACAGCAATAGTTTTATGAGCATGATAAAGTTTGATCGTGCTAATTTAGGTAAAACTATACAAACGAGTAGCAATTAGTGACAATTCAGAGAGTTTTGAGTAAAATAAAATTTCATTTTTCACATAATGAGATATAGGTTTACGGGAATATGGGTTTTGGGTATGACCTTTTATGGAAAAGTATAATTATATATACCTTCAAAGTAATCCTTAAACTGTAAAATAAGGACTGTAATTTATTGTGACAGATGTTTTTTAATTCATTTAACAAAAAAAAAAAAAAAAAAAAATCCAAACCAATTAATTTTGAGCTTAAAGCAAGACTGAGTTATTAAAATAGATTTAAATCTGGCCAAACATTTCAATTTGAATTTAAAGGGATTACGAGAATACAAGTAAATTCGATTGAGAAAATTTTGTGTGGAAGTTAATATTTCCATAGATTCCAGCGAAAATAAATAAAATGCCCAATAAAGCTTATTATCTTTTAATAAGCCTAATGAGTGTAGTCAACAAGCTTGCCCATTCAATCTCGTTGACTATCTCATTTCCCATGAAGTCCTTGTGACCAGGTACCCCCACAACCTAACTTTGTTATGGCAAGAGAAAGATTGTAGCAGTTTATAACAACTTTTAACCGACTTAGAATCCAGGCAGTTAGAAGCCAGTACTTTCAATGCTGTTTGGCTGTCGGACAAATAATGGATGGAGGCGTCATTAAGACTTTATAGTAATAATAGTTAAGTCACAGGTTTAGATGGCATGAATTTCGGCTAGAAAAACACTGGGGTAAGGTCCCAGTGATTTCGATATTTTGTGGTTGGATCGAAAGACACCAAAGCCGGCTCCACTATCCATTGTTGAACCAAGCTAGGCTGTTAAGCTCCATATAGGAGGTTCACCAATATCCCAGTCTGTTCTATCAAGGACTGTTAACACGGAATTCCTGCCAAAGAAGAGATCTTTGAGCATCACTGATGCGCATAGCACCTGTTAATTGGTGACATGCTGGCCTTTGCAATGAGGTTAGCTTATTCATAATAACTTTTTGCAGTACCTTATACCACCAAACTATCGCTCCATAGGTTACAATTGGCCTCACTATCATGATGTACCTCCAAAGAATCATTTTTGAGCTGAGGCCCCAAGACCTGCCGAACATACGCTGACAGGCCTAAAAGGCACTAACCGCGCGTTTGGTAGTTAAGTTCATATGAGAGTTCAAATTCTGTTTCTTATCTACCAGAAGATCTACCAGTCATTCCATAGTTTTCAGAATACACCATGGTTGTAATACTGATAGGTCGAAAGGACTTATGGAGTTCACTTGGCGGATTGCCAAGCTTTAGGATAAAAACCCAATTGATTTGGCTCCAAACTTGGGTCACATATCACAAGTTTGTGATATGTGACCCAACTTGAGCTAATTCTAAATAAAGCTACCAGAGCAAGGGTAATCAAACCCAAACCCTTTAGAGGAGAGCTGGGAAGATTACATCCCCGCCTGCTCCTTGAACGGCTGAAAGGAGTTGGCCCATTTTTTTTCCGGAGTAAAAATCTTATTGGATAAAATTTTAACCTAACCCACATTTGCACTCATATGGGATTTATAATTGTATTGCTATCGCAAACAGTGTAACTCAGAAAGTACACCTGAAGCAAGATTTCGAGTGAGTGTTTGCGACCTGATGTATAATTACCATCGAATTTGAGAAGAAGCTCAATCTCGTTGGACTGATCCTTAGCTAGCATTTTATGGGTTCGAACATCTGTAGGTATCTCCTCGGTATTACCACAGTTTTTTCTCCACGTTAGTTGTTTTGAATGCCTTATTTCAGTGTTGTAATTTGTTAGGGCTTCCTAGCCTTCTTTTGGAAGTTAGCCAGTCGTTCGTTCCATCTTGGAACTTTACGATTAACCACAACTTTACGAGCAACACATCTGCTTGCGTATTGAGATAGGAGCACATCATCAAGCAAACAAGTTTCTAGGTCACTTATTGAACTCAGAGATGTTAACATCATGTCTACTTTGATGAATAAAATATCCCTGTAAGTCTTTCAATTTGTAAACCAAGGGATGCAACGCTCTGCCGCCTGTATGATTACTCTCATTATATCGAACCTGATGTGTATATGATCCGCTATATAAAATAGCTTCATTTGATACATTGCAGTTTGCGACAGAGTTGGAAATAATCTAATTCGATAGAGTGAGGTCCAACACCTCTTGCCGAATCGTGTTAAAAAAGTGGGATTAGGCCATTTGTGTCATTGCTACCCCAAATGATATGATGTGCATTTGAATCGTAGCCTATGGTGAATTGTTAATTTTTTCGATTGCAGTAATCCACCAGATCCAGTACAGCTACAGGCGGAATTCTTACCGAGTCATCGGGGAAGTACGCCAAAGCACACACGGTCTTTTTCACTCTCATGTCAGTTGGTATTCCCAGGATTACTGCAGCTAAAGCGATGTACTCTGGAACTGGAAGAACGTTAATATTAGATTAAACAAATATTGCTGTTTGGAGAACTTTTTCCTAGCGATCGTTAATCAACTTACATGACCTAAGGTGGTGGCCTCTGATTTTTCCTCCACTAACCCAAGGTTCCTGATGGGGCCAATGGTTCCTGAATGAGGCCTGTTGCAAAAGGCCCTTTTGCGTGATGCAGGTTTGCTTATAGTTTGCAAAGGCTTACCAATTGCCACAAAACAGTAGTTCTTGAAAGATATTGGCATTCAAATCAATAAAATTTATGAAAGGCAATAAAATACGTTTAAAAGTAATTTGATTAGTTTAAAATTAAATAAAATTAAATTTAAATTAAACTTTAATTAAAATATTTAATAATTGTTTTGTTTATTTCCATTTTCAGGGTACCGACAACATTGAAGCATATCCGCCAAATATAACAAAAACCGTTAAATACTACGGTAATGATATGCATCATAGTAATCATAATCGATTATTGCAAAAAAATAGTAATAGTAATTTAATTAATAATAGTAATAATAATAATAATAACTATAATAGTAGTAGTGATAATTTTAGTAATAATAATAATAATGTAAAATTTACCGTATTTACATCAACTCTAGACTCATTAATTGTAAATGATTATGATAGTGTTAATAGCAATAGTAATAGTAATTTAAATAATAATAATAATTTTATAAAAACCAAAGTATCTAGAAACTCAATACCAGAAACAATGAGCTATAGTAATTCAAACAAATTAAATTTTAATTATTATAAAATTCTGCCTTTCCACATACTGATATTAATTAAATTAATTTATATTTTGTAAATATTAATTTCGATATAATTATAATTATTATTTTTATTACAGACTATTATTTGTACAAAAACGTTATACATATATAAATATATTTTTAATTTTTAATTAGTTATTAGTTTTGTACAGTAAATATATCGATGTCCAGTAAAAAATAATTAATTTTAAGAAAATTAAATATTACATAATATTATGTGTAGTCTAAGTTTGTAAATTAAATTTAAAATATGTAGACAATCATATATAAAAAAAAAAAATAATAAAAAAATATTAATTATTTGTTATAAATTAAAAATTAAAAAAGGAAAATGTTTTTAAAATTTCAGTATTTTTTATTTTATTTATTACATTAATTGACAAAACACTAGAGAGACAAAATTTTTGGCCAAATTTCCCCCTTATTAAAAATATAATTTATTTTCAAAATTATTATTTAAATAATACTAGTCACAAATTTAATAACTTTTATTATTATAAAAAAAAAATATTTTAATTAACAAAAACTGATATAATTAATTAATTATAAATAATTAAATAAATATTAATATATAAAAATACTTAATATGCTATATTGAAATTAATTAAAAACACTACAAACATTTTTAATGAAAAAAATTTAAGAAATTAAAATTAAATTGTTAATTAAATTAAAAAAAAACCAAAAAAAAATTAAAAAATAAAAACAAATAAAATTGTAATATGTAAATAGATATGTATTGAAATGATGACGATTGAATGAATGTGTAAAGAAATATTTTCCAAATATTGTATAGTGAAGAAAAATCAAGATTGAAAATAAAAATCTAACCTAAAAAATTAAAAGATTTTTTATCAAAAAATAAAAATAAAAAATATTTAAAAAAATTAAATATCCTGTTTTGTTAGAAATTTGTATTGTGGAAAAACACTTTAAAGAATGTGGGATCAAACGAAATTTTAGTTGGTGATTTTGTGTGGGAAAAACATATTTTGCGAATATTTCAAAAGGTTGTAATGAATGTCTATGAGTTGGTGTTGTTTTCGAACCAAAGATACAATCCGAATAGCTTATTTATGCTCTCAAAGGTCGTAGGTAAGTATTGGTAACTCACATAGAAATTTTGAATGAAATTTGAAAGTGGGACAAAAGTTTTGTGCCTAGATAAACGTACAGCTATTACTGTACAATGGGAAATATGTTGTGTTAATTGCCGTAGAAAACGGTGTTTACATTTCTGTTTGGGCTATTCAAATTATATTTCTGCCTCTTGACTATATAACTCAATTCTAAATTAATCTTTAACAACCAACCGCTAGTCTCCTTAGTTACAAAAGCTCTTCGTATTGTTCTAGATAACCAGATGAAACCAATTTGTTGGTAAACCCTTTAACGAGATTATGGCACCCATCTGAAAAATTGCTGCCACCTACATTTTGGAATTGTCTAAAAGAAAAACAAAGTAAGCGTATTCGATTATATTTATTCCATTTACAAAAAAAGAACATTTGTATTCCTGAGTAAATGGTACAGGATAAGAACCATCAACACTCAATATTTACAACGGATCCAACAATAAGCGTTCATTATTTTTTTTTATATGGATAAAGCGTCTGAAACACTCGCCAAAGTTGTCCGATTGTGATGAGTGATACCTTAATCAAAAGGTCTCGCCATCAGTACAAATATGGCCACAAAATACTCATACATTTTTACAAATCATTTGTGAGCATTAAAAAAAGGCAAGGGGTAAGCCTTAGCAAATTTACGAATATCAATGAATAGTCAATCGCACGTAATAGTTGTCCGAATTTGATGAGTGATACCTTAATCAAAAGGTCTCGCCATCAGTACAAATATGGCCACAAAATATTCATACATTTTTACAAATCATTTGTGAGCATAAAAATAAGGCAAGGGGTAAGCCTTTGCAAATTTACGAATATCAATGAATAGTCAATCGCACGTAATAGTTGTCCGATTTTGATGAGTGATACCTTAATCAAAAGCTCTCGCCATCAGCACAAATATAGCCACAAAATATTCATACATTTTTACAAATCATTTGTGACCATAAAAATAAGGCAAGGGGTAAGCCTTTGCAAATTTACGAATATCAATGAATAGTCAATCGCACGTAATAGATGTCCGATTTTGATGAGTGATACCTTAATCAAAAGCTCTCGCCATGAGCACAAATATGGCCACAAAATATTCATACATTTTTACAAATCATTTGTGACCATAAAAATAAGGCAAGGGGTAAGCCTTTGCAAATTTACGAATATCAATGAATAGTCAATCGCACGTAATAGTTGTCCGATTTTGATGAGTGATACCTTAATCAAAAGCTCTCGCCATCAGCACAAATATAGCCACAAAATATTCATACATTTTTATAAATCATTTGTGACCATAAAAATAAGGCAAGGGGTAAGCCTTTGCAAATTTACGAATATCAATGAATAGTCAATCGCACGTAATAGATGTCCGATTTTGATGAGTGATACCTTAATCAAAAGCTCTCGCCATGAGCACAAATATGGCCACAAAATATTCATACATTTTTACAAATCATTTGTGACCATAAAAATAAGGCAAGGGGTAAGCCTTTGCAAATTTACGAATATCAATGAATAGTCAATCGCACGTAAGAATTGTCCGATTTTGATGAGTGATACCTTAATCAAAAGCTCTCGCCATCAGTACAAATATGGCCAAAAAATATTCATACATTTTTACAAATCATTTGTGAGCATAAAAATAAGGCAAGGGGTAAGCCTTTGCAAATTTACGAATATCAATGAATAGTCAATCGCACGTAATAGTTGTCCGATTTTGATGAGTGATACCTTAATCAAAAGCTCTCGCCATCAGCACAAATATAGCCACAAAATATTCATACATTTTTACAAATCATTTGTGACCATAAAAATAAGGCAAGGGGTAAGCCTTTGCAAATTTACGAATATCAATGAATAGTCAATCGCACGTAATAGATGTCCGATTTTGATGAGTGATACCTTAATCAAAAGCTCTCGCCATGAGCACAAATATGGCCACAAAATATTCATACATTTTTACAAATCATTTGTGACCATAAAAATAAGGCAAGGGGTAAGCCTTTGCAAATTTACGAATATCAATGAATAGTCAATCGCACGTAATAGTTGTCCGATTTTGATGAGTGATACCTTAATCAAAAGCTCTCGCCATCAGCACAAATATAGCCACAAAATATTCATACATTTTTATAAATCATTTGTGACCATAAAAATAAGGCAAGGGGTAAGCCTTTGCAAATTTACGAATATCAATGAATAGTCAATCGCACGTAATAGATGTCCGATTTTGATGAGTGATACCTTAATCAAAAGCTCTCGCCATGAGCACAAATATAGCCAAAAAATATTCATACATTTTTACAAATCATTTGTGAGCATAAAAATAAGGCAAGGGGTAAGCTTTTGCAAATTTACGAATATCAATGAATAGTCAATCGCACGTAATAGATGTCCGATTTTGATGAGTGATACCTTAATCAAAAGCTCTCGCCATGAGCACAAATATGGCCACAAAATATTCATACATTTTTACAAATCATTTGTGACCATAAAAATAAGGCAAGGGGTAAGCCTTTGCAAATTTACGAATATCAATGAATAGTCAATCGCACGTAATAGTTGTCCGATTTTGATGAGTGATACCTTAATCAAAAGCTCTCGCCATCAGCACAAATATAGCCACAAAATATTCATACATTTTTATAAATCATTTGTGACCATAAAAATAAGGCAAGGGGTAAGCCTTTGCAAATTTACGAATATCAATGAATAGTCAATCGCACGTAATAGATGTCCGATTTTGATGAGTGATACCTTAATCAAAAGCTCTCGCCATGAGCACAAATATGGCCACAAAATATTCATACATTTTTACAAATCATTTGTGACCATAAAAATAAGGCAAGGGGTAAGCCTTTGCAAATTTACGAATATCAATGAATAGTCAATCGCACGTAAGAATTGTCCGATTTTGATGAGTGATACCTTAATCAAAAGCTCTCGCCATCAGTACAAATATGGCCAAAAAATATTCATACATTTTTACAAATCATTTGTGAGCATAAAAATAAGGCAAGGGGTAAGCCTTTGCAAATTTACGAATATCAATGAATAGTCAATCGCACGTAATAGTTGTCCGATTTTGATGAGTGATACCTTAATCAAAAGCTCTCGCCATCAGCACAAATATAGCCACAAAATATTCATACATTTTTACAAATCATTTGTGACCATAAAAATAAGGCAAGGGGTAAGCCTTTGCAAATTTACGAATATCAATGAATAGTCAATCGCACGTAATAGATGTCCGATTTTGATGAGTGATACCTTAATCAAAAGCTCTCGCCATGAGCACAAATATGGCCACAAAATATTCATACATTTTTACAAATCATTTGTGACCATAAAAATAAGGCAAGGGGTAAGCCTTTGCAAATTTACGAATATCAATGAATAGTCAATCGCACGTAATAGTTGTCCGATTTTGATGAGTGATACCTTAATCAAAAGCTCTCGCCATCAGCACAAATATAGCCACAAAATATTCATACATTTTTATAAATCATTTGTGACCATAAAAATAAGGCAAGGGGTAAGCCTTTGCAAATTTACGAATATCAATGAATAGTCAATCGCACGTAATAGATGTCCGATTTTGATGAGTGATACCTTAATCAAAAGCTCTCGCCATGAGCACAAATATGGCCACAAAATATTCATACATTTTTACAAATCATTTGTGACCATAAAAATAAGGCAAGGGGTAAGCCTTTGCAAATTTACGAATATCAATGAATAGTCAATCGCACGTAATAGTTGTCCGATTTTGATGAGTGATACCTTAATCAAAAGCTCTCGCCATGAGCACAAATATAGCCATAAAATATTCATACATTTTTACAAATCATTTGTGACCATAAAAATAATGCAAGGGGTAAGCCTTTGCAAATTTACGAATATCAATGAATAGTCAATCGCACGTAATAGTTGTCCGATTTTGATGAGTGATACCTTAATCAAAAGCTCTCGCCATCAGTACAAATATTGCCACAAAATATTTATACATTTTTACAAATCATTTGTGAGCATAAAAATAAGGCAAGGGGTAAGCCTTTGCAAATCTACGAATATCAATGAATAGTCAATCGCACGTAATAGTTGTCCGATTTTGATGAGTGATACCTTAATCAAAAGCTCTCGCCATCAGCACAAATATAGCCACAAAATATTCATACATTTTTACAAATCATTTGTGAGCATAAAAATAAGGCAAGGGGTAAGCCTTTGCAAATTTACGAATATCAATGAATAGTCAATCGCACGTAATAGATGTCCGATTTTGATGAGTGATACCTTAATCAAAAGCTCTCGCCATGAGCACAAATATGGCCACAAAATATTCATACATTTTTACAAATCATTTGTGACCATAAAAATAAGGCAAGGGGTAAGCCTTTGCAAATTTACGAATATCAATGAATAGTCAATCGCACGTAATAGTTGTCCGATTTTGATGAGTGATACCTTAATCAAAAGCTCTCGCCATCAGCACAAATATAGCCACAAAATATTCATACATTTTTACAAATCATTTGTGACCATAAAAATAATGCAAGGGGTAAGCCTTTGCAAATTTACGAATATCAATGAATAGTCAATCGCACGTAATAGTTGTCCGATTTTGATGAGTGATACTTTAATAAAAAGCTCTCGCCATCAGCACAAATATAGCCACAAAATATTCATACATTTTTACAAATCATTTGTGACCATAAAAATAAGGCAAGGGGTAAGCCTTTGCAAATTTACGAATATCAATGAATAGTCAATCGCACGTAAGAATTGTCCGATTTTGATGAGTGATACCTTAATCAAAAGCTCTCGCCATGAGCACAAATATGGCCACAAAATATTCATACATTTTTACAAATCATTTGTGACCATAAAAATAAGGCAAGGGGTAAGCCTTTGCAAATTTACGAATATCAATGAATAGTCAATCGCACGTAATAGTTGTCCGATTTTGATGAGTGATACCTTAATCAAAAGCTCTCGCCATCAGCACAAATATAGCCATAAAATATTCATACATTTTTACAAATCATTTGTGACCATAAAAATAATGCAAGGGGTAAGCCTTTGCAAATTTACGAATATCAATGAATAGTCAATCGCACGTAATAGTTGTCCGATTTTGATGAGTGATACCTTAATCAAAAGCTCTCGCCATCAGTACAAATATTGCCACAAAATATTTATACATTTTTACAAATCATTTGTGAGCATAAAAATAAGGCAAGGGGTAAGCCTTTGCAAATCTACGAATATCAATGAATAGTCAATCGCACGTAATAGTTGTCCGATTTTGATGAGTGATACCTTAATCAAAAGCTCTCGCCATCAGTACAAATATGGCCACAAAATATTCATACATTTTTACAAATCATTTGTGACCATAAAAATAAGGCAAGGGGTAAGCCTTTGCAAATCTACGAATATCAATGAATAGTCAATCGCACGTAATAGTTGTCCGATTTTGATGAGTGATACCTTAATCAAAAGCTCTCGCCATCAGCACAAATATAGCCACAAAATATTCATACATTTTTACAAATCATTTGTGAGCATAAAAATAAGGCAAGGGGTAAGCCTTTGCAAATTTACGAATATCAATGAATAGTCAATCGCACGTAATAGATGTCCGATTTTGATGAGTGATACCTTAATCAAAAGCTCTCGCCATGAGCACAAATATGGCCACAAAATATTCATACATTTTTACAAATCATTTGTGACCATAAAAATAAGGCAAGGGGTAAGCCTTTGCAAATTTACGAATATCAATGAATAGTCAATCGCACGTAATAGTTGTCCGATTTTGATGAGTGATACCTTAATCAAAAGCTCTCGCCATCAGCACAAATATAGCCACAAAATATTCATACATTTTTACAAATCATTTGTGACCATAAAAATAATGCAAGGGGTAAGCCTTTGCAAATTTACGAATATCAATGAATAGTCAATCGCACGTAATAGTTGTCCGATTTTGATGAGTGATACTTTAATAAAAAGCTCTCGCCATCAGCACAAATATAGCCACAAAATATTCATACATTTTTACAAATCATTTGTGACCATAAAAATAAGGCAAGGGGTAAGCCTTTGCAAATTTACGAATATCAATGAATAGTCAATCGCACGTAAGAATTGTCCGATTTTGATGAGTGATACCTTAATCAAAAGCTCTCGCCATGAGCACAAATATGGCCACAAAATATTCATACATTTTTACAAATCATTTGTGACCATAAAAATAAGGCAAGGGGTAAGCCTTTGCAAATTTACGAATATCAATGAATAGTCAATCGCACGTAATAGTTGTCCGATTTTGATGAGTGATACCTTAATCAAAAGCTTTCTCCATCAGTACAAATATGGCCACAAAATATTCATACATTTTTACAAATCATTTGTGAGCATAAAAATAAGGCAAGGGGTAAGCCTTTGCAAATTTACGAATATCAATGAATAGTCAATCGCACTAATAGTTGTCCGATTTTGATGAGTGATACCTTAATCAAAAGCTCTCGCCATCAGTACAAATATGGCCACAAAATATTCATACATTTTTACAAATCATTTGTGAGCATAAAAATAAGGCAAGGGGTAAGCCTTTGCAAATCTACGAATATCAATGAATAGTCAATCGCACGTAATTGTTGTCCGATTTTGATGAGTTATACCTTAATCAAAAGCTCTCGCCATCAGTACCAATATGGTCACAAAATATTCATACATTTTTACAAATCATTTGTGACCATAAAAATAAGGCAAGGGGTAAGCCTTTGCAAATTTACGAATATCAATGAATAGTCAATCGCACGTAAGAATTGTCCGATTTTGATGAGTGATACCTTAATCAAAAGCTCTCGCCATGAGCACAAATATGGCCACAAAATATTCATACATTTTTACAAATCATTTGTGACCATAAAAATAAGGCAAGGGGTAAGCCTTTGCAAATTTACGAATATCAATGAATAGTCAATCGCACGTAATAGTTGTCCGATTTTGATGAGTGATACCTTAATCAAAAGCTCTCGCCATCAGCACAAATATAGCCACAAAATATTCATACATTTTTACAAATCATTTGTGACCATAAAAATAATGCAAGGGGTAAGCCTTTGCAAATTTACGAATATCAATGAATAGTCAATCGCACGTAATAGTTGTCCGATTTTGATGAGTGATACCTTAATCAAAAGCTCTCGCCATCAGCACAAATATAGCCACAAAATATTCATACATTTTTACAAATCATTTGTGACCATAAAAATAATGCAAGGGGTAAGCCTTTGCAAATTTACGAATATCAATGAATAGTCAATCGCACGTAATAGTTGTCCGATTTTGATGAGTGATACCTTAATCAAAAGCTCTCGCCATCAGCACAAATATAGCCACAAAATATTCATACATTTTTACAAATCATTTGTGACCATAAAAATAAGGCAAGGGGTAAGCCTTTGCAAATTTACGAATATCAATGAATAGTCAATCGCACGTAAGAATTGTCCGATTTTGATGAGTGATACCTTAATCAAAAGCTCTCGCCATGAGCACAAATATGGCCACAAAATATTCATACATTTTTACAAATCATTTGTGACCATAAAAATAATGCAAGGGGTAAGCCTTTGCAAATTTACGAATATCAATGAATAGTCAATCGCACGTAATAGTTGTCCGATTTTGATGAGTGATACCTTAATCAAAAGCTCTCGCCATCAGCACAAATATAGCCACAAAATATTCATACATTTTTACAAATCATTTGTGACCATAAAAATAAGGCAAGGGGTAAGCCTTTGCAAATTTACGAATATCAATGAATAGTCAATCGCACGTAATAGTTGTCCGATTTTGATGAGTGATACCTTAATCAAAAGCTTTCTCCATCAGTACAAATATGGCCACAAAATATTCATACATTTTTACAAATCATTTGTGAGCATAAAAATAAGGCAAGGGGTAAGCCTTTGCAAATTTACGAATATCAATGAATAGTCAATCGCACTAATAGTTGTCCGATTTTGATGAGTGATACCTTAATCAAAAGCTCTCGCCATCAGTACAAATATGGCCACAAAATATTCATACATTTTTACAAATCATTTGTGAGCATAAAAATAAGGCAAGGGGTAAGCCTTTGCAAATCTACGAATATCAATGAATAGTCAATCGCACGTAATAGTTGTCCGATTTTGATGAGTGATACCTTAATCAAAAGCTCTCGCCATCAGTACAAATATGGCTACAAAATATTCATACATTTTTACAAATCATTTGTGAGCATAAAAATATGGCAAGGGGTAAGCCTTTGCAAATTTACGAATATCAATGAATAGTCAATCGCACGTAATTGTTGTCCGATTTTGATGAGTTATACCTTAATCAAAAGCTCTCGCCATCAGTACCAATATGGTCACAAAATATTCATACATTTTTACAAATCATTTGTGACCATAAAAATAAGGCAAGGGGTAAGCCTTTGCAAATTTACGAATATCAATGAATAGTCAATCGCACGTAAGAATTGTCCGATTTTGATGAGTGATACCTTAATCAAAAGCTCTCGCCATGAGCACAAATATGGCCACAAAATATTCATACATTTTTACAAATCATTTGTGACCATAAAAATAAGGCAAGGGGTAAGCCTTTGCAAATTTACGAATATCAATGAATAGTCAATCGCACGTAATAGTTGTCCGATTTTGATGAGTGATACCTTAATCAAAAGCTCTCGCCATCAGCACAAATATAGCCACAAAATATTCATACATTTTTACAAATCATTTGTGACCATAAAAATAATGCAAGGGGTAAGCCTTTGCAAATTTACGAATATCAATGAATAGTCAATCGCACGTAATAGTTGTCCGATTTTGATGAGTGATACCTTAATCAAAAGCTCTCGCCATCAGCACAAATATAGCCACAAAATATTCATACATTTTTACAAATCATTTGTGACCATAAAAATAATGCAAGGGGTAAGCCTTTGCAAATTTACGAATATCAATGAATAGTCAATCGCACGTAATAGTTGTCCGATTTTGATGAGTGATACCTTAATCAAAAGCTCTCGCCATCAGCACAAATATAGCCACAAAATATTCATACATTTTTACAAATCATTTGTGACCATAAAAATAAGGCAAGGGGTAAGCCTTTGCAAATTTACGAATATCAATGAATAGTCAATCGCACGTAATAGTTGTCCGATTTTGATGAGTGATACCTTAATCAAAAGCTTTCTCCATTAGTACAAATATGGCCACAAAATATTCATACATTTTTACAAATCATTTGTGAGCATAAAAATAAGGCAAGGGGTAAGCCTTTGCAAATTTACGAATATCAATGAATAGTCAATCGCACTAATAGTTGTCCGATTTTGATGAGTGATACCTTAATCAAAAGCTCTCGCCATCAGTACAAATATGGCCACAAAATATTCATACATTTTTACAAATCATTTGTGAGCATAAAAATAAGGCAAGGGGTAAGCCTTTGCAAATCTACGAATATCAATGAATAGTCAATCGCACGTAATAGTTGTCCGATTTTGATGAGTGATACCTTAATCAAAAGCTCTCGCCATCAGTACAAATATGGCTACAAAATATTCATACATTTTTACAAATCATTTGTGAGCATAAAAATATGGCAAGGGGTAAGCCTTTGCAAATTTACGAATATCAATGAATAGTCAATCGCACGTAATTGTTGTCCGATTTTGATGAGTTATACCTTAATCAAAAGCTCTCGCCATCAGTACCAATATGGTCACAAAATATTCATACATTTTTACAAATCATTTGTGACCATAAAAATAAGGCAAGGGGTAAGCCTTTGCAAATTTACGAATATCAATGAATAGTCAATCGCACGTAAGAATTGTCCGATTTTGATGAGTGATACCTTAATCAAAAGCTCTCGCCATGAGCACAAATATGGCCACAAAATATTCATACATTTTTACAAATCATTTGTGACCATAAAAATAAGGCAAGGGGTAAGCCTTTGCAAATTTACGAATATCAATGAATAGTCAATCGCACGTAATAGTTGTCCGATTTTGATGAGTGATACCTTAATCAAAAGCTCTCGCCATCAGCACAAATATAGCCACAAAATATTCATACATTTTTACAAATCATTTGTGACCATAAAAATAATGCAAGGGGTAAGCCTTTGCAAATTTACGAATATCAATGAATAGTCAATCGCACGTAATAGTTGTCCGATTTTGATGAGTGATACCTTAATCAAAAGCTCTCGCCATCAGCACAAATATAGCCACAAAATATTCATACATTTTTACAAATCATTTGTGACCATAAAAATAATGCAAGGGGTAAGCCTTTGCAAATTTACGAATATCAATGAATAGTCAATCGCACGTAATAGTTGTCCGATTTTGATGAGTGATACCTTAATCAAAAGCTCTCGCCATCAGCACAAATATAGCCACAAAATATTCATACATTTTTACAAATCATTTGTGACCATAAAAATAAGGCAAGGGGTAAGCCTTTGCAAATTTACGAATATCAATGAATAGTCAATCGCACGTAATAGTTGTCCGATTTTGATGAGTGATACCTTAATCAAAAGCTTTCTCCATTAGTACAAATATGGCCACAAAATATTCATACATTTTTACAAATCATTTGTGAGCATAAAAATAAGGCAAGGGGTAAGCCTTTGCAAATTTACGAATATCAATGAATAGTCAATCGCACTAATAGTTGTCCGATTTTGATGAGTGATACCTTAATCAAAAGCTCTCGCCATCAGTACAAATATGGCCACAAAATATTCATACATTTTTACAAATCATTTGTGAGCATAAAAATAAGGCAAGGGGTAAGCCTTTGCAAATCTACGAATATCAATGAATAGTCAATCGCACGTAATAGTTGTCCGATTTTGATGAGTGATACCTTAATCAAAAGCTCTCGCCATCAGTACAAATATGGCTACAAAATACTCATACATTTTTACAAATCATTTGTGAGCATAAAAATATGGCAAGGGGTAAGCCTTTGCAAATTTACGAATATCAATGAATAGTCAATCGCACGTAATAGTTGTCCGATTTTGATGAGTTATACCTTAATCAAAAGCTCTCGCCATCAGTACCAATATGGCCACAAAATATTCATACATTTTTACAAATCATTTGTGACCATAAAAATAAGGCAAGGGGTAAGCCTTTGCAAATTTTCGAATATCAATGAATAGTCAATCGCACGTAAGAATTGTCCGATTTTGATGAGTGATACCTTAATCAAAAGCTCTCGCCATGAGCACAAATATGGCCACAAAATATTCATACATTTTTACAAATCATTTGTGACCATAAAAATAAGGCAAGGGGTAAGCCTTTGCAAATTTACGAATATCAATGAATAGTCAATCGCACGTAATAGTTGTCCGATTTTGATGAGTGATACCTTAATCAAAAGCTCTCGCCATCAGCACAAATATAGCCACAAAATATTCATACATTTTTACAAATCATTTGTGACCATAAAAATAATGCAAGGGGTAAGCCTTTGCAAATTTACGAATATCAATGAATAGTCAATCGCACGTAATAGTTGTCCGATTTTGATGAGTGATACCTTAATCAAAAGCTCTCGCCATCAGCACAAATATAGCCACAAAATATTCATACATTTTTACAAATCATTTGTGACCATAAAAATAAGGCAAGGGGTAAGCCTTTGCAAATTTACGAATATCAATGAATAGTCAATCGCACGTAAGAATTGTCCGATTTTGATGAGTGATACCTTAATCAAAAGCTCTCGCCATGAGCACAAATATTGCCACAAAATATTCATACATTTTTACAAATCATTTGTGACCATAAAAATAAGGCAAGGGGTAAGCCTTTGCAAATTTACGAATATCAATGAATAGTCAATCGCACGTAATAGTTGTCCGATTTTGATGAGTGATACCTTAATCAAAAGCTCTCGCCATCAGCACAAATATAGCCACAAAATATTCATACATTTTTACAAATCATTTGTGACCATAAAAATAATGCAAGGGGTAAGCCTTTGCAAATTTACGAATATCAATGAATAGTCAATCGCACGTAATAGTTGTCCGATTTTGATGAGTGATACCTTAATCAAAAGCTCTCGCCATCAGCACAAATATAGCCACAAAATATTCATACATTTTTACAAATCATTTGTGACCATAAAAATAATGCAAGGGGTAAGCCTTTGCAAATTTACGAATATCAATGAATAGTCAATCGCACGTAATAGTTGTCCGATTTTGATGAGTGATACCTTAATCAAAAGCTCTCGCCATCAGCACAAATATAGCCACAAAATATTCATACATTTTTACAAATCATTTGTGACCATAAAAATAATGCAAGGGGTAAGCCTTTGCAAATTTACGAATATCAATGAATAGTCAATCGCACGTAATAGTTGTCCGATTTTGATGAGTGATACCTTAATCAAAAGCTCTCGCCATCAGCACAAATATAGCCACAAAATATTCATACATTTTTACAAATCATTTGTGACCATAAAAATAAGGCAAGGGGTAAGCCTTTGCAAATTTACGAATATCAATGAATAGTCAATCGCACGTAAGAATTGTCCGATTTTGATGAGTGATACCTTAATCAAAAGCTCTCGCCATGAGCACAAATATGGCCACAAAATATTCATACATTTTTACAAATCATTTGTGACCATAAAAATAATGCAAGGGGTAAGCCTTTGCAAATTTACGAATATCAATGAATAGTCAATCGCACGTAATAGTTGTCCGATTTTGATGAGTGATACCTTAATCAAAAGCTCTCGCCATCAGCACAAATATAGCCACAAAATATTCATACATTTTTACAAATCATTTGTGACCATAAAAATAAGGCAAGGGGTAAGCCTTTGCAAATTTACGAATATCAATGAATAGTCAATCGCACGTAATAGTTGTCCGATTTTGATGAGTGATACCTTAATCAAAAGCTTTCTCCATCAGTACAAATATGGCCACAAAATATTCATACATTTTTACAAATCATTTGTGAGCATAAAAATAAGGCAAGGGGTAAGCCTTTGCAAATTTACGAATATCAATGAATAGTCAATCGCACGTAAGAATTGTCCGATTTTGATGAGTGATACCTTAATCAAAAGCTCTCGCCATGAGCACAAATATGGCCACAAAATATTCATACATTTTTACAAATCATTTGTGACCATAAAAATAAGGCAAGGGGTAAGCCTTTGCAAATTTACGAATATCAATGAATAGTCAATCGCACGTAATAGTTGTCCGATTTTGATGAGTGATACCTTAATCAAAAGCTCTCGCCATCAGCACAAATATAGCCACAAAATATTCATACATTTTTACAAATCATTTGTGACCATAAAAATAATGCAAGGGGTAAGCCTTTGCAAATTTACGAATATCAATGAATAGTCAATCGCACGTAATAGTTGTCCGATTTTGATGAGTGATACCTTAATCAAAAGCTCTCGCCATCAGCACAAATATAGCCACAAAATATTCATACATTTTTACAAATCATTTGTGACCATAAAAATAAGGCAAGGGGTAAGCCTTTGCAAATTTACGAATATCAATGAATAGTCAATCGCACGTAATAGTTGTCCGATTTTGATGAGTGATACCTTAATCAAAAGCTTTCTCTATCAGTACAAATATGGCCACAAAATATTCATACATTTTTACAAATCATTTGTGAGCACAAAAATAATGCAAGGGGTAAGCCTTTGCAAATTTACGAATATCAATGAATAGTCAATCGCACGTAATAGTTGTCCGATTTTGATGAGTGATACCTTAATCAAAAGCTCTCGCCATGAGCACAAATATGGCCACAAAATATTCATACATTTTTACAAATCATTTGTGACCATAAAAATAAGGCAAGGGGTAAGCCTTTGCAAATTTACGAATATCAATGAATAGTCAATCGCACGTAAGAATTGTCCGATTTTGATGAGTGATACCTTAATCAAAAGCTCTCGCCATTAGCACAAATATGGCCACAAAATATTCATACATTTTTACAAATCATTTGTGACCATAAAAATAAGGCAAGGGGTAAGCCTTTGCAAATTTACGAATATCAATGAATAGTCAATCGCACGTAATAGTTGTCCGATTTTGATGAGTGATACCTTAATCAAAAGCTCTCGCCATCAGCACAAATATAGCCACAAAATATTCATACATTTTTACAAATCATTTGTGACCATAAAAATAATGCAAGGGGTAAGCCTTTGCAAATTTACGAATATCAATGAATAGTCAATCGCACGTAATAGTTGTCCGATTTTGATGAGTGATACCTTAATCAAAAGCTCTCGCCATCAGCACAAATATAGCCACAAAATATTCATACATTTTTACAAATCATTTGTGACCATAAAAATAAGGCAAGGGGTAAGCCTTTGCAAATTTACGAATATCAATGAATAGTCAATCGCACTAATAGTTGTCCGATTTTGATGAGTGATACCTTAATCAAAAGCTCTCGCCATCAGTACAAATATGGCCACAAAATATTCATACATTTTTACAAATCATTTGTGAGCATAAAAATAAGGCAAGGGGTAAGCCTTTGCAAATCTACGAATATCAATGAATAGTCAATCGCACGTAATAGTTGTCCGATTTTGATGAGTGATACCTTAATCAAAAGCTCTCGCCATCAGTACAAATATGGCTACAAAATATTCATACATTTTTACAAATCATTTGTGACCATAAAAATAAGGCAAGGGGTAAGCCTTTGCAAATTTACGAATATCAATGAATAGTCAATCGCACGTAATAGTTGTCCGATTTTGATGAGTGATACCTTAATCAAAAGCTCTCGCCATCAGTACAAATATGGCCACAAAATACTCATACATTTTTACAAATCATTTGTGAGCATAAAAATCTGGCAAGGGGTAAGCCTTTGCAAATTTACGAATATCAACGAATAGTCAATTAAAGACGCTGCCCAATTATGATGAAGTCAAGTTTTGAAAATTTTTAACTTTTGCCATCTTTCCCATTTCTGTTACCAGAGAAACGTTTAGGTGTTACTTATACGCAGGTTATTTGATTTGATTAGTTGTCATAAATGCAACTTAAACCTCTTTGCAGCTTACGAAAACCTTCAGTTTCCAATTTTAATTTAATGGGAGCCTTTGGTCTTGTGCAACAATTGTATATGGCAACACCGTAAAATAGAAATTTTTTTAGGTGCTTTTGGAAAAGTTTGATAATAAATTACAAGTCTCATCGTTTCCATTCAATTGCGTTACTAATATTTATTCGAGGATTTCATTTAAATATTTCCAATAAAAGCAATCCAATAGAACAAACAAAAAGGATATATTGAGACAAAAATATACATAAAAATGTGCATCCACAAATAAAATTGCAATCATTTTTCTACGGTCGTTCATCGAAAACATTTTTATCATCTTTAATGTTGATTATTTTACGATGATGATATCACGTGACCTGAATTACAAATTACATCTGAAACAGAGATAAGGGATAATATTATTCGTTCCAATCATCCAAGAAAATATTTTTTATTTTGCATTTGCCATGCGGGAGATCAAAGACAATAAATATTTATAAAGGGTTTTTCAATAAGGGTAGCCAAACTTCATAATGTAATTTTAAAAATCATCTTTTGTCCTGACATAATGTTAAAATAGTTTCTAGGCGCGTTAATAAATGATCACACTATTTTAGTAATGCCACCTCAAAATTCAAATGATCGGGGCCCTACTCGTAAACCTTTTATAAATATATCGGAAAAGGATCAAAATTATGAAAATTTAATTTATCAATTGAATCGAAAAGTATCCTTAAAAATGGTCTTGAAGGAATAACAATTTGTTGAATTTTATGTGTATGCGTATAGACAATAGCCTCAAGTGTTTTACATAAAGGGATATTCATCCTATTTGGTCGGGATACAATAAAATTGGGGGGAATTTCGCGCCAAACTCAATATCACCGACCCGGTGAAAAAAGGTTGAAGTACGAAAATGATGAATAGTTGAATTCTTCTTAAAGTAAATTCATTTTCCTTCCACTTCCTAATTTCCTTTATTTGTTTATTTTTTCTGATTCTTTTGTTGTTGCTGTTTGAATAATCATAAAACGTGACCAAAATTATAAATCAGACAAATGACATAAAATAATAAAAATCCAAACAGAAATCCAGCAGCAGTATTGAAAAATTTAAGGAATGACACACAAGAGTTCAAAGTGAGAGTATCTTATAAATGGGAAAGATTATTATTGGAAAATGGAGTAGGTATTATGAATTTGTGTGTGTGTGTGTGTGATTTGCTGAAATAAATATTGATTTTTTTTGTGTAAACTCCATTTCGATAAAATATATACGTCCGTAAGGAATATTATATATTAATGGCCAAATATTGGAGTAAAACAAAAAAAAAAAAAAAAAAGGACTCGGGAGTCTTTTTGTTATATTGGTTTACGTGACTTTGCTATGTAATTCCCAATTTATTTGTGTGAAATTTAAAATATTACGATATAAATATTAAAAAATGTTATTGGTCCTTTGTTCTGTAAGAAAATGTGCTTTGCTCTATATCATAAAGTTTAAAGATGTCGAACATAATTAATTGACATTTTTTGCGTTTAAATATTAGAAACTTTATTTTTATTGGATTTCTTTAGTCGTACAAGTTACCTGTACATGGTATAACATTTAAATTAGTTTGGTACCGATTTTTATATAAAAAAAAATGATTTAAATAATTTTGGTTGAGGGAATATGGAACTAAAATTGAAGTTCACTTTCCTAGATTAAGAGCTGTATGACGGTTCAAATAACTCTACAATTTTTTTTTTTCAATTTTCGGCTTAACTTCAATAATTTTAAAATATGATATGCCTTATGTTCATAAAAATAAATCGGTTGAACAATTAATAGGAAATATGTATAAGGAGAACGATACATTCCGGATCACCAGTTACTGCAGACGCTTCTTTAGAAAATGCCTAAAGAAACAGCCTGCATAGAGTTATACAAAATAATTCAACGGCAAGAGTTTCAAAAGGAAATCAACCTAAAATATTAACCTAGCATTGATATTTAACAAAGGTTGTTTTGGCCACTTTTGAATATCTAATTGGAGCCACATAGATCCGGTACACCATAAAGGGTGCCCTTATAGTTTGGTTGGATGAAGTCCCCTAGAGAAGGATTATCTTCGGAGCTTATGCATCGCCCTTGAATTCTGGAATTTAGTTTACGACATATAACATGATTATTTGCACCAGTGACAATAGTGGCCAAGCTAATAGTGCAGAAGCTCTGCGTAGTAGTACTCACCTGGGAACAAACATTTACTCCATCTAAGAGATAGTCATTCACGTAACTACCCAATGGGTTCACTTTGGTTCAACAATCAACATCATTCAACATCATCAATCTGGTGTTTAGTAAAGTTCCATTCGCTTAGGTTGACCACGACTTCAGCCAGAGATCTTGTTATGTTTTTAAAAACCATAGCTTTGATTTCAAGCTTGAAGTTTTATGAAAACCTTGAACATAGAATAGAGTCTATAGTAGAATACGCTAATTTTGGCTTCTGTTAGACCCATACCGGCAATATTTATTTGAGTTGGAGTCCTTAACGGAGTCATTTATATCTTCTTTGAATATAAGTAGCTTTAGAGCCGGGATCTATGAGAGTGCGACCAAATGTTTTCCAGGGTTTATTTCTTTGCTTATCGTAGCAGTTGCAACCAAGATACTGACTGCCTTGTAATGAAAGGCTGGGAGAAAAATGGCCTTGGTTGGAAGTTTGTCGATGACTTCCATGATATTTTTCACTTTTATTGCAGCAAAACTTTCCTCCACGATTCCTGAAGACATTTTCTGAATAAATGCTTTGTCTTCATGATGGTAGTCCTGTCTCTGACTGATAACATCATAAGTTGTATGCAGATAGTAAAGTCATACTTACATCACTACAATAAGCACAAGTCGTTAAAGCCGCATAGCAACGTGTTAAACTCTAAGTTTCCAATGTTGAGTGTGTCGTGTGAGAGATTTGTCTTTCAGCACACCACGGTAGGAAGGTCTTCATTGTCAGCATGGGCTAGAATTTCTTCTTGCTTTTTCTTTGGAGTCTGACTCCATTGGCTAATTTGTATCTTGATCTTTAACATCGTTTTCATCATCAATCATGTATGAGCACTCATCGGCGACTTCCAGTTGTGCTATGGCATCAATTGTATTTTACTTAGACTACTGGATTTTTTGCTTCAAACAGCAATGTTTTGGCTTACTAAAAAATTCCTTCACTTAGTCGTAATATTCCTTTTTTTGTTTGGATGCTGATCGTCGAGTGTGTTTCTTAATTTTGTATCAACAGTGCAGATCTTGTCGAACATCAGTTGAAGCTTTGTGAAGCACTCTTCGAAATATTTGACGGATTTCCTGGTTGACCTATTTATTTTTTGTAAATTTTTACTTGGGTAATTAATTGGTTTTCCCACGTTAATATATTGCCGGATCCATGTCATGTTATATTTCTTAAAAAAATTTATTGGTGCCTCAAAGTGCAAGTAATTTTCAGACAGGTTACATGCTCTATGGTTTATAAGGTCCTGGTATATGTTTTGCTTAATAGCTTAAAGCAATAATGATAGCTCTACGGGGCTAGATGCTTTTTATAGTTCAAAGGACCAATCACCGCTGGCCTAGCGATACATAAGTGTTTTCATAGTGTGGACTATTTTTTTTTAACTGCTGCTTTCCGCTATCGTAATTTTGCAGGCTTTGAAAATGTTTAATGCTATACATTTTACAGTTATGAAGGGTTAAATCATGAATTGCTGATTTGTACAATACATTTCACAGTTTTCATGCGCTAACTTACATGTATTTTCCGGATTGTAAATTTTAGACACAAATTAAAAATTTTCCAAACCTGAAAAATGCATGATAGTAAGCTGATGAGATGATGGAAAAATTCCAAAACCCACCAAATAGTAAGAGCAACATTCAATGTAAAACCCGCCACTTTAAACTACACACGAAACGAAGAAATTTAACATAGAAAAGTTCTGAGATGCTGTCACCAGAATTACCTTCAATAAAGCCCCATAACTTAACATTACCAGTAACGAATTTGGCATACTTGCTGAAAAATGGTAACAAATAAAAATGGCTAAGCGAAGACAGTGTACTCGGATGCCAAGAGAATATGAGGAAATTGTGGATAAGAGATGGTACCTGGAAGAAGATTAAAAAATTCCATCAACTTAAGGCCCAATTGTGACATTAAAACGCGGCAGGAATTAGAAGGCAATGCGGAGATATCATCGATTGATAAAAAAATAGCGCGGAATGATCTCAGGAAATACATTAATAATATTCTCAAAACATAGAAAGTTTAGAACTAAAAGTAGCTGCACGGATCTCAACCAATACAATTTGGATCATAATTAAAAATCTAACGAATGCAACTCATCGCAGCACCTACTCTTCATAAACTTTGAGCAATAATAGAAGCGCAATTTGGAAGAAAAATTAAAGCACTAATCAAAGAACTGAACCAAGTGCTAGAAATAGAATTCAATATAAAGCAAGATAAGAATGAAAATACCACAACATTCGATAAAGCAGGTAGGGATGATTACTATTTTCACTATTGTTCGCGATACTGTTAGACGATGTAATGCTCAGATTAGATGTAGCAAGCCGAAATAGAATACAATGGAACCTCATCAGTATGCTTAATAAACTTGATTACACAGATGTATAAAACTGCCAACACACAAATACGCTGATATGTAGAAGAAAGCTGAAATGGTAATAGAATAGGCACCAGAAGTTGAAAAACATTGAACAGGCTAGGAAAGTCGTATATCTTAGATGTACAGTAGGAAAAACAGACAGCAAAAAAGAGGATATAAATTACAGGATTAACAAAGCTAGAAATACCTCTCACATGCTTCACAAGATCAGAAAGCTCACTCGCACTTTCAAGAAATTCCGAGTTACGAAAATAACGCGAAGACTCCAGGTATTTGTAAATGAATGTCTCAATTGATTAATAAGGCGCTTCTGGCCAAACAAATTCACGAACGAGGGGCCCCTATTACAGGTAATAGCCTCCAATACATAAAGGAAAACAAATATCATGTTGTTTTTGGGTGGGCTTAGAAATTTTCGATTTGTGCCATAAATTGTCAAGAATATATTTTTTGAATAATTAAATTATGGCAACAATCGAACATTTCAAAAATAGGACGATGGTCGTTTTCTGTTACTCGTGTTTTTCTAGTGCACTGCGTATATCCTGAGCTTACATCACTCGTGTAAATGAGTTATTTGAAAAAATGTCTGGCTGTTTGTTGAGACATTTTTTGTTCAATTAGGAACTTCGAAGATATATTCGTTTTGATATTAGCAACTGTCCCAATTTTAGTATCAATTATTTTCGTTATGTCATTTTTGACATTCAAAATATTTTTAAACGGAGATAATCTATAACATTCATAACTGAGTCCTTAAAACCACCTTTGAAGTCATTTGTAATGTCGTTAGATGTCGTTTGTGAATCAAAGAAAAAAAAACGGTAAGTATATGCGGTAAATAATAAATGGGAGCTTTATTAACGTTACCAAAATAAATGCTTAAAACCATAAAAAAGTAATGAGAGTATGGTTCGATAAACATACAATTCACTCTTCACGGCGTATCAGTGGGAAGCGTCGACACCAATTTTTTTTTCGAAATATACTCCCACTTTTAATTTTACTGCGTAGGAGTATACATTTTTAATAAAACAATGGATCTTTTCTACTGAATGGAATTTTATACACTGTGGAAGCTAAAGGCATAAGGCTTGAGCTTTTTGGAAAACTGTATTAACCCAAATCGATTTAACATTTTTTGTGGTTCCGTCTATATACGTAGCTTGTGTACTTTTTTCCTACTCCCTTTTCACAGATAAGTTAAATTCGGGTAATGTTATACTATATTACTTACAGGGAAAATGGTAAAATTTTCCAAAACCATTAATCAAAAAACAAAATAATAATTGTGGAAAAATATGCTAAAGTAAAACATAAAGTAGTCAAATTTTCCAGTTGTGTTACACATTTTAAATTTTGTTCGTGTAATTAGCAAAATTGTGTTGTTGTTAATTTTCATTCAAAAAGAGCGGAAAAACTAAACAAAATCATAATAATTTGGTTATGGATGCGTTGCAATCATACACCTGTGCTAAGTTGGTTTTTCCTTAGAACACGGAAGATTTTAAATTGTTTTTATTTCACCTTAGGACGAACCTGATGTATATAAATATATACGTTGCATGTATGTGTAGTAAAATTAATTTCCTTTTTTAGGAAAATGTATCAACGTAAACAACAACAATTGTGAAAATTTGTGTATAAATTCGGTTTTGCCATGGTTATTAGAATGGAAAAAAGAAAATAATTGAAAATTTAATTTCATTTTCGGTATGTTTGTTTGGCACAACACAGTAAAAATAACAAAAAAGTTACCAAAAAGCTCTAACAAATGTTAAGTTTACACATAGAAAAATAGCGTAAATTTTCGATGTTTTTTTTTTGTTTTTTTTTGTACTATTTTTGTGCAGCTTTTTGTGATATTTTATAAAAATAATAGTTTGTTAGATAATAACAATAGTTTTAACGAGAATTATACCTGCCTGCGCTCTATGCATAAGTAGGTTAAAATACATAACAGTTATCGTTTTATATACAGGTTCGTATATATATATAAACGGTAGAATTAGTAATAATGGAAAGACACATTTACAGGTGGATGAAATTTATTGTGAAAACTATTTTTTTATTTTGCATAATAAATTAGAGATAGAGATGCAGTGAGAAAGGTTAGATGAATCTCGTCGTAATGATGTACATAGCATGCAATAAAACAAATGTGTTGCAGTTAAAAAGGGAATTCCATTAAGAGTGCTTAAAATGACTCGACACTTGTCTTGTTTGACCATAGCTTCGTGGTATTCGTAAAGATGTCATGTCATTTAAAGAAAAATAGGTATCTATGGGTCTCACTATTTAAAAAACTGCGTACGGCATAATTTAGGATAATAGACAAACAATTGTGGCCGAATTTATTGATACAATGTTGAACATTTTAAAAATGTCACCAAGTATAGCCAATGAAATTAAGCAAATGCATGATACATTAAAGAAGTGTATTGAAGCTTTAAAAACTTGGACTACAACGAGGACTAATTGAGAACCACTGTCATTCACATTAAAATCAAGAAGTTGGATTACAACATCCTTCATGTGGTAGTCGTGACTTTCCCAACAAGGAACAATTTTTACTTTTGTTAATGGAGAAAATGAATGTGATGGAGAATCCAAAATAAAATTACGGGAATACAAGGATTGTTGAGCTACCGTTACATATGGCAAATCAGCGCCTCCGTTCTTGGCAATAAAATCAATATATCAGATAGCAATGGAAGAAGGTGAAAACTATTTAATGGCGCAAAAAGTATTAGTAGAGGACTTTTACATCAATTCAAATTTAGACTTGTGCGATACTTGTGCCAGAGAAAACATCCTTAAAAGCAAAAAATACTGCAAATATAAATACGAGTAAAACGTGAAAAGTGAAGCAGTAATCAGATCATTGTGAACTATATCGATGCATCCGCAGGTGTCGAAAATCGTTTAAAAAGTTTTTTTGGGCGAAATGGTATTAAAATCCCGCTTTTTACAAAAATGTAAGGAGAGCGAGCTGTTGTCAAAATAAAGTAATAATTCATGTAAAAATATAGAGTTCGATGATTTTCGCGTTTACTTTTAAAACAAGCCTATTTCACTTTTATTTCAATAACTTAGCCTCAAACCAAAAATTTTGTCCTGGCCACCGGACCTCTAGACGCCTAAGAAGCGATCATTTT
The DNA here is from genome assembly GCA_963556175.1 of Tipula confusa. NCBI lineage: Eukaryota > Metazoa > Arthropoda > Insecta > Diptera > Tipulidae > Tipula > Tipula confusa. The sequence goes on from OY744476.1 coordinate 5,345,322, forward strand.
TGAGTGACATTTACCTATTATAATATAAAGAGAAACACAATGCAACATTATAAATTTTTTCTGTCCCAAGGTCATGAAATCTCACTTACATTGGTGTAAACAATCGAATATTGGTCCGGATTTCAAAATAATATATTTTTTTTTTTTGCATGAACGATACAATCTGATTAAGCCAAACGAGGCTAAATTTGAACTGCTTTTACATCTACGAATCAAAATCAGACAACCAAATATGAAATATAATCAGAAGCTCAAGCCTACAGCAATGATTGCTGCGAAGAAATATTTCATTAATTCAACATAAATGTTAAACCCTTAAAACCAGGCGTCTCCTATTGGAACACCCTAAGTCTAATTTATAGTAAATTCATGCAATTTTTTTAAAGAGATGTGTGGTATTAAATTTAATCATTGATTGATTGTGATGTTAGGCTAAAGAGCATTAGTATTGTCGGATTTTATTGGTTTAGTAGCAGTTGCAGTTTTGCTTGCAATTAAATTCAAAAATCGTTCGGATTAAGCAACTCATTAGACCCAACGACAAAGCTAATCCCACCAAATATTCCATTAATATTCGGCTTGACTGTCGATATTGAAGCATTGCCAGGTCGTTCCCATGGTTTCTCCTTCTTTGGGTTCTTGTAGTGGATTAACTTTTCATCACTAGTACTCAACATTTCAAGTTCCTTTCGTGTTTATTGTTTTCAACATCAAGTTCACAATTCTTTTGGGATTACCCTCAACACTTTTTCTCGTTTTAAACCGCATCGCTAAATGATTATACAAACAATCGATGGGCCTCAGCTGGAGATGATTTCAAATTAAAATATCAAATCAAAATATCTCGCAAATGACGCATATTCAGCTCAAAACTTTACATTTGTACAAGAAAATAATATTTGATGCTGCTACAAAATTTTAAAGCTATGTTGTTGAAAAATGTCCAACCTCCGCGTTTTACATTGGGCAAGATTTACATTTTAAGTTTTTAACAAGTTCGTTTTTTAAGTAAAATTTAGCAATATTTTAAGAAGGTTTTGATATAACATTAGACATCTTGTCTAAGTCAATATCATATAAATATTATCACGACTGAATAAATCTAAGGTCCCGCCAACTTTCGCAGAATTGAGATTGAGATTACAAAGTCACTTTGAAAATATGACACGTTTAACGGATTAACCACATGTACAGGTTCAAATTTGGTTTGCAGTAACGTTGACGCGATATAAACCATACCCTTTTTATTTTCAGAAACAACTTGGCTTGCAATATGTAACTTAAACGATTTTTAAATTTATTTTACTCCTGGCAGTGTAAGCCAGCTTAGCTTATTACAAATAATAATTTTTAAGAAATTTATGTAAATATTTTCAAAATGTCTAATATTTTTGTAATTTTGTTTACTTTAAGCCGCTACAACGCGTCGGTATTTTAGAATTTGCCTTGTTTATGTTCCAAGAAAAATTTTGCAAAATTAAATTTTCGGAAATTTACCACATCCAAAATAACTCATATATGACTTGAACAGTTTATTATCTAGAATTCTGAAAAATTATGGAAATTTTTTGAAAAGAGTACGACATACATTTTTAATATAATTTTATAAATAATTAATAAAATTTACAGATGTCTCCTATTCCGCACCAGGAATTTCGTTTTGCTATATATATTCTTGCAATACAGTGGCAAGTCGATGGATGCTGAAGATCGGTGTTGTCTTTAACCAATTTCCTAAAAAGTTACAAAAATTAAGGATATTTTACATAATAAACCGTATACTAACCGCTTCGTAACTTTTAAATAATTTTTAAGCATCAATAGTACCATTTGTGTCTTTAAAATTTACTGATTTGTGTGGACTTATGCGTTCCTGCCTGGATGTTACCGATTGAGAAAGTGTTTTTGAAAAATTGAATTTCGCAGCTTTGAACTACTAGCTTCGTTTTGTATGTTTCTTACCTTTTCTCCCATAATCGTTTTTCTCTCAAACTTGCCATTAGGGCGGGTTTGCTAATTTATCCTCATCAGTATGAAGCTTCTTAGTTTTATTACTAACTTGAGGTTTAACGTTGGTTTTTGTCATAATACATCTTTTCAATTCTTTTTTCAACCATTAGTTGATGATCATACAGCGACGGAATAAAGCAGTTGTTGGCACATTGCGCAAAAATAAAACAAGTACATATATTCAAAAAGTTCCAAAAAAAGGTAAATCGATACGACCAAATTTGCTTTTTTATAACATTACTTTATTCTTTTCCACTCAGTGGCACTTAGCTTTGATTGTAGTATATTAATTAGACAAAATTTTACTTTAAAATCCATTGAGAAGCACATCCTATGGACGACAGGAATAAAACAAGTAGCCTCAAACAGAAAAAACCGTCATATTTGAAAACACTTTTAAAATGAAAGCTTTTCTTGTTTTACCATACAAATGGGTTAATATAAACGAAGCCGCAACTATTGAAATTGATTGCTTTCGTTAGGTGTTCATTTTGTCAAACTCGTACTATTGGTTTTGATACTTAGGTACTTAGCATTTTTTGATTGTTCATGATCGACTATCTTTTTCCAATCGTAAAGTTGAGCTTAAAAAAGGGATTTTTCATTTCCATGCTTTTAAGTGAATCAATGTTTCTTCAATTGTTTTTGGATCAATTTGTATCTCCCCAAATTGCGCGAGGAATAACGGTTATTTATGACGGAGATCTGCGTTATCATAGAACGGTTACGTGTTTAAACTAAATAGTGGACTTAATTTAGAGTTCATGTTCTAGAAACAAAGGTTCCCGTTAGCCAGGAAATGAAAAATGTAATCTCGGATAAATGTTCGAGCGACGGTTGCCGCCGTTGCACCCTTCATTGAATTTGCCTTGGTCCATCTTGCATATTTGTCAATAACAGTTAAGCGTTCAATATAGAGAAAACTAATACCCAATAAAAAAAAACAAGAATACATTTATTAATTTATAAAATTTAAAATTAATTATAATTTAAAAAATTAAATTAAATTAATAAATTAAAAGCGTCCCACCAAAAACAACTTATAGGAGAAAAAACAATAATTTGTAGTGGGGAAGGTCATTCATATTCCAACTCAATAAAAATTATTGAGTTAGGTCAAAATTTGTTTTTTCTAAAATTGCATAAAACCACTGCTGCCATCGTACTTGTTGCTTGGCAATTTTATTTTGTTAAAAAAACTTTCATCGATTTTTACACTTGATATTTTTTAAGAATTTTGCATTATTACAAAACAAATATAATTTAATTGTTTTGCAATAAACGAAAATAAAATTTTTAAAAATTACCGAATTAGCATAAATATTTCGGTTGAATGGATTTTACTTGGAACGGGGTCATGAAGAGTTACCCGTTACAAAGGAATAGATGACCATAATTTTTCATTCCTTAAAGATTCTGAAATTTTTGAATATAGTTTCCTGAAACCTTATGAAAAAATGCTTATGAATATAGCTGAATAATAGCCGAATGAATATAGCTGAATAATTACATTCAGCAAATTTTTCATCTTGAAAAAAAACGAGACACTAGATTGAAAAATTATGGAAGCTAAACCGAGAAAAAATTTCTTCTTGTAAAAATAAAAAGACGTAATCTGAGATCCAAACCCACAAAACTATTATAAAAAAATGATCTTGATTTTTACTGGATGAAAAGTTTTATCTTTTTGTAGCATAAAATATTGCCGGATTTACATTCAACGAGAATTGATATCTTGAAAAAAATCAAGACACTAAATTCAAAATTATGTTAAAATTGAAATAAATACATAAATTGCAATAGCATTTGATTTTATTTGTGTGGGTGACCAAAACATGGTATATTAAACTAATTTTATACATGTATTGTAAACTTTTTATATTTTTTGCTACAAAAAGATAAAACTTTTCATCTTGTAATAATCAAGATCATTTTTTTGATAACATTTTTTGGGTTTGGATCTCGGGTTTCATCTTTTTACTTTTACAAGAAGAAATTTTTTCTCGGTTTGGCTTACATAATTTTTCAATCTAGTATCTCGGTTTTTTTCAAGATGAAAAATTTGTTGAATGTAAATCGGCTATTAATTAGCAATTACACATAGCACTAGATCGCAATGGCCTGATGAGATGACAATTAATTTTTAACAAAATTATTACGATTCCCCATCAGATCGAAACTGAGCTTTGCTTCGCACAACATCCAATTCTGAATAATTAAAATAACGACACAACATCCACTGTTGTCATAACATGTATAAAATTAGTTGTCAATATTCTATGTTTTGGTCACCCCCACAAATCAAAACCAAATGTCATTGCAATTTTTGGTTTTATTTAAATTTTACAAGATCGATTTCAAGGTCAACTTCTTCTTCAAAATACGTTGAATTTAAATCAGCTATAAGTTACGGCTGTTTGCCTCCTATACTAGTATTTTTGGAATGCTAGGATCTTTGAAATCTAAATTTTGTTATTGTAATTTTCGGTTAACGGCTGGTGGATGCTTATTATTTATCTTCTTGAAGTTTTATTACGATAACTATAGTTTAAATTGGTTTTTGATTTAGAAGAGATACTTTTGCTGCCAGTCTTGTGTGAAATGCTTTATATACTTAAAACTTCTAATAATTTAATGATGGCGTATTTCAAACCCCAGATTATTCATACTGTGGAAAGAAAATAAAAGAAGCTAAAACAGCCACAAAATCATGTTCTACCAATACGTAAATGTAATGGTCGGTGGGCGACAAATAATGAAAAAAAGGCTGAGATATTTTAAGATAAGACCTTTTTAAAAGAATTTTTCAAAAAGAGAACAAAAACATTCCAATTGCTTTGGAATTTCCATTACAAATGAATCATACAATCACAAAGTTTTCTATCATTGAAGTAAAACAGTGATACAGAGAGGGTTCAATCCTAAAAAGGTACCAGGTTATATGATCTTACAATATAGGAAAGGTTTTGTAATAGTTGCAACATAAAGGTATTTGATTTCTTCTTAAGTACAAATAATAGTTCAAGTAATTCCAGAAGCCCAGTATTCTGTATTTATGGACATAGTACAAGTTTTTAATAAGCTGTGGCATTTGAAATTAAAATACAAAATAAAGCAATGCTTACCACAATATGACTTCTTTAGAATATTAACATCGCATTTAATGGACAGATATTTTTTTATGAAACATAAGATATTTTCACAAATATCCATCCAATTAAATCTGGTATATCACTGGGCAATAGGCTTGGTCCGAATTTATATCTGCTATATACCGCAGATATACCTACAAGCAATTAACTAACTATTGCAAAATTGGTAGACGACAGAGCAGTACTTTCATCACACAAAGACCCAATCAAAGTGATCGAAGTTTTGCAGGAGAATATTAACAGTAAAGCAAAACATTTCCACCAATACAAATGAATAACTAGAATATACTTCAAAATGATGCATTAAAATATTTAGGTGTTCACCTTGACAAATGTCTAAAATGGTATAAAAAAAAATTAAGAATTTTACAACTTCCAATCAACGATGGCAATTGACGCCGAAAATTAAATCTATACAGTCAGTTCTGATACTATTATGTGTGTAAAATTAAAATTAAATAAATCCACATTTTGCCGTACATATCCTTTTCTCATCGTCCATACAAATCGTTACAACAATTTTTTGCACTGCGCCATCTCGTAAAAGTATTCAACAACTTTGAAAAACTATTTTTTCGTGTATTCGATTTTTTAATGTTGTGCCATCTAGTTTACGACAACATAAAAATCGAAATGTTTTTGGCTCGTTAAACCTTGAAATTTGTTTATTATGTAAATATGTGAAAACGTGATAGCTTCCAAAAAAAAAAATAAAAATTCATCCATTGTTGATTGATATAATTGGATAGTTAATTAGTTATGCGAAAACTATTTCGATTATGTCACTATATGGAATGAAACAAATATGTCGAATCATAAAAATGTTTATTAATAATTTGTATGTACGATACGATACATATACTAAATATTTATAAAAAGTTGCACGAAAATTTAATTAAATTAAATTATCGTTATAAGAAAATCGCCTAAATGTTGACACGCCTAAAATTAATTAAATTAAATATTTAATTTACAGAGATGGAATTTTATGTGAAAACTATTAATTTTCAAGTAAATGTTGAAATCAAGATGCTATAAATCTTAAAATATTGATCTTATGAAATAATGTTGGTGTTATGTGTGGGATACCCCGTGTGCTATTAATTAATGTTACACGGTTTCGGCATACTAATTTCTATAAATAATTTGACCTTTGCTGGATTGTGGAGTTTTTATTTTATTTATAATTTTTGTACTTTACATTAGAAAAAATAATGAAATAATTTATAAAAATGTTTTGTATTTGTTATAATTATATATTTATGTATACAGCATTTGACTCATAAATTAAATAAAAAATTTAATTGTAATTAAACAAAATATGATTACATTCAATAAAGATAAAAAATAACGATAGTGTTAGTGTACACCAAAATTTAACAAAAAAAATACTTGCAATAGAGGATATATGATATCATTTTTGTGTACAAACCCTAAATGATGTCATAGTTTCAAGATAATAAAAAAAAATTTGAGACAAATTTCATCAAATCAAATTTGAAGTGAAATCATAATTATACAGTTGCAACTTAAAATTATGAAAAAAGCTTTTATGTAGGTACACATCTCGCTTATCTAATATACGAGGTACGAGGCTTAAAATAATAATTTTTTCATCATAAACGCAACAATAACACCGATAAAACCAATTTGTTTCGATTTAATGATCGAATCGGCCGAATTACATAAATCCGCTTCACAATTTTCACAATTAACTTGATAATTTAAATTGCCCAAAACAGCACTGATTCCACTAATTGCGCACTGATTTACTAGATTACAGCCGCGGGCGACATATTCCTCATTGTTAAGTTTACCATAAACTTTAACGCACGATTTAACAAAGACTGGGCATGTCTCCTCCTCGTTATTGTTACCACTACCAGTCAAGCATTTTTTATCGGTACGTGAATCACAGGTGTAACACCGGAGTCCATTCACTTCGGGAACTGTAATCAAATAAAAACAAACAAACAGGTTATTGGTGTTGTAACATGTATATACTAAACAAATTTCAATGCCAAACAATTTAGCTTCAATGTTTTGGTCCAATGCGTTATAACCTTGATAGTTTCAATATATAATTCACAAACTATATTTTCATATACTTACTGCAACTATAAGCCACAAACAATACTAAGAATGTTAAATTAATTAATTTTGAATTCATTTTGAATCTAAGAACTTTTTGTAATTTCACTTGTGAAAAAATTTTTTTTTTAATATCAAAAGAAGCACAACCGTTTTGCTTAAGACCAATAACGTGAATGGTACGCTTGAAATGGAAATGAAAACAAAAATTCTCGCTCTACACACCAAATATAAGTGAGTTTCTTTTATACATATATATATACATATATACATTATGTATGTTTGTATATATAAAACGAGCGATGCTATAAAATATTATTGCGTAATGCTTTCAAACAAAAAAAAAAAAAAAAAATGTTAGGGCTTTCCGTCGTAAAGTTTTGAGAAAATTAGTGCCAAGGTGGGCACACACAAATTAACAAAAAAAAATTTCTAAAATAATTAACCATTTCCTTATTAGCATTTCTCTATACACAGAGATAAGTAAGATTTATGTAAATACACGATGTAATTAAAATGTACGTCAAGTGTGTCGAACACCGGAAAGTCTTAACAACATAATATAGGCGCGTCACTTACACACTATATACACATGAAGTAACTTCTTTCCCTTCCCGCCACAAAAATGAAATCCAATTTCACAAATTGAATGAAAACAAGAACAGCAACTAAAATTCACTATATACATACACACACTCACAAAAATAGTTTGTTATTGTTGTTGGTGGTTTTAGTCATCGCACGACTATAGCGTAAAATAAAGTAAACAACATAAGAAGAATACTAAAACGAATCGACAGTGGTTCAAAACCAGTTTGACTCCGGTTCCTGGATCTACATTTTATGTACGAGTATACATTGTATCTAACCAATCAAAATATATTTTTGACTTCCATCATTGAAAACGTTGCAGTGATCATAATTCAGTTTTACCTTGGTTAGCAACCCCTGAATTACATTTATATACATAATATTCATAGTATCTTACACTGTCTGTCTCCGAATACTATACATCGATGTATAGTATATACTGTAACCGGGTGTATAAAACTATTGGCCTATTTCTCTCCGCACATTATGTTCATGACATAAATTTGTAAATCTTAAAAAAAAAAACGGAAAAATGAAGAAAATTATGGCGCCAAATATATTTCGCCAGATACGAGTACGTATAATTTGTAACCAAACTATTAAAAACGTTTTGTAGTTTTCCCCAAAAAGCATTGTTGTTGCTGTGCGTGAGCTTTTACCATTTTGGTGAATTTTTATATAATAATATGACTGTTTATATGCCGAAATTGGAATGGTCAATCGGATATACACGATCTCCCCTTTTGCGGAAATAAAATAAAATTCTGAATAAATTTAATTCTAAACTTCATGAGTAGTAAAGTTTTTGGTGAACTAACACAACGAGGACAGATATAGGAGTCATCAAAAAATTAATTTATTAAGAAATAAATTAGGCAATGCGGAGGTGACGTTAATGTCTACCACGAACGATATCGAGTCTTATCGATCGGTATGATAATGTTTGAAGTGACTGGTTTGTAAACAAAATATTGGGTGGCACTACACAGTATTATTTTAAAAAGATACAGGAGAACTTCGAATTACGCCATGTTATGGAAACAAAAAGAAATAAAACATCCAGATAGACACCCACCGTCAGTACTATTATCAAAAAGCATTGGTGGCTAGTGAAATTGGTACTTTACAAGCCATTGCCAGTCCATACCGAACCAACAATCCAGCTTTTACGGTTTTGGTTCCAATCTTCCTGCTCGTATTATTATTTAGCCACCTTTGCCTGCCGAATGGCGACCCTTCTTCTAGAGATTGTATATCGTTGTATATCAGTATATCGTTTAGCTCTATACATCATGCATAATACATAAAATACTGATCAATTGATGGAGTGGTTAAAACAGCGGTTTCTGGGTCGGGTTACCAGGTTCGGATCCCAACGGGAAAGGATCGCAAAAAGAATTTTTCATCACTTGGTTGCGATTGTTGATGACGATGAACACAACTAAGATTCCCTGTTGGAGAGAACAATGCATGAGCCGAACCATTATCTATGTTAGTACAGGTTGGCTGCAGCAATGTAATATGCAAATGGATTTTCAAAATGAACCTGTAACCGTGCGTCCTCGATTTGGCTGGTGACAGTGTAAAAGTACGACGTTAATATAATTGAGAAAGTGTTGAGTGAGCTTCAGACCCAAATTTTGCATGGATAAACATAACTACATACAATTACCGGAATCTTCGCTTTCATAAAAATATCCTCTTAAAAAATTAACCATATGGTGGTATTAATCCAACCTTAACTTTATCCTCCCGAACGAAAACATAATCGCAGAGAGCCAACTTTAGTGGTATATAAAGCCGCTTCCCATTCAGGGGGGTGGTCATACAAATGGACTATTATAGTTAATAGTAAACTATAGCTTATAGTTTATTACTATGTTCATGTTTTGGAGCTAAATATGTAGTCAGCAAAATGAGTAATAAAGCGATGATAAAAAATAATCATCGCTTACAAAATACTGTACTTGCCTGATAGAAGTTGGTTGAGGAAAGATTTAGATTGTCACGACTCAATCCGCACATGGCCTGATGCCATCTTTGGTGATTTCGTGGCTTAGGCAGTTAAGTGTCATTGAACTAAATTTAGATTAAGATGGCCTAATTCTTAAACCATATAAACGAGCGAATACAATTTTTAAATATTCTCGGTGCTCCGATTTGAACCTTTGAGTCCATATTGAGTTTTTCAGTTCATATTGCATTCTAATAAACTCATATAGCCCGAACTATAGGGGTGACGGTTGTCTTCTGTATATCCTCTGTAGCTATTGAGATCTGATGGTAAGCGCGTACAAGGTCATAGCCTTGAAAGTACATAAAATAAAATAACTTTCCGTAATAATAAGCTAAAACGAGGCTGAGGTTTGGATATTGACGAAGAACTTTGCCGAAAACAAATAGCAAATAATCGCGATATAGATTCGTTTTAGTTATTGACATCTACTGTGCTGACAGATAGTTTCGTAGAAGTATCTATTAATCGTTTGTTTTTAAGATCGACGACTAGCCTAAACTTCACAAAAAATCTGCACCAACTATTGGTTTAGTGACTGAAGTCACAACGAAATGGTCTCGGTAATCACGATGTAATCCTCAGTCTACCCGTAAGAGATTAGTTCTAAACGTGCTAATAGGTGAACCATTTGCTGCAACTAATCGACTTTATATGAAATAGTGTTGCATATATGCGTGCACTAACCCTGTAGTTTTCTAGCTCGGTTTACATATCTTCTATGGTAGTTGGCTATGAGTTACCATTACGCTGTCTAGAATGCAGTTGCGAGAATGTGGGAGTGAATTATCCCTACTATAAGGATTTTTAATAACCGAAAATTCAAGACTAACGATACATCGGTTCTATCATTAGATAGTTCTTCTTCTAATGATTTTCTAAGACATTTATTTGCAAACACTTTTAACTGGCTTTTGAAAAGCCACACATCATTTTTTAAACTACTCTGCAGCTAGTGTATACGGATTTGGTGACATATTCTCCTATTTGTTGTTGGTTGACGTGTTTAAGTGTAGTTATTTGAGCTAGATCCCATTTTTTAATTTATGGATGTATATCTTGAGATTAACATCGTAAGCTATAGATATGTAAGATTTTTTCCCTTTTGCTTAATATCATTATGTTTGTATGGAAAAGCAGGCACTTTATAACTTTATTGTGATTCAGATACGTTGAAGGGTTTGGTTAACTAACTTACGTGTGATTTTAATTAGTAATTGTATAAATAGTACCGGGAAGTGTTAACATCCTCACATTACCCCCGGGAACTCTAAAAAACTCTTCTTACCCAAAATGTCTTTTAGGTCCATCATTCTTCCTTTTTTGGGAGTCAGAAGTTCTTTCTTTTTTTGTGGTATTTTACCAGAGTACCAAATTTATTTTATTATTGTTGTAATAGCTTTTACAGTTGAGGATGAGTAATTTTTAAATAGTTTAGCTGGTATATTGCCATTTCAGCTTTTCACGACACTTGGTAACGTATTGTTTTACTATCACTGATTATCACTATTATCACTTTTATCACTGTTATGACTATCATCACTATTATTATTATTATCACTATAATCACTATTATCACTATTATCACTATTGTCACTATTATCACTACTATCACTATTATCACTATTATCATTAATATCACTATTATGACTATTATGACTTTTATCACTATTATCACTATTATCACTATTATCACTGCTATCACTATTATCACTATTATCACTATTATCACTATTATCACTATTATCACTATTATCACTATTATCAATATTACCACTATTATCACTATTATCACTATTATCACTATGGTCACTATTATCACTTTTATCACTATTACCACTATTATCACTATTATCACTATTATCACTATTATCACTATTATCACTATTATCACTATTATCACTATTATCACTATTATCACTATTATCACTATTATCACTATTATCACTATTATCACTATTATCACTATTATCACTATTATCACTATTATCACTATTATCACTATTATCACTATTATCACTATTATCACTATTATCACTATTATCACTATTATCACTATTGTTACTTTCATCACTATTATCACTATTATAACTATTATCACTATTATCACTATTATCACTATTATCACTATTATCACTATTATCACTATTATCACTATTATCACTATTGTCACTATTATCACTATTATCACTATTATCACTATTATCACTATTATCACTATTATCACTATTATCACTATTATCACTATTATCACTATTATCACTATTATCACTATTATCACTATTATCACTATTATCACTATTATCACTATTATCACTATTATCACTATTATCACTATTAATACTATTATCACTATTGTTACTTTCATCACTATTATCACTATTATAACTATTATCACTATTATCACTATTATCACTATTATCACTATTATCACTATTATCACTATTATCACTATTATCACTATTATCACTATTATCACTATTATCACTATTATCACTATTATCACTATTATCACTATTATCACTATTATCACTATTATCACTGCTATCACTATTATCACTATTATCACTATTATCACTATTATCACTATTATCACTATTATCACTATTATCAATATTACCACTATTATCACTATTATCACTATTATCACTATGGTCACTATTATCACTTTTATCACTATTACCACTATTATCACTATTATCACTATTATCACTATTATCACTATTATCACTATTATCACTATTATCACTATTATCACTATTATCACTATTATCACTATTATCACTATTATCACTATTATCACTATTATCACTATTATCACTATTATCACTATTATCACTATTATCACTATTATCACTATTATCACTATTATCACTATTATCACTATTATCACTATTATCACTATTATTACTTTCATCACTATTATCACTATTATAACTATTATCACTATTATCACTATTATCACTATTATCACTATTATCACTATTATCACTATTATCACTATTATCACTATTGTCACTATTATCACTATTATCACTATTATCACTATTATCACTATTATCACTATTATCACTATTATCACTATTATCACTATTATCACTATTATCACTATTATCACTATTATCACTATTATCACTATTATCACTATTATCACTATTATCACTATTATCACTATTATCACTATTAATACTATTATCACTATTGTTACTTTCATCACTATTATCACTATTATAACTATTATCACTATTATCACTATTATCACTATTATCACTATTATCACTATTATCACTATTATCACTATTATCACTATTATCACTATTATCACTATTATCACTATTATCACTATTATCACTATTATCACTATTATCACTTTTATCACTATTATCACTATTATCACTTTTATCTCATTTATCACATTTATTATGGACGTAATTTGACATAAAACGGTTAATTTAATAAATTTGTACGGTTTAATAATTTATTTTAAAATCTTATTTATATTAATTTTAAAGTTTGTGTCAAATAAAGTGTATATAAAAATATTTATTATTATTATTATTTTTAATCATAAAAATGTTTGCGGACCTTCTAACTATAAAAAAAACTTGACAGATGAAATGTGTTTTCAATATCGATATGATGCGTTTCCGTCGAAAGATCTTTAAAGTTTTACGAGCAATGCGTCATAGTATATGTTAAGAAAAATTGAATCATGTCGTAACTATTTTAAGACATTTTTACGGTTTCAAAGGCCAGCATCATGTAGTGTACTATTATCATATACCTTGTAACGTTTGTATAACTAATTTCAATATTATTGTTGGGTGTGGTCGTGTAATTATCAATAGTTTTTTAAAACTATTATCATTGTTGTGTAAAGTACATAGTTCGATTATTGTTTACACGAAACTTTAAACAATATACAAATCGTATCGTAATAAAATGTACGTAATGTTATTTAAACAATTTAGATGTACTTAATCTTTACTTAATCTTATGTTATTAAATAAATGAGTCATCACCTTTATGTGAACCACGATATTTAAAAAATAATTTTATATTTAATTATCGTACTATTCTGTGTATAGTCTTAACCGATAAGCTAACAAATTATTAACCTATCATCATAATATATTAAAAGATAGAACGCGCCTTATATATGGCAAAAACTAGTAAACCAAACCACCACCCATCAAAAAACTACTATGTGTCATTTAAACGCAAACTTAATATTTATTATATGTTTAAGGATGTGTACACACACATATTTGTTATGAGATGTCAAACACAAACCAAAATAATTTTTTAGCACGTTTTCATCATTTTCTTGGATGATTCAAACGGAAAATAGACCATAAATGTTGCGCCATCAAGGGTCAACCAGGTGAAGATAACTTAAATTAAACAACTAAACATTTGATTGTGGTGATGGTGTCCTTATCATTATTCAATTTTTGGGGAATTCGGTTAAATACGCTCACAAAACCTTATACCTATAAATGATAAGCCGGCTTATGTCGACAATTGATATGTTTTATATTTACAATCTAAATATTATGTTTAAGTCTCTTATTGGTATTGGTATCTGTGGTCGGGGGGCATTCACTTTACTCGTCAATATCGACCGAACGATATGATAAGCAACTAAATTGATGTATGAGCCATATCACTTAATTGTTAGACAGCTAGATCACTATAGCATTAAACAAAGTACCCGTTTTATTCAATGATTTGTAGGAGTGTACCACAGTTTTTTTGTCGTTGATCACAACAGCTTTCGAAATGTATTGAGGTTCCAAAATTTTTAATGTTTTCCCACGATCAACTTACACAGTTCTCTGATATATATACGATTCTTTGTCTCTACTTGATCTGTTGATTAGATCATAAGGTTTGGGCAGTTAGTTCTCTCTTTTCTAGATCATGGCTTAAAGGATATTTAGCTTATATATTATGTATTATCAAATACTTAGTTTTTCAGTTGAAATTTTTCAATATAGGTTTAATATAGGATGTTGATTTGAATTTCTTGATAGATGATTGGTTAACTTACAGGGACAACATGTTTTCGAAACGGCAAATTCGGACGTGACGATTTGTGTAAGGTCCGCTGGAAGTCTAAAAGTTTCTCCATATAGATGAGTTCAGCTGCTGTACTTTTCGAGCTTTCTTGAAATGTAGTTCTTGAAATATTTCTTGATTCATTACAGGCCAGATGTGGTCTTTTCTCTAATTAGTTTTGCTGTTTCGCATATCCTTGGGTGAGAAACTTTGTGGAAAGGTTCGTAGACCTGTTGACTACATGGTTTGGGAATAAACGATCATTAGTTACCGCTTGAAATGTCGAATATTTCTTTATTCCGAATATTTGAACTTTTCGAACTTTAAAGACAAGCCATGAGCTTTGCGAGATCCACTTCGGGTGTTTGCTCATCTTCAATTATAATAATCGGTGATGCTTTCGAGGTCGATTCATGGAAAGAGAGTGGTTGCAAACCTTTTTCCGTATGTTATTGGAATACCGCTCCCACTGCTGTGTTTGACACATCTTATATCTTTCGAAAGCCTTCGGCCCAATCATTCATCGGTCCAATAATTCGGTAATTAGTTTGGCTGGTCATGAATTTGATAATATTTTATAAATCCTAAAACCTTATAACATGCCTTCTGGCGTGATGTGAAATCTGAGGAAGTATATTTGGTCACTGACGAATTAATATTTGTTAGTTGACTACCAACCCCGCCTCAATTAAACGCTGAAAAACCATATGAAGGTATTTGCTGTGCTTTTCACATGTTTGACGAGGCGCTCAGAAGATCATCGATGTAGGAGGAATACGAACGCCAATTCTCGTATAATACTAAATAATCCAAATTTCATTCGTGCAGGAACTCGAACATCTCACACGGGGTCAGTAACGGTTGTGTTTCGTTTCTGAAATATCAACTCTGGCCAACCTTTACTTGCCGCATAAAGTGAGGTGCTTATTTGTTTTACAGATTGTTAAAATATATGGCCTTATGCATTTTCTGGCATAGTTGCCATATTGTTGATGGTTCCAATAATTCAGGAGTTTCGTGACCTATTTCTTTGAACGTGAACTAAAGCGATGCCGAGGTTAGTTAAAGAAATTATGACTTTGAGATCGTCTTCGAGCTTATTTGTCTCCAGATTTCATTTAAAATTTAGGATTGCGGAAGAAAATTTCGGAGTACTCAACGGTATAAAACAATCTTGAAAGAAACGAAACCAACACTATCAGATAAAAATGGGGACAAATATTAAAATACTGGGCGACCAATTTTAAAAACGAAATCCGTATATTGATGATGTGTAGAAAAGGGAACCCCAAAAAAAGGAGACCTTGTGCGTCAAACTGCCCAACTCCTCAAATTGATGTTAAAAGAAAAACTAGGAAACGATAAAAGGGATAGAAAGGTCACTAAAAAGTCGTGTAGATGCTTTTTGCTTCTACAACTACTGTAGCTTTACTCCTCCTATGCGTAAGTTCACGTAGATTGAAGCTGCCTGTTATTTCATACAGTCATCAAAATAATTTTTGAACATTACATTATAGAATTGCAATCAACCTATACGATTTGCCACAAAAATATATTGCCTATAACCAAGTTTCTTAAATTTTGTAACAAAATATTGTTTATCGGATGAGAGGTCTGGGAGCAATCTGTCGAAGCTGGGCTAATCCTAGTGGTTTTGAGATGGGGCTGTTCAGACATCATCTTATCAACTATGCTTTTGTAATGGATATTACTATACAAAAACTCAAAATCAAAGTTCGCATGGTGTTATTTATTACCAGTACATTGTATGTTCCAGCCTGTACTTAGTACTGATGATGGTTTGGCCCATGGATCATACACTCCAACGTAATCACCGATTGCAATCATGTGATTAATCTGGTACCGAAGTAAAGAAGTATTAAGCAGAACAGCTCAGGTTGATTTAAAAAAAGGGTGATCTCTAGGGAGAAACTCCCATTAACAAGTTGCACTAAATACTTTAACATAATCTTTTGCTCGATCAATCATGAAACCGCAATATACGAGTCAATTTTTTACTATATGTTATGGACCAGCAATGGCCTATACAACTCATTTATGGACAGATATACAAACATTTCGATATATTTACATCAAATGTGTATAAACATCTTAAATTATATTATTTTTCTAAGAATTTCAAGTACATACAGACATACGAAAATAACAAGCTTGAATTCTATGTTTTCTATTTAGTTTAGTGTAGTTAAAATATGAAAACATAAAAATATGAAAAGTTATGAGACATACACACACACAAACCCACCCAAAATATAATAACAATGTTATAAATAATAAAAAAAAAAATCGATAAACATTTTCTATATAACATTGTATTTCCCGGTGAAAAGTGATGATTCTTCGATGGTATGTATATAAATATGGCATTAGACATAGACAAATATAACGGATGTTTAGGTCATTCAACGATGGGCGACATCATGTTAATTTATTATATATAGTCATACTCATAAAATTTATTAATATTTCTACATGAAGTTAGTTAATTGTAAGAATATATCATGTTTTAACTTAATAATTATAATTCTCTAAATATTAAATTACATTTGTACAAATTAGATTTTAGTTTTGTTACAACAACAATAGCAACCAAATTTACGCTTTAGAGCTTTAAACTAAAGTCAGTATTGTAGTGAGCATTAGTTATCCTTAAATCATCAGCAAGCATATTCATAAAAACAAAAACTAATAAAAACTTATCTGTCGCCATATTATGACAAATAATCAGTTTATGTTGTCGTCAGTTTTGTAAAATGTTGAAAATTTTACCAATAAATCCTTAGCCTATACTAAACTGAAACTAAAGCCAAGCAGTATAAAAAGGCGCGTAGAATATTTTCGAATGCGAATTTTACAAAAGCTTTTGTTGCAAATTCTCATGTAACGTACAAAAAACTACAGTAACTATATTTTATAATGGTACAAGCATATTAAAACATTTACGATGAAGCAGTAATGAAATATCAATAAATTTCATTACGGAATTATCCCAAATAAGTAATGGAATAATTTCCACAAATAATCAAATTCAGCAATGACTTTATTATGGCTCTGGTAGTACAGAATGCAAGCGGTCACTTTTATATAATTATTTTGGTTTTCGAGATGTCTTTGACAAAGTAAAAAGACAGTATCAACAAATTTGCGTGTACTTTATACTCACTAAAAAATCCTCACTTGGTGTAACACCTCATTGGCGTGCAACCAAAGACCAATTGTGTCCTAAGTTCATGGCTTAGTTATACTTAGTCGTCTGATAGTTTGTCGTCATGCTTTACTGCTTTTTTTTAACTGTGGATAACGTCCATCACTAGGTCAACCCCTAAATCGTGGTGAAGCTCCCTGTTAATTACATACAATGGCAAATTCACTATGCCCTTTGTTTGTTATGAAATTATCTGAATTTTTTAGAACATTTTTTAAAATATATTTTATTGAAGATGGCTGTAAATAATATATTTTTGCGGCAAATCGTAAAGATTGATTGCAATTCTAATGTAATGTTCAAAAATTAGTTGGGATGACTGTATAAAATAACAGGCAGCTTGAATTACTATGAACTTACGCTGAAGGAGTGGAGCTACAGTAGTTGTTTTTGATTCATACGCAGAAGTACTTAGAGTTTCTTGAAGAGACCAAACACAAATAAATTGGTTAACAGAGGGCGTATTGATTTTGGAGTATTTAACTTGAGACATTTCTAGTCTTTTGTTATAGGTTATCGTGTGCCTATCCGTTACCAGGCATATATCATCTAAGGAATCGAAAATATTTAAGGGATTGTGGTTAATTGATATTTAAATCTCTTTTGTGTGCTAAACCCTTAGCTTGATCGTTTCTCTTACGCCGCTTATATATATATATATATATATATATATATATATATATATATATATATATATATATATATATATATATATATATATATATAAATATATATATACAATATATGTATACAACTAATTATATCGCTTCCGGCTTTTATGACACCACAGTATAAACACAAAATATTGATACATTTTCACCAATCATTTCTAAGCATAAAAATCAGGACAGTGATACCACTTTGCAAATTTCCAAAAATCAATGAATATTCAATAGCACACATAATAGTGGTCTAATTTTGTTGAATGATACCTTTATTAAAAGCTTGTGACCCCACTATAAACAATGCATTCAAAAATGTGAGGCTTTCCAAAATACTTAAGACCATAATAAACTTCCAGCTGATGGAATATTTGGAAGATAACCTTCTAATTTCCGATTGTCAGTATGGTGTTCATTAAAGGAGTTCAGCAAAACAGTGATTTAATTAATGTTGTCACTCAATATCTCGAAAGCATTTGATCGCGTGTGATACATGGGTTTGCTGTGCAAATTGAGTGCTTTAGACCTTCACGGTTGGTTTTTTTTTTTATGGATTGAGAGTTTTTTACTTTGCCTCTAAATCGCAGTGGTAGGAATTGAGAGACTCCCCTTCCACATTTTTTAAACTTTTTTTCTAAATTTCGTCAATGATCTCTCAGATATACTCTTAATCCAATATACTCCTATGCTGACAGCCCATTTTCCACCTCTTACTGTTCACATTCTACTTAATCGCGAAATGATATTCTCGAAAAAAGAATGAAAATTAAGTGAAGCCAACAGGTTTGAATTCAATTCCAAAAATTTAATTCCTGCGTTTTTTTCTGGCCGGACTGATGGCTATTCGCCTTCTTTTCTGGCTAGTGAATCCAGCTTGACCACGTCTGATACATTTGAGAATCTTAGTTTGACTATGTCAAAGAGAATTTGGGCTGAACAAATAACAAATCAGTCTTGAATATTTATATCCGCATACTTTCTGTAGTAACCCAATGTTTTGATTGATGGATCATACTCAATCAGTTTCGGAATTATCTCAATTTCTTCATGCAAAAATAATCTATAAAAAGTAGGGCCTCTGCTACGGTATCGCAGACAGTCACAATTCTTCCTTGGGAAGATTCTTTCGTGTTGGATGACGTGTGAAGCTCTTACGTAAAGTGGTAAAGATACTCTTTTGTGATTTTTTACGGTGAGTCACGATGCTCAAGCTGTGCTTTAAGCTACGGCAAATTGGTATCGTTGAGATATACAAGAGTTTGACGGTATATATTTTCTATATCTTCGCAATTATCTGCAAATATTAGCGATAATACTCGCCATTACAAGCTTTCAAAATCGTAACACAATGATTGAAAGGTTTGTCTAAATATTTGACCCCGATTATGACGTATCGAAAACGACTCTTAAATTGGTATAATATATCTTGTGTTGTTTGCAATTGGAACCTTATTCCACGATATGGCCGAGACTAATTTATTCTTGTATGAATGCTTCGTACGCCATGAAAAACTCTGCATGTTTTAAAACCTTCATTAAATGGCTAATAACCGCTGATATGAGCTTTCGAATAGTAATCGTGGTTGATATCTCATACGGTTGTTTGAGGGAAGTATACTTCTGATGGATTGTTAGGTTCTATTGAATTTATCTGAGTTGCTACCTTATATAGCAGTTGATGAAGTTCATCATATTTCTTGCTTAAAATATTGGCTCGACTGGTAGTTGGTAAGCTGACGACATCAGATAGCTAATTACCACAGAAGCCTGTGACTTTGATGACTGCAATGTCGGCAAATCAGTATATGGAAGGATGACTTCGATTTAGGCCTAGTTGAGCACGTGATTCGGTCACAAATGATGATAATCACATTATGACTGAGAATTTAATAATGCTCTAAATGGCTGGAGTTCACAGTATTTATATTTGAAGTTCAAATGATAAGAAATAGTTTACCTTTTCCAATAAGCTTTAAAGTGACCAATTGAAGTGCATTGCCTAAAAAATTGGCAGCCGCCCAATATTATCTCAGATCTTGGATGTCCCGTAAAGTTCCCTTAGAAATTTGATTTCGATACGTTTTACGTGGGTGTGTCCATGTGTTCGATAAGATATTTTAATGAGGGAAAAATGTGCTGGCTACAAAGAAAAGTCGTTCTGTTTTTTCCAGCTCTAGCACTAAAGCCCCTAATCACTATTGTGATGTCGTGCTCCGATATGGATGTCATCAGACCGTCGAAATTATTGTAAAATGAGATTTTATCTTTGTTTGACTTACGTTTGACTTACGTTAGTAGGAGCATGAATACAAATGATTGACAGATTAACTAGTCGCATGCGTAATACATAAGATCATACATAAGATTATCAACTCCTTTAAAATCCAAAACAGCCTTTCACCTTGGGTCGAGGCCCTCTCCAACGTAAACAATGGCTCAATGATTGGCCTATACAACCGAATTTAAAATATTTTAAAATCTTAAAAATCAACTCAACATTTAGCTGGCTGGTGCGTAATATATACGAAGTAAGCATAGAACAGATTACGAAAAATAAAAACAAAAACATAACGAAATTTATTGTTATTGTTGGATTAAAATGACAAAACTATTCATAATAATTGTAATCACCTTGGGAATGGTATTCAACGACCTTGACGCTTATATTTGACTCATAGTTCTACAATCAAATAAATATTAGTTCCAAACAATAAAACTATTTGATTCAAGTGAATGTGATAATTAATGACGTAGGTCACAATGAACAATTCATAATTCACCTAAATGTTGACGCGATCGTATGACCACACAGCTAACGAAATATCGCGACACAATGTTTTATGCGAATTAGATTATACATGAATAATGATGATTTGTTCACAATGAAATTCAGTTTATCATTTGGTTCTTATCATCGTTATCATTTTTCTGTTTTTTTTAACGACCACAATAAATAAAATTTCCATACATCATAAAAAAATTAGTTGTTTGTGAGTAAACACTCGAGAGTATTTTTAGTACACTGTCGATGCATTTATCTTATTGTTGCGTGAAGTTAAATTTATTAAAATGATCATCACATATAAATTAATATCGATTTATTTAATTTTAATTAGTTTTGGTAAATAAATTATATAAATTTTTAAAAATTTAAGAATTTTAACATTACTTGTATTTATTTTATATTTAGTGGTGATCACAGTAAATTCGCTCGAATGTTATGACTGTAATTTATCACGATCGGCTGCCAATAGTGTAAATGTTGTGGACAAGTGTAAAAAACTAAAATGTGATTTTTACGTGACCCAGTGCAAGAAGAATATTTATTTGAATGAGGATGGTGACATTTTCGAATACACATGGGGCTGTGATACTTTGCAACAATGCTCGTTAGAACTTAAATATTTTATGCCGTTACGTTCGAATGTCGCGTGTCACTATTGTAATGCGAATTTATGTAATACTGCAACGAGTAATTCGATTTCGAAATATTTTGGATTAAGTGTTTTGTGTACGATATTAATAAAAATTATTTTAACACGTTAATAAATTTTTTTCGACCGATAAAATCCGGTGCCGAGTATAATATTTAAAGTGTGCAATATATGGATCGCCAATGTAACTAAAATAGGTCACTGTTTTTGTGATTAAATTTTTGTAGTGCGTAGTGATATTTCTCAACGTATTCCAAGATTTGTCTATATAAGTTACAGTAAAAAGCCTGATAATTTTTTTTATTTACAATATCCGGTTGTGCAAATACGAGGACAAAGACATCTAATGGCCGTGACAATGATTTTTTATAGTTTGCAAAATAAGTTGTGTGTCGTGTATTGTCTGTGTCTGCGGTTATGATACATTTGTTTCAATTAATGGATAAATATGTTTGTCGCGACTGACTATGACTTAATGTAAGACTATTTATGAACTAACATAATATTATGATTAAATTGGGTAGGCGAATTTATCAAGTTATCAGTTAAATTTTAATTTTTTATTTATTGTTGTTATGATTCTTAAATTATGGTTTCATAATAGTGTGTCAGTAGATATTTGTTAGCATAGTGCGTCTTTGCTGAAAAAACTGAGTTAAATTTGAGACAAAGTTTGAACAAAGTAGTAGAATACCGATTATTACCGCTTAAATCACTAGCTACTTAAATGCTCTCTATAGAAGTTTATATGACTCTATAAACCTGGTTTACTCTCCATTTGAGAGTAAACAACGGTTCAACACTGATAAATAATCGATTAATTTAATGAAATATCCTGGCTATTTGTGGAAACTTAACAAAATCCGTTACGATAGGAGTTGATTCACAGTCATTTTTTCGATGAATTTACTTGATTTTTAGAAAGCTTATGACTTCATCATTCAAGAGAATTTATGCTTGTCATTGGAACATACAGTAAAAATATCAACATTTGTGTTAAAGCTGAGAACGCTCTCTATAGCTGATACTCTTTAATATATTGTTAGAATTCGACTTCCATAAAAAGCTCAATACGATGTTTAGCAATGATTTTTGAATGTAATAACCACACATTGGAAGTAGCTTTTGATACTTCCATAGACTCGTTTTTCATAAATTGTATGACAGAAGACAATAAAGCGTGTTTTGAAGCACCCGAGTATATCGTAGCTCTGTCCAGCCGAATAATGAAAGAACGACAACTTAATGGTATTGTGATATACGTTGTAATATAACTCAACATTAAAATTTAAAATCAATTACAGAATTTTACTGGAGGGAAGTTTTGATCGGAGTTTAGGACCGCGCTGACAAAACGGTAAAAACCAGCATATAACAATTATTTGCGAAAAGTTTTGGCAATTGGATCAAGGAGTAAGATCATTACAGCAATGGTAAATTGTTAGGTAAAAAAAAATCATATCAAATAAATCAAATACGATAGCCGGCGAAAACACTCGAACAACATTAAAAATGTACTTTAAAACTCTTTTTCACCTTTAAATACAGTGTGGTGTTTGTTAAACTATAAGCTTTAACATAATCATTCAAAAACCTACTTTAGTTATTCCGTTTTGGTACTCAACATTTAAGCTAATCCCTAAACAAAATTAAAAGCTTTACATTTCAAATATACGCACGACTAAACCTCTGCAAATGAAAACCTAAAAAAAAATTTTTTTTTAAATTCAAAACATAAACGAAAACTTTCATATCCCAATCATAAACACTTTACTCGTTTGCAACATTTTTCTTTAACGGTTTTAACATTTTCTACACAAATCAATCTACACGAGAAAATAATTTATAGCAAATCGCATAAACTATACTAGGAAACCAACCAAAAAAGCTCAATAAAAGTTCTCTATAACAAATTACAAAAAAAAAAAAACCCCAGCACAAAGAGTAACAACAACAACAGACAGACAGAAAAAAATAACAGATTTGTAATTTTATGTTTGTCCATTTGTGCTTTAAATGCAAGCTTTTTTAGGTGGTTGTTGTTGTTGTTTTTGGCACTCGTATCGTAAATGTATATTTTAATCAAATTGAATGTATATCAAACTTTTTTTTTTACAAGAAAAACCTTCATTTAAAGTTCGGCAATAATTTTGGAGGATCCAATTGGTGGGCATTATCGGTATGGGTCGTTACAAATTTATTTGGGAATAATATCGGAGATCAAAGAAGAAAGTGAAGTTTACGTATTTTGTCAGTTTAACGATTATTTTATTTAATTTTCGTGTTATATATTTTTTTTTAATCTGTAAGTGGTTGCCGGCAACTTCAATTTTGATGGCAGTATGAAATTCTTAACAGGATATTTTAACTGCAAAATCTCGTACAGCTTTGAAATGAATTATTGTTACCCATAAATACACTAACATACGCCATAACTCTTTGACAGGCATAATTTGCTGAATATATTTGTGTTTGAACAGAACGTCATTATGTTCATGCAGGATGTCTTTTTCCGCATTCTAGTAAATGTATTAATAGGACAATCAGCACTGATGTACAGAGTACAAATCTTGGCAATATAGTTTGCTTAACAGTGCTAATTGTGGTTTATCACAAAGCAGATGTGATATTATTTTGGTTACTGCATGTGTATCGCAGCCCATAAGCAGCATCAGTGAAGTCTCTAAAACCTGGTAATTGTAGATCAAGGGAGTTTTCTTAGATTTTAAGGAATCTTTTAAAGTGGAAATTATTTCAAACGAAAATTGGTTACTAAAATCAGCCCACACTTTGTCTATATTCTGCTTAAGTTTTCAGAGTTGCTGGATAAATATTTGTGTATCTATATCTATGACTATGGGACCAGCTCGTCTAAGAGGTTTAAATATACTATAGATGTTTCGGATCGAAGTAGACGCTTGGTTATTCGTTTAGGATGATTCGACCACAATCAAACAAAATTCTTTAATATATTGCCAAAACATGCTTTAAGTTTTGGTTTTTATTTCCCTTCTATCTGTGTCAAGCAGAGTGGTTCATTGAGTGAACGGTTACCTGTTAGCAGATCAACAAGGAAAATATCGCTAAGCATGAGAAAGATGCACTTAATGATGCTGTACATTAAGTAACCGTTGTTAATCTTTAAATTTCAAGATTATCTTTGCTATTGTCTCACAAAAAGATATATTGAAAAAAGGAGTCCTCTTCGCTGAATTTTATTTGTCTGTACAGTTTGCTATTGTCAAAGTAAAATGCAATTTCCCAACATCTTAACACGACAATTTTGCACATCCACGACAATTTTCCAGTAGTGTGAAAACTAAAGAAGTTACCTTCTTTTTATTGGAAACATTAACTTTAGTGAGTTATTAAAACTTCAATTAAAGCTGAGTTTGCTGATTAATCTGATCAATATCTTCTAATTCTATATCCTCGGTCCAGGAATGTTAAAATTAGAAGAGTGATCATGATGATGCGTTCACGACGTAAAATTATAAGGTGCACTTGATCATAGATGTTCTAATTAAGGATTTATATTAATTCCATTTAAAATTAGTAAAGTGAATCATCCCTGAATTACAAGAAAGGTTTTAATTTGTTAAATAAAAAAAAACTGTTATTTTTAAATATACGAGTAGGATACATGGGTACATATTATCCATATATTAAAATGAGATTCAAAAAAGCGTAACACAAATCGATTGGGTGTTTTTGGTTTTGGTGAGGAATGGCAAACAGAAAAACGAAAATTTAATTTCAAATGTACGATGGTTTTCCACTTTTTTTTTTTTTTTTTTTTGCACTGTGTATACATGAGGCGATTGTTGATCCTCCTCGTGTTGTTCTGTCCATATATGTACATGCTTTTTTCGTGATAAATGAATTAATGAGCTTTTTTATGTTTGAACACACGAAACTCAACGTAAAAAAGTTTGTTGTTTGATGGAAACATTGTTAAAACAAAAAATGTTGTTGTTGTATGTTTTTGTTAAATAAAAATTGATGATTTTTAAATAAATTAATTATGATTAACCATCCAAAACAAAACATTTAATCTAGTTTGAGTTTACATATATAGGTATGTTTGGTACGTGTATATATATTCCAGGTCATTCCATATATAATCCACATGTTATTTTAGGTAATAATGAGTAAACATTTTTTTAGGTTATGTATTTGGTAAACATATTTTTCCAGGGAATAATTGTACAAGCCGGTTAAATGATCATTTATCTCCCTACATTTCTATATGTTCTCATATATGTGCATAATGTGTGCGATAATAAAATTATGTATGACGTGTGTGTTTGTTGTATACGCAAATAATTCTGTGTGATGTAATTCTGTGTTTACCGATAAATAATACATTTTTGTGTATATAGCCATAATTTGTTTACACATTTACATGACGTAGATCTCATAATCAGAATTTACTGACAGAATATTTCATAATGCTGTTGTCTAAAACTGTGGTAATATGTTTCAGACCAAAGAGGGATATTTATGTTATGTTTGTAATTTAATATTGGATAATTCAGCCACTATTCTACGCCTATAAAACTCTAATCAGTACAGCATCCAATTTAAACAATTTTTCTACTTGCGTCAATATACTTCTCAATTGTTCCTTTCACATTATAAATATTCAGATCCTTTTCAGAATTACGCACATGCTAATAAGCATATACGATACGGCGCAACATTTTAGATAGAAACCTTTGTAATAATTTCAAATTGCACATTTGAATACCATACCTCCAGATTTAGAGATCAAGAACTTTATTCCCTTTCTTAAGATATGAGATTCTCCCAATCGACCACGATAAGTTGCCATGTTTAATTTTTATTTGTTTTCATTTCGTTTCAATATGTCTATTCCACGTAAGTCTGCGGTCACAATGGATCCCCCAAATATTTTACCTCGTGTTTTTGTGACAAATGTATATTGCTATGCGTTACCGCGTGATTTTATCTTAATGTGAGTCGATTTGTTTTCATTTAATTTTATTCGAAATGGCTGTAGTCGAGAATCGAGGTGTTCTTGTAAATCTTTTGAAGCTATCAAAAGATTATGATGGTTTGCCATAATTTCCGTTTCATCGGGAAATGTCGATATCGTTACATATCGTTATGTTAGCAGATCATTAGTGTAAATTATATATAATTCTGAATTAGCTGAAGGGTAAGGGTAAAGGTAACTTTAAAAATCGCGGATTGTATTTGACACAGCTAACTTTTAGCATCATTAAGTATCTCTCTAGAATCCCATGACACGCTCTAGGTAACGTTTTTTTTATTTCATTGATTCATTTGTGCCAAAGCTTTTCAAGCGCATGGATCCGGAATACAGCTGAGCAATAAGCTCCTATTTGCATAGCAATATTTAATTTCATCGACCACTCTGTGCTTTTGTCCTGGTGATCCGAAATTATTATTATTTGCATTACTATTTTTCATGTATCTGGAAAATATATTAGTTGCAACTTTGCTTTGAATATCAACGTTAGTAGTGAAATACAATCGTCTGGAAATTATGGCATCACTTTTATTGTTGCTTTATCATACCATTGATCATATTTTGCATTGATCATCACCTTGTTTTAAAATTAGAGATGTATTTTGTTATCACTGTCTATACGACGAAACCGATTATGAGAAATGGTCTCAAAAATATCATCGACACTGTCGTCGAAAACCACCAACACAAACAAAAAGAGAGGATTCAAATGGCAACATCATCATAGATTTGTTACGACCGGAATGTTCCAAGATATACTTCGCATCCCCTGCGTAAAACGCAAATATATTTGCTTTAACAATTTCAGAGAAAAAAATACTGTTTCAACAATCCGGTCCCGTCGGATTCAATCATTAACTTGTTCTTCGTATATGCATTTTTAGACAACCCGAAGAAGACAAGTCGATCTCTAAGATGGTGATCCATCGTCAGTGACAGTGACCCATTTCTGTCTGGCAAGTGGTGACGTTTTTCTCACAAATTGCTGCACTATCTGTTTAGGATTGGCTTGCAAAACGTGATCGACATTATAGGCATATTCATCAAACTCATTATCATGTGGTTATAGAGATTTTGGATATATGTATCCTTGGGTT
Organism: Tipula confusa; assembly: GCA_963556175.1. NCBI lineage: Eukaryota > Metazoa > Arthropoda > Insecta > Diptera > Tipulidae > Tipula > Tipula confusa. Next base: position 5,373,677 of record OY744476.1, read on the forward strand.
TGGGGTCATTCATCATGCGCTGGACTCTTTTCTCGAATGCCATTAACCCATCCAAACATTACAACGCGTCATCATTTGAAATAATGACATTGCTATTGGTTCTTGCTTGTGTGTTTCTTTTGTACTGTTCCTTTTTTTAAGAATACGAGTATACGAGACCAGTAAAGTCAAATCCTAGATTGCCAATTAACTAAGATTCACAGCTAGTTCGATGTCGAGTACATGTAAAACATTGATGAACAATTCTTGGGATGACTTTCTTTGCACTAGGTATTGCAAAATACGTGTCGCAAAATTGCTAATAACAAGGATATGCCTACATGTTATAATCCTTGTGCATTCCCCGAATTAGATTTGTGGTTGACTTCATCCATGGCGTGGCTTGACATTTATATTGGATGTTTTATCGAAAACGGCGTATCTAAGCATGGCTCTAGACGACCACACTGACTCTAAGTACTCTAAATTCATCAAGCAACGTGGTTTGATTGAGCTGGTTTGTTGAACTGATTTTCTAATATGTAGCTCACGAATTTCTTGAGAATAAATTTTAAAAATTGCTTCGTAGATCCCGTTTCCAGTTAGAAAAAGTTAATTACTTCCGATTCCCTTGTGTGCTTTCTACCTAGAAATAAATATCATGATATATGCTACAATTCTGATAAGTTTATGAAACCTTTGAAGATCAATTTTTTGAAGGAATCTCACATTCTTCCATGCGGCGGTATGAAACACAAGTAGAGATTAATCTTTATAGTTTGGTCCTCATACTTTTGCTAAATTAGCCAAGATTCTTTAATGTTATTTAGCCAATGCCTTGTAGCGACCATCGCTACACACACAATTAACAAATTATTCAGATATTTCGTGCAATTCCATATAATTCGCTAACGCTACATGTACACTGTACATAAATATATATAGAGCGTAAAGTAGCTATTACACATAGCACTTGGTCGCCATGGCCTGATGAGATGACAAATAATTTTTAACAAAAATTATTATGATTCCTCATCAGATCGAAACTGAGCTTTGCTTCACACAACATCTACATCTGAATAATTAAAATAATGACGTCAACCGCCGTCGTTATAGCCTATTCCACCACTGAGAGTTGGATTTTAGTTCATGTAGGAAAAGTCCTCTTGACGCAATGTAGGTAGGATTTTCTGCCAAAATAATATGACCCTCGTGTGATCGACTGAATGACGTCAATATTTGCAATGTTCGGTTGGAAGTAAATGTTGGTAAGCGACGTAGTTGAGAGGTGAGTTAATCTAGTACGATCGATGAATCTGACTATAAATAGAGTTGCTTGACTTGTTTCGGTTTTTACTACATACCTTAGCTAGGTCAATTAAAGTGCACCGTTTTGTAATTCCACCCGTTTTTGTAGTGACACTGTAATATACACAGCTGCACACGTGTCTTGTTTGGCATCACAGAATCCATGTAAGTTGGCTTTGACCCTTTCACTTCTTAAGTAAATCATTTAATCGTTATTTTTGATAACCCTGGAAGTACAACTTGGATCTTTTATCGTACAAGCTGGCAAAGGATCGTACCAGTCTTAATTTAAAACTCATAACTGTTAAATAAATATTTTCATTTTGAAGCTGATCGGAGCCATTGGATCCCATTGGATCGAAAATCCTTCCTGCTTCAGCAAGTATGTTTCTTTTTGATGGCTTGTATCCGCAATGTAAATTTGACGAGAATGTGAACGCACCGATGTGTGAATTCCACCACATTCTTAATAATTTTATAGACTCAACTTGTCCACTGCCCTTGAGTTGGAGGACTATTTTCGGAGATTGAATCCATGATTTTTTAAGTATTGCAGTTGAAGCAATCGGAATCATTATTTGGCCTTCTTTCTCGATTTCGTTTAATGCCTATGTAAAAATGGAGCAGAGGTTAGCCCTTAAGTAAAGGTCAGCAATCGATAATTACAAATTAGAGTGAAAGGAGTTAGACGCCTTACAATTTTTTGATAGCATGTATTGCCTTTGGAAATATGTATTTGTTGATGCATTTTCTCCACATCAACTTAAATCATGAAAAGAAATTCTCTGAACCTAAGTAAAATTGAATACAAACTTGACTAAGTGGTTGAACCAAAAGCACAGTAATTATTCAAAGAAACTTCATATCAGCATCTAGCAGAGCCATCAAATACAACTTTGAATTTTATTGTTGCGCTAGAATTTTGAAGTACCCCATGATGTGGTAAATAAAAACCTGAATTGTTGATTTCTTCCGAAGGGATTTCTTCCTTATGGTTGAGTGACTCAGACATGACATTGTGGTGTAGTTTAATACATGTTCACGAGCATAGCGATGTTCCATGCTTCGTAATCATTATTGAAAAGCGGTGGCTCACTTTACCTTGTAAATTGCGATGACTCAGTGAATTGTTATTCACTGAGTCATCGCAGAATGTGCAGAAACATTAATCGGGATCAAGGTGGATCGTGTTGGTTGGTCAAAGCTATTGATGAGTGAATGATTTGCGGATGATGAAACTGATATGTCGAAATTCGCGTTGTATGATGATAATTTAGTTCCATAATTTAACTATGAGATCGCTAGCATATTAACGTGGCGTAGAGTGTGGGGGTTTTGATGAACATTTATGGCGAAAAGCAGTTACTGGACGAAAGTCTTGCATCTAATCAATCAATTCGTCGATCAAACAATTTCAAAAAATCAGCAAATGTAGATATTTCTATTTTGGTAGTAACGTTTCCAAAGTCTCTGAGATCACGAATTACTTTGTCGGATGTGTCCATATACGGCTTTTTATTTGGACTGCATTCGAAGTGAAAATTAGCGATTGCTCAATGAAAGTGCTGATAAACGAATTAATTATATGTTTTTCCTATCATATCGTTGCTTTAATTAGTTTAAAGGCCCCTTGTAATTACCGAAGCTTCTGTGACATTTATGAAGTCAAGCAAAATGGCTACTTTTTTTTCCTTTGGGTATTAGAACCTTTGCACTACATTAAAAGAAGAAAATCATGCATTGTGGCATTGTAGAGGTCGACAAATGATTACAACTCTGAATGCTCTCCCAAAAATAGTGGAATATTGATTTTAGTTAGGTTAGCTTCTGGCATCAATCTAAACTATGTGGCGTTGTCGAAAGTATCTGGCTGGATGAAACCACTTCCCGCGTTAAGATTATTATTTTTTTATTAGAGTATTTAATGCTGCAACAGCATTGAAGTAGTTTTCCCCGTAAAACGGGGTTGCACTTTCCATTTTCACCCATCTCAAAGATTGTGTTTTCTACCTTGGTGCGAACTCTTGAATTAATTTTTCTACACGATTTAAACGTGCAGTTGTTCGAGTAGAATTGTCTACTCCGCAATTATAAATTGCAAAATTTTAAATTGTATTCCTCTGATATTGATGTAATCTAAAATATATCTGATGATTTGAAAGGTGTGACTTTGATGAAATCAATGGTCAAATTTATTTTGTTAATTTGGTCAGTTTGATGACATATGATTAATTTTATTTTTATTAATCTATTGGCTCAAAATGTAGTTTCGATTTTTTCACCGTCATGGTAACAATTCTTGTTGGAACAATTTAAAGTTAATGTAATAATTCATAGTTAACAGCATGTCATGCTATTGTTGGATATCAGTGACTAATTGGCTTCTAAACATGGATTACCATAACTAAACACTAAACTTAATCCTCATAATTAGGCTATGGAATCTAAACAATTTTCCTAATCACAATCATAAAGTGATTAAAATGATTATCGTCATATGATACTATAATAACGATGCAAAGTGGTTTTGTTTATGTTGTTAGATTTCATTTTATATTGTAGCTTAACAAATCTCGTATGAGATGACTGTATATATAGTACGACAAGCAATCATTTTTCCGAAAATACAAATAAAAAAAAAAAAAAATTCTGCTACTCGTATACGTACACAAAAAGCTTCAACAAAATCACAAAACAATTCAATTCTAACTTTTCGAATATATAGTTTTGTATTACATCGAATCGTAATGTTGTTGTTGTTGTTGTTATTTTGAAAAAAAACTGTAAATTTCTAAATCATATAATAAAACAATTTTCACATGAGATTTCCACAACTGAAAAACTTTTTTTGTTCTATATATTGTATTGTGTTGTTCTATTTTAGCTTTTTCCAATTGTTTCATTTTCCAATCCACAAATTCATTTTCGTTTCTTGGTTTGAGATGCTGTATTTTGTATATACTCTTATAGTGGTGCAGTAAGTAGTTTTCTCAAAAAGTGTGTATTATGTATGTATCGGTAAATGTGTGTGTGTGTGTCTGTAACAAATGTACACATCTACATATATTATCATCGTTATCAATGAAGACAACAACAAGAAACGTAATAAAACTAACAAATTTGAAGATGAATAGATAAATTGAAAATGATTCTTATTTACTTTGTGTGAATAACAGCAGCAGTAGCAGTACACAATAATATTTCAAGATGAAAAATTTAAAACGAAAAAAAAAAAATTTAAGATCTACACTTTTCCAATTTTTCTTAAAAAAGTTATTATCAGTAGCAATAAATTGAAGAATACAATAAATATATTTTGTCTGCGGGTGTGTGGGTGTGTATGTATGTGCATATATGCTTGGATTGCATATCTTACGTGATTTGAATTTTATCGTGTATATTGACTTTATGTCTCGGGAAATTTTTCAAAGAAAATTAGAATTTTACTTGTAAGAAAATATTCTTTTTGTAAACTTCTCTTGTTGCTTCACAATACATGTATGATACGAGTACAAAGATGTGGTTTAGAATTAAATTTTTTTTTTTTTTGTTGTAAAGATATCCAGAATATTGAATTTAATATTTTACTAGCTATGGTTGGATTCAATTAATCGATAGACAATTTTCTTCTTTTTTTTTGTCGTTCGAAGCCACAACAACTTGGTAATATGGTTAATTCATTATCGTTGTTATTTCAATTATTTATACCGAACCCCTCATTCCACATCGGTTTCGTCTATGATTATTTATATCTTTTTACCATCTGGAATACAATTTTCAAATTCTTTGTCGTTGCGAGGGTAAACACTTGCAAACGAAAGTCGTTTAATCGATTTTGATTGAATAGGTTATTGCATGTCACAGTATGGTGATGTGTAGATGCATTTGATAAGGGAAATGAAGCCCTATTATTTTGACAGTTGAAATTAATTTATAATGAACTATATAGTGGGAAAATTCAATTTGTGAACAAAGAAAAGTTAACTCGGTAATTTTTTAAATTTAATAGTAAAAAAAATAAAAATTTCTCATTTTGAGAAAGTACAGCACGCCATCAGCTTCCGAACTCGTTTTTCGTGTTATATGAATATAATGAAGCTGCTTTCTATTTATATATTTATTCATTTAGATCAATATAATTCCTAAAATTTATATAATCACCGTCAGACACCGTGATATTTTATTTTGGTGGAACTTGTTGGAATTTACTCTTAATCATTATATATATAAAAAAAATATACGAACCATGAAGTATAAGATTCAAAACAAACAGAATATATGCAAAAATTTGTGCTTGTAGATAAACTTCAAAATTCCAAATCTTTAGCAGGATATAACCCATTGGTAGCCCCGATTTAGTTTATCTTATTCTAGTTCTAGAGTTCTCGTCCATAGAAGACGTCGTTTAACTAAATTGGTTTTCTCTATCATAAGGCAAATTTGAACATTATCAGGGTGCTTCCTGATTGTTTCCTAGTGTTCTTGATGCATATCCAAAGCTGAATACATTAGGTCCATATTGGTTTTAAAATTTGCCTATATAGCAGTAGTTTATTATAAAGTGATAACTTGGAATTTCTACATATAAACCACTCAATTTTTCTGTATTTGATGTTAAGTTCTTCTTTTTCCTTTATTGTCATGCTCTTTCCACTTAAACTTAGCGTCAAGTGTCATGCCTAGATATTTGGCTGTATTTGCAAGTGAAACTGGCTGTGTGTTGATTTATACTGGTGTCCAGTTAACTTTTTGTTGGTGAAATTAATATGAATTGATTTAGTTCGTAAGTTAGTTCAATATGTTAGTGGCTCTTTGAACTTTGCTCGTTGCTTCTTATACATTGTTACCAATTGCTAAGATTGTAGTGTCATCAGTAAATGTTTCTATGTGAGTTTCATCTGTATTTGGTAAATCTTTTGTATATAGGATATAAAAAATTGGCCCTAAGATATTACTTGTGGCACTCTTGCTGTTATCTTCATCAATGAAGAATAGCTAAGAATAATTTTAGAATTTGATAAAACTGCTTTAATAGATTTAGTCCTCTGTGTCATACTTTATCGAAGGCTTGTGCTACAGAATCTTTTGGGCTGACCTCCGAAGAAGGTGGAGTTGTCAGCAACTCTGCCGATTTACAGATCTACTCAAACTTTTACTTTTGAGAATCACATTCCATTAATTATCCTGGACCTGATAATTTTCAAGATTTAAACTTTATTATGGTTATATATTTTTGAACACGAGCCCACATATATTATTTAGCGGCACGCTTACAGTACCAATATTAAATTCCCACTGATTAAATGTTGGTTAAAATTATCAAAATTAAACAGAATCCATTTGAAGCATTTAATACGCAGCGTTAGCGCTGGACGCTTTGTCGCTACCTCTTATATATCTAGAAAGATTTTGCTGATTCCGTTAATATGCTTTACACCTTTATCATGTTGTGGTTCCAGTCTGAAATTTAATGGTGATTGAGTCAGTCCTGGTGGCTTATAATCTTAAAATTATTATATAAATGTCCCTTATCTACACGATTTAATCAGGACATTTTTTGTTTTAAATTAGTTAAACAAATAAACGGCAAAATAGAAATTACATTACCAAATTTGAGAAAATCGATGTTGATCTTAAAGCATACACAGACCATCAAAGCTACGTCAAACAACAGAATCCGTGCCTGAATTTAGAGAAAAATTTGGCATTACAAAACAAGCACAACCGCAAACCTAAAATTATCCCGATCGCGGTAGAATATGCCAATATAAAAGCCTTTTTTAACATGAGAGACAAATGAGATCTACAGGTAAGGGATACGATGCTGGTAACTGTAAATAATATTATAGAAGTTTAACTCTGTACTTAAATAGATTATTTTAGACTTAATACAGTCATCTGAATATAAAGTGAATGGAAATTGATAAAGTAGCCCATACCTAAATGTCAGTTTTTTTTACCCGTTCCCCGTTGAAAGAAAAATGTTAGCTGTAATAAAATTTATTTGTTTCCTACTTTTATATCGATACTGTGACGGACTTGTATGTTATAAATGTGCATCTTTAGATCATGGTCTTTATTACACATCGGAGTACAACTTGGCAACAGTTCCAAATGAATTGAAATGTTTTTATGGTAGCATTTTGTCATTTAATGAACAAGTTATGTGTTATAAAACTGTGGGATGTGTCACAATATTATCAAATAAAATGATTAATGGAACAAATGTTAGACGAATCACACGTGATTGCTATCGAGAGCAATGTTTTTTAAATGATGTGTATCCGGTACCAAATACAGATAGTAAATTTATGTGTAAAGTGTGCAGATCAAACTACTGTAACTCTGCGACTAGAAACCCTATAACATTAAATATTTTAGCAGTTGCAGCATTTGCAACCTTATTTTCGTTTACAAGATAGTATTATTTTTTTAACCGAAGAACCTTATAAATAAACGGTAAATCTGTTGTAACCTGGATTTTTATTTAATCTGTCAGTTTCATTTATATATTAGAAAACCATTCGTATTAAGGTGCATCCAATCAATTAGACCATAATATATCGAATGCATATAATATTTCGATACAACTGGATATATTCATAATTCTTTTAAAATATAAATCAGGAAAATATAATAATATTATTCAAAGCAATATTGCAGTCCTTTCTTAGCTTCCTCTTAATCGTTCTCTCACACAACTATCATGAGTCACAAAGGATCCAAAGATTCGGAAACTTCACACTGCCTTCTAATGTGTGGTCATCACTACTAAAATCCATTGTGGCTTTATCTCTAAAACCACAAGTGGATCCAGTAGTTCTTTGACACCGTTGCAATTCTGCCTAATATCATCTGCCAGAATCTGGTTGGATTGACGGTACCAGATGTTACCTTGATGTGACTAACCGCATCCATAAAATACCTCAATGTTAAAAATATTTAACAAAAAGAAAAATGGATACCGCTAACATTTTAACCGACCCCCGCTCATGTAATGGACATGCAGTTTAGGACTGGTACGTAGAACGTGGAGTCGCTGAGAATCTTAGGCACGTTTGATGGCACTGTATCAGCCATGAAAGAGTATCGCTTGGGACTCATGTGTCCCAAGGCTATATTCATTGCTTGTGGAGATGACATCGGCGATCTTGGTGTAGGTTTTATTTTTGAGCCCAAAGTCAAACTGACCATGTGTTAATTTCTAATTTATCAATTGGTCACTGCAAAGCTAAAATGATAGTTTTCCTACAAGTCAGGGATCGCAGGTAAACGTTGAACTTATATTTCAATTGCAAAGGTCTGATAAAAGAAGATGAGAAATCACAATATCAGAATCTCGTTAGCAGTAGCATTATGAAAACCAACCCCCGCTCTGATGATGTGAACGCTCTAATGGAGGTATTGAAACCTTTGGTTGTCGGTGCTGCTCAGGTGACTCTAGGTATGGTACAAATTAAATTTAATCTTGATTGGTTAGATAAGGAGTGTCGTCTTGCTGTCAAGCAACATAATATAGCCTATTATAAAGTGCATTTGCATTTTACAATCGTTTGAAAGAACAAAGCGGTCTTTGCTACGAGAACTACCAAGCGAATTTGTACACGGAAAAAGCGTGAATGATATGGAAGGCTGATGTCTTAAGAGTACAACAACTCAGCAATGAGCGGAGTTCTCGTGGCTTATCTAAAGGAGTTACCGGACTGCACCATACCTTTAGACCAAGGTATATCGCCATTCGGGACCAGGATCGAAACCTCCTTATTAACATTGTTGCAGTGCTCGCTACTTGGAAGGAGCATTTCTTTGATTTACTCAATGTTCCAGAAGTGTTAATAATGCTGTGTTTGAAAGTTGTCAAATATAGACTGTGGAGATTTACATAGAGGACCTATTCTACGAGGAATTCACAGGGGCCATACGGAGACTAAAAAACTGTTCCCCTGGGTAGATTGCATTAATTCCGAGCTCTTGATATTCGAAGGTGATACTTTGTAACCTTGTGGCCACTTTGTACCATAACCTTAAAAAAAGAGATCGCTCAAAATGCGAAAACTACCGCGGCATAGCTCTCCTTTGCATAGCTTACAAATTACTATCTTACATATTATATTGGAGAGGATCACTCTCCTGGCAGAGGAAGTTATAGGTGACTACCAAGGAGAATTTCGTCCAAATCGGTCAGTCACCGATCAAGTTTTTTCGCTGAGGATGATTATTCTAAATATTACAAAAAATCTCGTGACGTACATCAGGTGTTCTTAGATTTCCAACAAGCCTAAGACTCAATCTAGCGGGATAGCCTATGGTTTGCTTTGCGATGTCTGGGAATCCCTGACAAAAATGTGCGTTTATGTAAAATAACAGTAATGCAATCACAATGTTGTGTCAAAGTTGATAACAAGCTATCAAGGATTTTTGCAATTAGCTCTGGTGTACGGCAAGGAGATGCTCTGTACCCGATGCTCTAGAATTTATCTTTCGTTAAAGTGAAACACCTTAGGCCAACATATTGTATGGTCAGACCAATCAGGTTCTGGCTTTTACAGATGATATCTGCGTAATAGGACTAAATGGCAACGGTGTTAAAGAACTACTGTACAATTCTCAGCTTCCGGTGGTTCAAAATCAATGAGAACAAAGCCAAATATATAATCACTGGTTTTAGAAAACAAGATGCAATGGATATTATTAGTGGTGACCACACATTTAATGGAGTGACAAGTTTTCGATACCTTGGATCCCTTGTCATTCATGATAACTGTATGAGAGAGGATATTAAAGTACGTCTTGTAGCTGGCCACCGTGCTTTCTATGCTTTACATTCACTGTTAAAGTCAAAATACCTTGCAAATGCCAACAAGCTGAAGTTGTACAAGGTGTTGATCAAACCTGTTGGCATGTATGGGTGCGGGAGTTGGACCATGACGGGTGAGTATGACGTCGGCGATGGTAGCTTCTCGGGGTACACTTGTCTTTTTCGACTTGTCTAGGACAATATACGAAGAACAAGCTCGGGATCAAATCCGATGGAGTTAGAATGTTGATGCGGTACGGGCTAGCAATAGCCTGTAAAAACCAATTATTATTATTATTATTTATTTTGTAAGGCAATAATTTGTATGGTGTGAAAAGAAGAGCTATGCCGCTATAGTTTTCACATTTTGAGCGATCTTCTTTTTTAAGTAAAGGGCAAAACGTTGCAATTTTCTTAATATTAGGAACAACTCCACTTTGTCATACTATTCGAATAAAGCGAAAAGATAGACCATGTATCCCCACCGATTATCAAGAGCCCAAAATTAATGCAGCCAACCCATGGGGAACGATTTCTTGTTAGTCTCTGCATGGCCAGGGTGAATTCCTGGAAGAATGGGTAACATGATCGTTTAGAAGTCTTTAACGAGGCATGGGAGTGCTGCTTAATCACAGGGACTCAATTCAATTATACAAAATTAAATTGTTCTCTCTCTCTCTCTCTCTGTCTCTTGGTTGGAATTTTCTAGCACCTGGAAAAGTGAACTGACGGACTTTTCAAAGGCAAATTAAATTTATTATACGTACAGAGGGTATTAACGGTATTAGAAATTCATTACCAATAGAGCATCAACATTTTCCCTAAGTACTATAATGTATTATATTTATCCATATGTCGGAATCATTAAAGGAAAATAAGGGAAAATAATTTTTCTTTTTCCAAAATTGTCAAAAACACATAAAATTAAATTAACCCTATCAATTAATATTTCAACAAAAAAAAATGATGTTTTCTACATTAAGCGTTGGTAAATTTAATTTTCCCCACCTCGCCATTACAACTATTCAATGAAGTGCGAATATTTTATTTGTGTGCGCTTCATACACGAGTTGAGAATCACAATCTACTGCAAATTCGTGCCATTTAATAATCGACCCGAAAAAAAAAATTAATTACTTATGTATTAAGTACTGTGTAAACAGTTAAAAGGAAAACTGGGAAAATAAACTTTTTTCGATTTTATTTCTTTTTTTTTGCGCTTTATCCGGCTTTTTTTTTTTGTTCAAATCTTAAATACATTTTCCTATTAAATTTCCTGACTGTGTGTGTTCCATGGAATAAAATTAAATTAGTAATACGTATAGAGGGAAGGAGGAGGAGTGAGTGCGCTCGATGGCAAAATCCTTTCATCAAAAGTCATGTCACGAAATCAGCTACAAGAACAACATCAACAGCAAATGAATATAGAAAATAATAAGACGAGGCTTTTTGTTGTTGTGCTCTGTTAAGTGTTTGTATTGTAGATTAGAGTCGACGAATAATAAAATGTTTTATTGGAAAATAATAATGAAAATTCACGAAAAATTAAGTTTTGTGTTGTTGTTTTGGGTTGTTGTTTTATGTACAAAACAAAACAGAATAAAGTTGGAAATTGGCGAACTTAATTTGTTTATTTAAAACTTCGATTAAGTAGTTTCCTAGATGTTCGTTCAAGACGTCAAACTTTACCAGTTGACTATTAAATTTGAGTGAAGGCTACTGCAAACTGGTGTACTTCTGGAAGTTTAATAACAAGGCAAACCAACAGCTAAAAGAGTTAGTGGAATATTTTTATGCAACGTTAAGCAATTGGTAGACGTTGACGACGAATTATTTCTAATGAAGTTAGACGACAGGTTCTACGTTCATGTTTTTGAAATTGAATTGGTTCAGAAATACGCACCATCCTTGCGAACAAATTATTGTATTGTTCTACTAGGACGGAATAATCCGAATAAAGGTGTGTGCGGTGATCACGATCATATGCTCATGAACATGGAGGAAGTTGTAGATTTGTCTACCATTCTCGGCTCAAAAAATAACAATAGCTGGGAAAGCGTCTCAAATCAATGAACTAAGAACTTGGTCGGCCAAAAACGCAGGCACGTTACAATTTGTTGAGCAGTAAACATGAACCACTCAATATTATATTTTGCAGTTTTCACAATGGTGTTTTTCCCTTTGTCAAATTTCACGTATTTCCCCGAAGATGAATTTTTGCTTCATCAGATCAAATCAGACAAAACGTTTTTCTCTTGTCTTAAAACGACTTGCGCCAAAGTTACCTATGACTATATATGGCGTTATGTAAATTGAGTAAGGCAAACAGTTCTTAGTTTTGTTTTACTCAGTATGCATGACGCCATATAATTGTAGATAAGTCGTTCTATGACAAGAAAAAAAAACGTTTTTGTCTGATTTGGTGTTTGACCAGCCTAAGTTCCTTTAACATTTGAAAAATATTTGATTCTATAGAAATTTCAGCCTGGAGACTTTTCACTTTAAAATATTCTTTGTTATAGTTACATGGAACATTGCCATGTCATCGTAAACTAAACAGGTTGTTGCTAGTAGGCTTGAGCCACATCCAGCTAAGCAATTTTTGAGCCTTCTTGCTGAATGAATCGCAAACTGGTGGAGTGTTTTGATGTAATATCCGAAAATTTACATACTGTCCTTTCACAGAAAAGATCGACGTTACTGTAATCTATGTAGAATCCAAAATTAGTCGGTTCAACATTTCCCTCTTCGGTCCATCGAAAGACGGTGGATGAACTGATGAAGATTTTGGTTTAAATTTCGAGATGAAACAAGAAGAGCACACAATTTTTTAAGCATAATACAGAATAAATGTTGATAATAATTCTCCAATATGTACATAAACTTAAGGTCGAACCAATCAAGAGTTAAGTGAGGTGCAACGGTGACTTCAACGCATTTAAGGATCTTGATTAAATTATTTTAGAAATCAGTATAAACCCAAATGGTTGAAACAACTTCCAGATAGCACTTAGATGACTTTTAGATAGCACCCGGCACTAGCGCTTAAAAACAAGAGCTCCTTTTTATCGATAATGGCTTTGCATATTGCTCTCATATTGCTGGACAAGGACAAAATTAGGTTTGCATTACTTAGGTTTTATTTTAATGGCTGACTATAAAGTCAACAGACCCTGTACGTGCTGCAGCGATATTTTCAGGTTGAATGCAGAAGATTTTTTCTTCAGCTCTCACATTTATGAAGATACCGCAGCTAGGTGGTGTAGCTATACTGACCAAATTTTGTAAAATTAAACTGCTAATGGGCTTCGATGATCAATTGGTTATCTTGAAAAGCTGCGTTCAATGCTTTTGAAAAATTGGAATACGCTTTAGTAAACGCAGTAGAAAGAGAATGTCCAATAAGTTTAACGACTCAATAGTGAGTGAAACTCACTAATTCACTCAACAAAGTTATTGGACTGTCCATCAAAAATAAAGTAACACTCTTGATTTGTTCAACCGGTACCACCAAGTTCTTATGGGTTTCGAAGATCGTGAGAAAACTGCATTTAGCACAAACACAGGCTACTACTAATTCCTTATAATGGCTTTTGGTTTGAAGCCGCTGCTACTTTCCAAACGCTCATGAATGAATATAGTTTTCAGTGGTCCTAATCGAATCAAATGGTTCGTCTCCCTTGATGATATTGTCAGCTATCGTTAAAAATATTATCAAAACGCTTCCAAATACCATTTGCTTCGAAAGGAGTTAGTCTATTTAGACCATATTTTTTCTGCAGGTGTAATTAAACCAGATCATTTAGAAGTTAACGCTTTCCAGAATTATACAATTCCTAAAGATACCAAGGATATTAAATCATTCCTAGAGCTTGTGGGATATTACAAGAAATGTATTCCTAATTTTACCAAAATTTCTAGCCCTCTGAAAATATCTCTTACAATGTCTACCAAGTTTCAGTGGTCTCTTATTAGAGCCATCTATTTTACAATAGCCTTATGTTTACAACGGTAAATTTAAAATTTTTACCAATCATAAGATAGTAATCCAAAGTTCCAAAAATTGTAATGCTGTTGTTTAAAGCAGAAATATCTCAAAGATTATTCATGAAATTCATAATGCCAAGCATACGTACTCACTCAATTGGAAACCAAACTGAAACATCATAAGACGAATGATCAGCAAGTCAAGAGGTTAAACTAGCAGAACAGGTAACCTTACAAACTTTAAACTAGGAAACGCTGATAACTAAACGACCACCCGTAACTTTTCACTCAACTATAAAACCATTAAGCAATGACGACATATGGTTAATGATCAGAGAATTTCACTTCATCACTTCATCACCAGCTGCAGTCTAACGGAGCTCTTGAACACAAGATAATTGGCGAAAATCTTAAAAATTACTCAGCAAACGATCCACTACATTATAATACTTTGGTATGTCCGCTTATAATACAACACCTCATTCTTCTACCACATATATGCCTTTCGAATTATTATTTTGATTTAAACCTATAATACCTCATTCATTATCATCCAATATAGAACCAATTTATTATGAAAATTATCTTTCCGATCTAAAATTTAAATTGCAACATGCATTTAGAATTGTCCACGACACTATTCTTACATCATAAACGAGATCTAAGAAATACTACTATCGAAAGAGCAGATTTTTGAACCATTTCCTATTAAGAATATACTAAGTAACACAAATTTTGAATTAGCTATCGGAAAATCAATTTAAAATATTTCCATGACATCCAATGACTGCCGAATTCTTTCTTCATTCACAGCATAATACCTTTGTGGGTTAAAAAGCCAGAGAGACCGGGAAATCAATTATTTTGGATCAACGGTTTCTGTAAAAGGAAACACCATAATATATGGTAGGTGCATTGGTCGTTTTGATCGATTTCCTTGTTCGAACCCATCCAATGGACCTGCTATAGGTAGTCAATTTCAAATTTTTAATTAATAAAATTTTATTCATCCATATATCGTTTAGTAAATTTACATTTCAAATTACATTTAGATTATCCCAATCATACAAAGATAATAAAAGTTTACATTCACTATACATTGTAGTCGATATAGCACAAACTATCCATTTCCAAACTATAAAATTGCAATAAAATTTCTTGTTACGATGTAATCAAAATCAGATCATAGTCAATATAGATTTGGAAACTTACTATACGCTTATGTATGTATATGTATGCAGTTATCTGATACCGTATCCACATTTCTTTTGCTGACTAATTTCTATTTCAATTCAACTATCCGAACTTAGATGGAACTAAACTATAAATATTTTCAACTTATGTGTACGCTTCGTTCGTAATTGAAAGAAGTTCATCGCAAAATATATGTGTATGTGTGGTAAAGTATTGTAGGTAAAGATGAAGAAGATGCAAAAAGAAATCCAACTAAATTTTTCAATCAAATTTTAATAAATATTAAGAGAAGTGCTGTACAGGAGACGAGGGACGGGACGAGAACGAGAAAAGCTTAAGTTTCTTCTTTTTGATTGAAAACGATATAAAAGCTATCATGAATATAAATTTTCTTTAAATTTTTTTTTTTTTATTTTTTTTTTGTTATTAACATAAGATCTTGAACATATACGAGTATATATTTAAGTACTGTATCTGAGATGAATACGGAAGCATAAAAAATGTCATCACTTTAATCCTTCCCGTAAAAATACATTCAGTCTTCGATTTATTCAATTTTAACAAGATTTAAATCTTATGTGTACGACTACCTTATAGATATATGGATTTCTTCAATTTCAATTCATTTACGATAAAAATGAAAATGAGGGAAAGCAAAATCTTGCAGTTCACGAGTTTTTTAGCTTTGGTTTGAAGTAAGAAAAAAAAATCGAAATAATTTTAATGGACGAGATTTGAAATCAATAAATTGGAATTAAAATGAATTGGATTAGATAAGTTGTGCTTTTTCGTGCTTATGTTGGTACAGTTTTTTTTTATAAATATTTTGACAGTTTCAAAAAGGTTTCGTTACCATTACCTGCATGTCTCAAAGAAGAAACAAAATATGTTTCTAGGATAGATTTATGGCCAATTCAGCGGATGTGGTGTGAAAGCACGAACCAAATTTAGTCAGCAAATAATGGGAAATTTTCCCAATATAACGCGTCTAGTAAGCTCCGCAATTTGGCGGTATTGGTATCGATTAGCGTGTTTCGATTTTCAGCAACGTTATAAACGAGAAAGGCCTATTTTAGAATTGAGCTGATGTTCAGACAAAGTTTAATCAATTTCGGAAGCTTTCATTGTCGAAGTTTATAATTATAACATATAATGAAAAAGTTTTCGAACTAAATATTGTTGCTGGTGGAAAGCTTAAATCGAATTAACCCACAACGGCGAAATGAAAAAATGAACGATGGAAAAAAATTTAAATCACTGACTAAAAATAAGACTTGATAAAAGTTTGAAAGTAATCAAAATGTAATTTAAACACAAATTTTTATTTTCAATTTATGTTCTTATCGTCAGTGCTTTTTAAATAAACCAAATCCATCCACACTTTATACTCGACGACTAAAAGCTTCCAAAAAATAATTTACAAACGCATTAACCGAAACACCAGATGAAAAACAAAAACAAAATGAAAATTTTCCTGTAATTTTTATACTGTTTGGTCGAATGAAAAAGTTTTTTTTTTTTTTGTTGATTT